>JAAIXI010000233.1:314428-724446 GCA_013403645.1 Heliconius nattereri | reverse complement strand
TTTTTTTTTTGTTTTACTGATTTAAAGTAATCAGTAAAACAAAAAAAATGAAATAAAATCTGATAATAAAGCTTTTCTTTCTTACAAAACATGTTTAATCATATATTCTTTGAAATAGAGATTTTGTACTCCATACACTTTGTACATTTTAATTTGATTCGAGTTATTCGATCTTAGTTAATATAAGCGTCTATTATAACAATAAGTAAGTTTTGTCAGTGATTTAAATAATTTAATATTTTTTTATTATTTTTTGTCACTACGATATTGTTTTCTTTGTTTTGTTCATGTTTTCGTTATAGCTCATCTACTCAGATAAAATAATTATTTTTTATGTAAATAATGTATAAATATTAAAATATCCATATTTTTGAAATCACTCGTGCTATTTTGTCATATTTCATTTTTATATATATTTTAAGTTTATTTTTCTATACAAATAGATTTCGTTCTGAATAATGAATAGTTTTTTTTTTAGTTTTAGTTATTTTTTGAACTTTTTGAAAATTTCAAGACATTATATCTTTAGATTTTGCTTGTTACCTGCAGTCGATACCGTCTTTGGTATTCAATGACTGCTATTAACCCTTAAATACGCGGTTTCGTATATGAAAATGCGGATGTTTTATAAGAAAATAAACAGTATTTTAAAGAAAATACTAATTAAGGCACTTTAATGGAATTAAATTAAAAATAATGGACATATTATATTAAATGCATTTACGTAAATGTGTCAATGAAAATTAGTTTTGATTGATAGTTTTTGAAGCGTAGTGCGTTTTTGAGGGTTGTTATGATTTCAAAAATCACTTTAAACAAGCAAACTGACTGTAACTAATAAGTGTATGTCATTAACCGATTGAAATATATCCATTGATGTGAATTTGTTCATTTTTATTATTTTTTACCCATATACCTGATTCATCCTGGTGTAAAAGCTGCTACTAAGATAAAAGCAAGTAATGATTTTATTGCCAAAGAGGAAATAATTCTACAATATAATACGAGTGGAATTGGAATGTTTTTAGCGTTAGCGTTGTGTTTTATCATTTAGAAGCGAGTCGTTATCGTTTGTCGCTAGACGTAGTGCTTTAAGGTATTATATTAAATACAAACATAATATATATTGTAAGATCTACTTAAGTAAGTCCAAAGTTAAGTTTCATTACAGTTATGGTAGTTGGCATGTAAATGTTTCTTTATTATTTTTTATAAGAACTACAGTCTTAGAGGACATTTTCTCCGAGACTTGCTCTGTCAGACAAGCGTACCTATTCATAGTGTTTGTACATAATTTGTATTTCTCTTTCTTACAAATCATGTTAGGTAAGTGGGAAAGAGATACACGGTAGTGATATTTGGTATTCAATATTTTAATACAAGAACAGCCTACGCCCTAATTGGTACTTATTTTTGGTTCCAAGTTAATATTGGTCTGAAAATTGCTTATTTACTTATTTAGAAAAGTGAACAGGTATTGTGTTATTTTTTTATTATATAAAAATGTTAATTACATACATACATAGCTTCACGCTTTATCCCTAGCGGGGTAGTAAGGGAGAACGGAGCGCCGAACGCTACGGTCTCTACATACCTCTTTCACCTCGTCCACTGTTATCAACCTCTTCAAACATGTCCTCCGGGAGATCCTCATGCTTTTTACGTGACCTTCCTCCAGTATCTCTCCACTTACTGCTTACTTTTCCATCGTAGATCTTTTTTGCCATTCTTTCTTCACTCATTCGTTCGACGTGCTCAAACCAGCTGAGCACGTTCTTCATTCTCACCGTAACATCCTCGCTAGTAATTGCTGTGTATCTCTTCATTGCGGATTCGATCAGCTAAGCTGACTGCGCATATTCTACGAAGAGATCGCATCCCCAGGGCATTCATCTTTCTTTCATTCTCCTTCTGTAATACCCACGTTTCGCTGCCTTATAACATCGTCGGTACCAAAACTGCATTGTGTACGGCCAAACGCGCAGCTGTGCTGACGTTTCGCCGTCTCATCAATGCATCTAAGGGTCCGTTAACCATGGTACCGGCAGCAATAAGACTTTTCTATTTTTAAAATCGAATTTAAGGGTTTTGTCGCTTATGCGAATATGTCGCTCTGGTAGGTTAACTCAAATAAAATATAACTTTAATATAATATAGCTTAAGTTAAGTGGCTTATTGCTAACTCGTTAAGTATATTGGCTTCATCTGAAAGAGGTGGAGCCAAAACAGCATTACAAAAACCTATTTCTTGAAATCTGCAGCTTATTTTTGTCCTAAGCTTCATTCTGCACACAATCCATTTATATTTGGTAGACATCATCAACTGAATTAGAAATGCAAAAGTCGCAACTAGCTGTCGTTGACTTGCCCATTAAATATTGCCCATAAAAAAATATTGCCACATACGAGATGTGCCCAACACGAAGTCTAAGCGCTACAATTGTCTTTTTCCTACCTAAAACTTGATTACTTAGCCATGGTGATGATAACGGATGTAGTTCCACGTTTGGATTTTTTTCTTGTGAATTCTGGTGGTGTCCCTATTTCAGTGTTGGATGGTATTTCAGTGACTGTTGCCTTTGTGTCGACAGGCGTGGTAGGCGTGGTAGGAGCGGAGAGAGAGTTGAGACACTATGGGTGACAGCGTCACCGGGGTCACTACTGGCGTTGTGGCTAACATACCTAGGGAAAAATGTTATAGAAAAAGAAAATTTACATATTTTTTGCAGTTTTACGTTTTTCCTTAAAGCGCTACCTATTTTCCACCTATCTCCTTTGCGGGAAAAAAGCGTCCAACTGCATCTTTGTAATTTGTATCAATTTAATGTTAAATAATAATGGGTCTCCCTGAGTGCAATTGCTAGTAGAGCAAGTCTAGCGTCGTAACAGACAATTTTCTTATATACTTTACAGTATAATTTCATTGTATCGTTCAAATAGTGTATTATTCTCTTTCATAGATGACGCTACTTGTAATATTTAGAAAAAACATCTAAACTATTAAAAGTCAAAAACTTAAAAGAACGAAATGCTTATAAAATTACGGAACATAAAAGGGTGGTAAAACTTTAATATTTCCATTTTCCTTGATTATTTTATAAATAATGGAATCTTCTGATCGTAGGCAGACGCGTTATCCGTTGCGCCACAGAGCCGATGTCAAAGTGAGTAAAACATAGCATATAATTAATATATGTTACATAATAATATATAACATACAATAAACTCAAAAACAGGTACAAAAAATATATTCAATGTAATAAATATACCTATTTTTAGACCACGTGGCGCATTGGACGGCGTGCGACTGTGACAGCTTGAGCCAGCGCCGTAGTACGCGGCTGCCCGGCGTGTAACGTATTATTCACAGAACCACTATCCAACTCCTGGATCGGAGACAGGACCAAGGCACCGAGGACCGGGACTTCGTTCTGGTAGGCCTGGTGCATGATCACACCCATATCCTGGGGTCCCCAGGTCCTCATGGCTATGCGATTCTCTCTATCCATTACCTCTTTAGTGACGTCCGGTGTGGGAATGCGCGGGCGGTTCCGTAACGTTGTTGGTATGGAACCGTTAGTTTTTTGGTTACCTGTTATTTTTAAGTGTTATTAGTTATATTTAAATAACCATGTATTTTAGTAAATGTAAATGGTGCTAAATAAAGTTATATTATATTATCTATTAAAAATACAAATTTCTCTCAAATAAAGATCAAAACTTATAGATACGTTATTGCAGATTACTGAAATAACAATATTGCCACTCGTAGCCCGTAGGTACCAGAAGCACCCCGTCAGCAACACCACTTCATTTATAACAGAATAAGCAGATATAACGTAGTGTTAAGACTCTCCGCTTTCCACACGAATTCTGGACATTGCATATAGAGTGGACGAACTTAACGTGAAAATCGAAGCCACTATAGCCTGTGATATATGCAAGATTAAAATAAAACTTAATCTATACTAATATAATAAAGCGGAAAAGTTTGTTTGTTTCCAATAAACAATTAAGGAGATGTCACTGATTCCAAATGACCTAGCCTTCAGGTGGTAGTATGACCGACGCGAACAGGCAGATGACGTTGACGGTTTTATAAATTTTCATACATTTTCGAACTATTGTTATTTTTTATGTAATTATTTGTTGTTTATAATTTATTTAAACTACACTTTGGTGCTCTTCTTATTTTATTTTATATTGCTCGCAAAAAATTAACCTATTTAATATAAAATGTTTAGTTATTTCATAGAGTCGATATCTACGAGTATGTACGCACGCACGGAAAACTTTAGGTACTTTTTCTAATATTAAGAATATCATTCAGTTACTTTTACTTCTTTTGTTGATTCATTTCAATAACTTAGATATTTTTTCTAATATGTCTCTACTTATTATTCTTTTTGATTATTTAGGCTTATATTTTCTTACTAATTCTATTGAAAACTGAAAATAATTTCATAAATATATTTAAAAATATTCTTATAGTTCAAGCAGGCGTAGCCGCGTCCGGGTCCACTAGTAACTATATAACTGTACACTAACCATGTTTAGAATTCTGTCTATGTTGTCCTCTCCCCGACTTTCTTCCCACAAGTCTATCATACAAGGACATTTTATATGGTGGCGAAGTGACCGGCTGTCCCGCCTCGGGACTTGAGTACACTACCGAGTTGTGACGGTTCCTCCCGAAGAAACCCCCCGAGGAGTACGCGGTGGAGGCAGACCTGACCGACCCCATACGCGAGATTTGCCTTTGAAACCAATTCTTGCGTCTCTCCACTAGCGGTGTGTCCACACTTTCCTGTAATCGATGTAAGTTACTTTACTTTTTTCCATAAACTATATTAGTATATTAGTATTAACTTTAGATTTAATGATTACTTAAATATTAGCTTTGGATTTGATCATATGGATTCAGTTCAGGAGAACAGCTTAATAAACATAATGTTCATAACTTAACGCTGTTTTTACTAAAGTACGACGAAAGAACTATTGAATAAGATGCATGTTGTGAAACTAAAGCTTTTCGAAAATCTAAGTAAGTCAGCTTCACTATGTATGTCGCATATAGTAGGGTAGCCCGAGAAAACCTAATGATAAAACACTCAACTCACTCAAACAAATTTTTGAGGCATTGCGTATAGAGTGGCGGATCTCAACGCCGCGTTTTGGCTTGGTACCAGAGCGGTCGTACAACAGTCGCGTATCGCGTATGCATGGTCACTCACTTGTGACCCTGCCGTAAAATGTAATTATTACTAATTATTGTTTATTTATACTAATAATACTATAAAGTTTAAGTTTTTGTGTGTTTGTTGGACTATCATGGTTTCGATGTAACCCTTTGTAGCTGAGGTTAGAGTTATTTCCCGTACTGACAATATGTCATAACTCTTAGCTATTTCAATTTGATCACACAGGCGAAGCCGTAAATAGAAAATCAAACAAGGTTCCGGTTACTTCATCTAGCATCTAGTAACTTTGTTACTAATACTATAGTAACTTTGTTTCTAATACTTACCTAACCGAAAGTACCCAAAAACAACAAAAAAAAACTCACGTAATCTGCATAAGTTTCATCGTGACTCTTCCTCGGAGTTTGGACATTAGCGTATACCGCGTCCTCAGCTTTCACTTTGTACTGGTCGGCGGAACATGGCGGCTCGTGCCTCCTGTAGTGCTCGGAAGCGACGGTGTATGGAAGGTCCTTTGGTACCACTTCCTCCCAATACTGGTCTTTGAGCAGCTCTGGATGTTCTTCGTGCATCTCGTCAACTATCATGTAAGCTGCCTAAGAATAAAATTGTATAAAGATAATAGCGACCCAAAACTTAAAGTTATTATTATATTATAAGAAATCTTTATACAAATTAAACCGTCCGTATTGATATTAATATTGACGCAAAACTTAGCAGGTAAAGAGAGTCTAGTGATAAGTCACCACATTTCTAGAAGTTGTGTTGTTCCTGCAGAGTATAGCGCAGAGCGAGGGAACGAAAATAATTCATCTCCTGAGCAGGAATAGAACCCGCACTTGTCGTGTTAGCAATCACCCTATGTGCCGCGACAGCCTTAAATGTAACCTCTTAAGTATATAAGTTAAACGTATCATTCTAAACGCGGTATAAATCGTTTGTTTACATCACTAGTGATTACAAACACCACCTTGTATATATTGATATACACACACATTGGTGCACGAAGAATGGTATATCTTAGTTTATATGAAACATACTAGTTATTCTTTTAAAATATATATTTTTAAAACATTTTTTTAATGTGAAAAGCCAAGCTGTGAACATATTTTTTTTGTAAGTATCTGGCATCTGTATCCTGACTTTACCAGATCCTATGTGTTGAATGGCAGAACTCAACGTTGTCTTTGAACCCACAACCATCGCGTTAACAGTCAGACACATCGTCGATGCGCATTGCGCAACGACGGCATCCACATTTTTCATTTGATTATAATAATTAATTATAATTAAAAGTATACTTTATAAACAGCGCGCCACACAAGAACACACCGCACACACAGAGGAAAAGGAAACAAACGACAGTTGTAGATAAAGATGAAATATGCAAGCTTTACCGTCACAAGCTTAAGAATCTAAGAGCATATTCGTTTTGTTAAAGAATTACCTTTATATGTCTGTCAATAAGCCAATTCAGTTCTATATCATCATCGTCCTCGCCAAAGGGATTGATGAGGACCTCCGCCACTTTCAACCACCCCACGTAGAAGCAAAACTTAAACAAACATTATAATCATTATATTATATTATCTTTGTGTTTTATATATATATTCTAATTATCGAGGAAGTTACCTATCGGAGTTACCCGCACTTAGAATGTTAGTTTACATATACTCGTGGGTCAATAGTTATACGTTATTTCTTGATTAAGCAGCAGAGTCATTCACCCGAGTGGGAATCGAACCCACAACCGTCGCTTTTACAGTCAGAGGCTGTATCTAATGAAAAAAAACAATTCAATGAAATTTACTTGGACTTATAAAAAATTAAATAAAGAAACAGAAGTTATTCTACCTGTAAAGCGGTGAACAAAGGGAAGTACACATCCGGTTCGTACTTGGACGTGCTGCCCGGTGCGGGGGGCACCAGCTGCCTGCCCATCAGCGCGGCCACAAAATAGGTGTACAGAGCTAGTGTTACTACCTGAGGAAAGGGAAAATGAGAGTTTAATAAAGAATTAAAATTACACTTAAGTATGTGGCGTGGTACACTTCTGGGTAGAGCGGAAGTACCCAGCGTTCTTTACTTTCCGCACAATTTTCGAGATATGGCGTGTTGATTGGCGGAAGTCAAAGCCGCGCATTTCTTCGCGAAATAATCAAAATATTTAAAAAATTATATACAATTTTCCTTGAGTGGTCATCGATCAATTCTATCCATCACTCAATTCAATTTTTAAAATCCCACGCATTTTAGATATAGAATCCGTAGTGGCGCAAGTGCAGCAGAGTAAAGTCGCACTGTGAACGCGACAGTTGTGTATTCGATTCTCACTCGGTATTAATTTGGTAAAACTAACGTAAAATTGTAACTAACCTGAGTATAAACAAGTGGCACGCACACAGTATCGTACCCTATAAGAGCTCCCAACCTCCGCCTTATATCCGACAGCTCGACCAGCAACGTCTGGACTATATGGTCGCTAGTGATGAGCCCTTCTTTTCGAGCCCTATTTATAATATTCGTAGCCCACACCAGGGGCATCCAGTATTTCGACATTGGACTTTTCCCGTCCATTTTCTCGAACACCTTCCTCTCACTCTCTAACATTAAACCTGGAACATTGTGGTATTATTAAAATACGTTTATAAATTTGAACGTACCGGGATATCATTCTGGAAACCTTCCTTTAAAAATGTAACTAATATGGAATTGTTAAAATATACGATTTCTTATTAGATTTCGATTAAACTAGAATGGATCTATGATGTGATTATACTGTTCGTAGTATGAACTTGTCGCTACCGCCGGCTCTGGAGGCAGTTCAGCCGAGAAGAGCCGGCAAGAAATTTAACAGTTGCTCTTTTCAAAATAAATAATAACAACAAACAAATAATAATATTTTAATTCTATACACTTTTTCATCTTCACAGAAGATTCAGCTTTTCATACGGAACTCAACTGCGAGATTAGTCTATATACCAGAGCGAGGAGATGAAAATAATTGTATCCTCCGAGTGTAAATCGATCAGTACCGCTGTACAGCTCCACGAAGCCCTCTAACACGAAGAACAACACACTTCTAACTTTAATTCCTGAACCTTTATTAATAAACTTATTTTTGTTATAAATTAAGATTGTCTTGACAATTTCTTTAAGCTAATTGAGGAGTTTTAATATTCTCGTAGATATTCATGTAACTACTATTACCGATAAAATATTTATTTATAGGTCACATAGGTGAAGTCAATTCAAATTCGACTAGGGGATAAACGCATTTGAAATAGCTGTATTACTTTGTAATGAGACTGAGAATGTATGCCGTACATTCTGTTGCTCCAAAAGGAAGAAATTAATTTTTTTTTACTTTTTCTGCATATAGCAGAAGGAACGTAGTGTTAAGTAGTAATAAGTAGTTCCTTCTCACCAGAGTCAACAACATGCTGCCATGTTGGGAACCTCCTCTTCACCCGCAACGACACCCTCTGCAACGTGATGACGTAGGCTAATATCGCGTACCTCACTATGTTGCGCCTCATGAGTCTCCCCGTCTCGTCCTGCAACCAAAGAACAGTGGAAGTTGTAATACAAGTTTGTATTCGTATAGTGAATCGCTAGCAAGTAGTCTAGGAGTCTATCCCACATTAAGTACTTCACTATGGCATACACTGTTTACTCCAAAGCCAATTAAGACAATTAAGTAATATCGTATTATATTCTCAAATTACGCCATACGAATAGATAATTACTATTTATGTTTACTGACTACACGAAGCGAATCGCAAAAACGCTACTAAAATTTATTAATTATGTGTATTTGCATGATTTTTAATATATTACGCAGTTTCAAACGATGTCAGTATAAGTTTATTGTTATTTTCCCTGCTCCGGTAGGTAAAGCTCGGCGTTGAGTTACGCGACTCAATACGCCACGTCTCGAGAAAATAACGGCGCGTGGGTTATAGGCGTATCTAGGAGATATTTTCGTCAAGAAGATATTCTCGAAAGGGCGGAAATTGAAAGGTGAAAGGGATACTGCGTGAAGATAATTACATATAAATAAATAAAAATATTTTTTTATCATTGTAAAGATATTAGATGCCTGGCCTGCCACGCTGGTCGGGGTGCAGGAGCACATACGTGCGACTGTAACGCGACAGGCTGTGGATTCGATTCCTACTTGAGGAAATGAAATATTTAATATATTCTTTTCATCACCCTGGTAACGAGGCAAACCACGGCGTAGATATCCACTACTGGTCACGCACCCCGGAATTCGGCGGTAAGTGGAAGTGTCTTAATGGAAACGGAGTGTCCCAACACTAGGTTCCCCCCTGCGTACTCTGCTCTGTGCGGGGTGCAATGTGAAGGTAAAACAAGTTTAAAAAAGATTTCTGTTAACAGAATTTCATATATTCTAAATACATATTTATTTTTTAAAACATGATATTCGTTTCAGTAAAAACATTTCATAGTCAAACCCACTTGTGTTTGATGAAAAATGTTTTGGTACTTTAGGTACTGTATTGCTATAACAAATATTTTTTATAAATTGTGAAATTCAACTTTAAAAGGTAGAAAAGCCGGTCAAGTGTGAGTTGTACCTGTGCCAACCACACACACTAGTATATTCCTCTATCTATAATGTATCTATAACAATAGAATGAACACTCCCCACCATTGTTGACTGTGTAACTATATTACAGCGCATTATGGGTACCTACTTGGTACTTGGTTGAGCCGATTTGTTACACAACAAATACACAACGAGGATAAATCACATAAAATTTATGATTTCTCCATTATAATACATATTTATTACTTACCGTATATAAACAATATGTTATATAAATTTGAAGAAATATCATTATATTATACGTATTTATTGTTTTTACTGCCTTTCATTGTTATTGACAATAGACATTGACAGACAGTCTTGGTTTATTTTTAATAATTTTGAAAATAATTCCGTCGAGTGGGAATCAAATCCATAACCATCGCAGTTCCAATCGGACGTCGTCCCACCGCGCTATGACCTCAAGTATCCAATTTACCCTCTCAGTAATGGGATGGGACTTGCCAACGTTTAATAAGCATAGCGTGTCAAGAGGCGGAACACAACGCTGCGCTTTGCCAGAACCAGGCTTAAAACCAGAACTTAAATATTAAATACATATTTCACTTTCTATAGTGACGATTGAACGCACAACATGTCGCTTACAGTCACAGGACATGTGCCCACGTGTCAGGACAGGCCCCTGGCCATATAAGTGAACTATAAAAAAGCAAAATTCTGATATTTGAAACGTAAACAGAGTTACTTAACACTAGGTTCCTTCTGCCTGCCGTACTGCGTGAGAGATACGCCGTTAATTTAAAAAAAACTAATATACCAAATATTTTTATTACTCTTTCCCATATTAGGAGGCTATTAAAAAGGTTGAATGCGATAATATTCATAATTTAATCTGCCATTTTATTGCGGCCGCCATATAGGATTTACAAGGACACCGTGTATTGGACTATTGACTAGATAGTAGGGGCTTTGCATGTTCGGGTTCAAACGCGGTGTTGTGTTCTGCCATTCAACACGCAATGCTTCCAGAATTCGGCGGAAAGTGGGAAACGGAAGTGTCTTAATGGGAACGTAGTGTCTTAATACTGGGTACCCTCTGCCTAATCTGCTACGTAAAATGTTACAAAAATATATTTTTTATATTTTAAAATTAGAATTCCTGAGATAAGGTCGTTCAACTAAAGTGAAGACGTATAAATAGTAAAGAAATAAATATAGTTGTAATTCAAGAAAGCGTGATGGTAGTGGGTTCAAATGTACGTTTGTTACGAATGTTTATATTATTGTATTTAAATGACGATTTACCTTGTCAGTTGTTATCTTGTAGGTAATCTGTAATATTATAATGGTAGCTTCGCAGCATTAGGTTACGCTAAGTCATTGAAAGTAATATTAGTTTCCACGCACTCGGCTTCCTACAGCACTCGTAGCGCAGGGGCACAAGCATATGACTGTAAACCTGACAGGTTTTGGGTTCGATTCCCGATCTCGATGAAATGAAATATTTAATTAATATTTACAATTCTCCGTTATGGTGTTGAAGCAAAGCGCCATTCACCACGAAATGCCTCCAGAATTGCTCGAAAAGTGGGGAATGGAAAATGGAAAAACCGATTCTGATAGATTTTGATAATTGAAAGGTGACATTTGAATTCAAAAATATATGTTTCGCTTTCTCGAGGTGCACGTGGGAAATGGATCGTATCAGCTCTCGTAAGGGCTAAAAGAATAATGATGGAAAAGTGAGCGGCAAGAGAGGTAGGGGGAGACCTCGGTTGACCATTGAAACCACAGTATTAAAGATACTGGAGAAAGGTCAAGGTAAGAATCATGAGTAGCAAGAGGTTGATGAAAGAGGTTGACGAGGTGAAAGAGGTATGTAGAGACCGTAGCGTTTGGCAGTTCGTTCTCTCTGACTACCCCGCTGGGAGGAAGCGTGAAACTATGTATGTATGTAGACATCTCCCGTAGGTACATTGCAGGGAAGAAATAAAGAGCTTAATGTCAGGACCCTTTAGAGATATTACTTAAATGCTGGATAGTGAAATGAAATGCTTCAGTTTTTCTTACCGAGGGAGGAAACGAAAATAGTTTAATATGAATTATCTCGACAGTCCTGTGACGTAACCGCCCTATGTGTTACTGTCTCAATATATTTATTTTTAGCTTCACACACATAGCAGAGTGGGCAGAGGGAACTTAGTGATAAGTCACTCCGATATCCATTAAGACGCTTCCGTTCTCCATATTCCGCGGTATTCTTGTGGAATTGCGTGTTGAGTAGCGGAACTCAACTCGTTATCAGAGTGAGGAAATAAAGATATTGAAATAAACCCACAACCGTCGTGTTCCTGCGCTACGACGGCCTCTATATCTGACATATAATATAATTATTTTTTATGTATATGGTGAGGTTCGGAGTGTCTCAACACTAGGTTCTCTGTATATACCCTGCTATATGTAGGATACAGCGTAAAACTAAAATACGTTACTCTGTAATCAATAAAAGATTTTGTACGTTTAATAGACACCTATAGAATTTAAACAGAGAAGGTGCTCACACCGCGTATACGAAATGCTAACTTAACTGTGATGTTTCCTTTTGGCACCAAGAAGGTACCAAGAACAATAGTAGGCACTTATATAACGTTGGAAACATACTTTGTTACAATGAATAAGAGGAAAACTTTTAAATCAGCCACGCCGTGAGATCACTCGGCGTGGAGAATCGCAGTCGAGGTGTTTATAAACCGAAATATTTTTACTAACTATGTAAGTAACTTAGTGAGGTATGATTCTTTTTTAAACTAGGCGTTGAGTTCCGCCACGTCGTCAATATCTCGAAAATTTTAAGCGATATACGACAGTGGACAGTAGAATGTCTTCATACTAGGTTTCTTCTGCCTATATCGCGGGATACGCCGTGAAGCTTAAGCAGCTATGTACCTTTGAATGCAAACACTTAAAATTCGAATAATTAAGCGTATGTAGTAGTTTCTTATTATTATGTTTTTCCAATCTAATTAATATGTATTGATGAGAATAACTGCTGAATCAATAAAATTTTCCACTTATTGCTTAGCACTGAAAAATAATTTAAAATTGTCACCTCGAAATTACAGCTGGGAATCGAACCCGTAACAATCGCATATACAGACACTATCTACATACTCGTATGTACGTACGTACGAGAGCGTACAGTTCAAATATTTATGAGATTACGTGTCGATTACGTAGACTTTCGTTTTCAAAGAAAAAATTTAAGAAATATTAACCTGGGAGCGTTTAAAAGAGAAAGCAAATTATTATAAGTAACGTAATCAAAGTGCTAAAATAGAACCCACGCCTATAATTACATGTTTTTTTATACATATATATCTACTTAATAAATAATATGCTAGTTCACCGGTTTTCGCGTCATTTTGAAGACATTGCGTGTTGAGTGAGTGACGGAACTCAACGCCGCGATTTATCTTCGATAACTGATTTTGGAAGTATATATGACTTGATCATGAGAAAAAACATTGTATTTACAGACAGACGGAAACACAGACGAGGGCTAAAAACTACCACCACTTTGAAACACGCCACTATGACTTATCGAGTTACAAATTTAAATGGTTGATAACAGTTCTCGGAACAGATAATAAACGCTTCGCAGGAATGCAAGTTCACTGAAAATTGAATGGCGGTGAAATTTTCTTGGAAAAGGTTGTACTAGGATTTCTCTATTATTATTACGTTTCATTATTAAATCTAATAATAGATTTTTAGCTTGGTCTTTGTGTTTCATTATAAACGCGACGATTGGGGCTCGATTCCTACTTGAGGGAAGGATATAGGGAGTTTAGGTTCGCCGCTCAACACGCAATTCCTCAAGAATTCGACAGAAAGTGGGGAGCAGGTGCGTTAATGGTCAACGGAGTGTCTTGACACCACAATCCCAGGTTCCCTCTGCCAACCGTTACAATACATCTTAGAAATGTATTGATTGAACACGGCTCTAATAAAATCTATTCAAACTCTTTGGAATGCTAAGTTTCTATTTTGGCCGGCCTCCCGCCAGAGGCAAGATAGCGTCACAACACTCCGTTGCCAATTTTCCGCCAATGTTTCAAGATGTTGCGTGTTGATGAGCAGAATTAAAATCCGCGTTGTGTCTTATTATTTGATTCCTCGAGTGGAATTGAAACCCCAGCCGTATACAGTCCAACGTATATACATATTTTCTTCTGTATTTTCAATGCAAACATTACTATTTCTTATTAAATTTATTTCCATATACGTATGCTATATCTTAATATACATAAAAATATATGATTAAATCGTTTTTGTACTGCAATAGAGTTAATTGACTAAATAACAAACCAGTATTGTTCATCATTTTGTAATAGTTACTGCGATGAAACAAAAACTCGCAACCAACAAACATCTGGTTTAAAAATCACTCAAACTTCTACTTTATAGCTCAAGAAATAAGCTTCTTTTCCAATTAACTTGAGATGACCGTGTCGAATCCTTTTCACAGTGCCTTATCGTATGACGTAGAGCCGTTTGGCTTAGTAAAAGTATGTTTATATCAAATTAATTATTTACAATTGTGATCCTGTTGAATTTTATTTTTCTCATTGTTATTCGTATTATACATTTATATATACATTTTTTTTTGCTTGTTAATTGCCGGAACTTAACGCGGTGATTTGTATTTTTCATATTAGGATAATGAATATTACTTAAATATACCTAATTGTTAATATATTTGTTAATGTTGGATGAGCAGGCAAAAGCAACATAGTGCTAAGACACTCCGTCCCCCCTTTCCACTAAATCTTCGACACTTTGCGTGTATATAGTGACGGGACCTCAATAGGTACAATTACAGGGATATGAAGATGATTGAAGCGGTGGTGGTAGGGCAGCTGGCGTGCAACTGTAAATGAGGAACGGAGAACGGAGTATCTTACACAAGGTTCCCAGGTACCCTCTGCTGTATGCACGTTAGCGCAGTTATTGTACATATGATTCTAATTAAAATATTAGACCTTCATTTGATCAATTAAGATTTTTAACTCTAACATTAATTAATGTGAATTTCCGTAAATTATAATCTTTGATAGTACTAATTGTATACGTAATTATATTATTATGTACGCACAATATATTGTCGAGGCCGTCGCTGCGCAGGGCACGAGCGTGCAATGGTGAGCACGCGCGACGGTTGTGGGCTCACAAGAGAACTCGACGGGAAGTGGAGAACGAAAGTGTCTTAGTTCAGAATGGAGTATGAACACTGCACCCCATGAGAGAAAGGATTATTGCATGATATAGAACTAACGAAACCTTTTGAGGCTCGATGCAAAGCAAATCGAATATAACTTGAATCATTTCTTTTTTTAGGGCTAACTAGTAAGCTGCGTAGCTTACATGTAAAAAAACACTAATACACAAAAGGCATTTTATGTCCAAACTTCAAACGCATTTTAATGTTGATAAATTCTAGAGCACAGATACTATTGACATTTGACTTTAAAATGTGACGTTTGGTCATCGGTCGGGTTATATCCGCCATTCTTACAATACGTAAATCACTATTTCCAGATATTTTAGTTTAATTCTCGTTTTTACTTTTAATGTTTTTTATGTGTCATAAAGTTTCAATAAATTTGTTAATGTTTAGTTTTAGCTGTATTGACGTACATTTTGTCTCAATCTCAAATGAATAGACTATAAGTTCTCAGGCTCCCTTAGCATACGCATTATTTTGCCCATATATAAGGGGGCAACAAAAAGGTACTTTGCCCAAAGCAAAATTTTAGCCAATTTTTGCCGTGAAATCGGAAACCGAATGAAACTGAAAAATCAATCTATTTCAATTTCAATAGAAGTAAAAAGGAAATTGTTCTAGAATCTAAGTTTATTCGTACTTTTTAAACACTGTATACATAACACTACATGTATTTATAAATCACTTTTTAAATAAAATAAATGTAGGAATGAAAATATACAAATGAAAGAATTGGTGATGCTTAATTAGAAAAATAAGTTTCAGAAGTTTTCTGTACTGACTGACTGACTGTAAACGCGACGGTTGTGGGTTCAATTCTCAATCAATCATATCAACTGATTGTTTTGATTTTCCAGCTCTGATAAAAAAACAAAGAGCAGCGTGAGCTTCGCCACTTAAGTTGCGACGCCATGATAATTGGGCGGAAAGTGACGAACGAGTCCTTACACCGAGTTCCCTCTGTCCACTCTGCCATGCGGGAAAGGACGTGAAACTACAAGTATTTTGTAATAACCAATGTACCACGACAGCCTTTCACACAACAGTAATTACTAGAAGTCGATTTTCAATGAAATTGCTAATTAATCTAAGCTTTATTGTTCTTTAGTTTAAATTCTCTCAGACTAAGCGCTTCATGATCAAAGAAAAATCTGAAGTCAGCAAAGTCTTCATTATCGAGATCATCCTCGTTCATTCCCGACGTAGTGATCGAACCTACGACCGTCGGGCTTGTACTCAGATGCTATCTTACGACCAATTTTACTAAAATTTTTACATGTGCACACTACATAGTTTCATATGTATACCAAATGCTGATTAACAGAATCGATGGAGGGAGTGTTAAGTCACTCCTTTCTTCATATCTGGGTCATGATAACCATTCACCGATATTAATAACTAAATCGGTAAATTACCTATACGAGTACATATAAACCGCCGGCGCCTCTATCGATCTATGAACCTTCTATCTACAAATATATGTTCGTAATTATACATATGTGATTTTCATTTTCATTTAGAAAATTCTAATAGTATCAATATTATTTGAAAAATTGAAGAAAAAAATCTTTTTCAAGAATAAGCTTTTATTATTTGTTAAAAAAAGCTGAGGATCGAGTGTGGTGGCGAGAATTGGGGGAGGCCTATGTCCAATAGTGGACAAAAGATGGCTGTTGATGATGATGAGGATGAAAAAAATTAATTAAGTTTAATAAGAAATATAACACTTAATAAATAATAAAAGCGTGTTACATTTTGATGGTATAATTGAGACCATTCAGCATCGTCTTTTCCTGTGTGTCTGTGTCTGTGTCTGTGGCTGTAACGCGACGGGTTGTGGGTTCAATCCCCACTTGAGGAATCGATGCGGTTTTTACTATTGGATTTTGGAAAGCTTCCGAAAACATATAGGGTTTATTTTTTACAACCGGTTCATAAATAAAAAACGTTATGTCAATTTAAATTGAATTTAGTTCGACTTAGTTGCTAATTGCCGTAGCAGTTATTTTATACAACTGTTTTACTGAATTGACGGAATCTTTAGTTTTCAATTTCTTTATTAATATTTCTATTTCAAGCCCCACACGGGCCCACTAGTATAAAAATAAATTTGAGCAGACGAAGCCGCGTTTGAGTCTCTAGTAATAATATATATACTTACTAAAATTATACTTATTAAAATAGCAATGTTAATGCGTTCGAGATTCTGCATTTACCCTTGAAAGATAATCAGAAATGAAATCTTAGTTAAAATTACCTTTATTAAATGCCCAGTACACTGCACAGTAAGTAGGTACAACGTTCACAAGGAAAATGGTAGTCGTATGATTGTATAAAGTAAATTAGTTTTAAAATAGTTTAAACGCAAAAAATATTTAAAAATATATATGATTAATATAATTCTAAGCCATCGTAGTGTAGTGCGACTGAAGCTTATTATAATCGTCACGGGTTCGATTCTCTTTAGGGGGGAACAATACTAACAATCCTAATCACATACACAATTGTAGGTATATATCAATAAATTCTTTATAATGTTCAGTTTCCACCGGGAGCGAAGCGGGCCCATTGAGGACTACGTTCACTTCCGTTTCCCACTTCGACTCAACTCCTTACCAGAGGGAGAATATGAAAATATTAAATATTTCATTCCCCCGAATGGGAATCAACCCACAACCGCCGCGATTACAATCAATGCTCTACGACGAAATCACCAAACGCTGTCAAACTATTTTTTATTTATAATAAAAAATAGTAGTATCTGCTTCAAAACACCTTGCAGTGCGAATACTAGTACAATTAAAATGTTCAGAAGTTGTTTATTGTCCCACTTCGAGAGTAATGGGAAAATGTGGTTTGCTGAAACGCAGTTATTTGAAAATTAGTTTTATACGCTTGAGAATCTGTTGCGATACTCGTGGTGACGCAAATTAGTGTACGACACTACGTTCTCGACGCACCGCCCTATCGTCACGACATTGCATGCTTGTTACCGAAGTGAGCAAATGAAAATAATTATTTCCCCTAAGCGGAAATCAAACCCATAGCCGTCGTGTTCATAGGTGGAGGTGCCGCAGCGTGTTGTCAATTTGACATGTATATTTGTGTAACGTATTATTATTAGAATTTTACATCAATTTAGGCTTCCAATAATGTGTGCTAAATTTAGTACCTACCTATGTATTTTTCGTATACTTGCAATTTCATGTCTTTCTACAAATATCTTTGTAATTAAAAGTCACATCGAGATAATTATTTTTGATTTAAGTCAGATACCTATATATAATAACCAGTAAAAAAATACTTTTAAAATAAAACTTTCTAAGTCTGCTGCATCGAACCTACAGCCATTGTATATTCGTACAGAGATACTTTTCGACTGCGCCATCTAACTTGATATATGGCGCTGTTTTCTTTTAATTCACGCTGTATCCCACCCCTGTATCGAAGACCAGAAGGAGAAAATGATAATATTCAATAATGAATTCCCCCAATTAGGACTCGAACCCACCGCCGTCACGTTAATACTCTCACGCTCTGCCACTGCGTCAATATCAGTTGATAAGCAAAATGCAGTGTAACTTCGTTTTTTGTATTCCGGTCAAGGTTAGGCTGAGAAATTATATAGCGACACGGAGCGAAGGCACGTAATAAAACAAAACATTCGTGCCTCAAGTTTCCGCTTACATTCATTAAATAAATTGACATAATTGACGCTTGGATTTGATTTCAAACGTGACAGTTTTGTATGTAGCATGTGGCTCGCCAACATTCGCCACGTTCGGCGTTCTTTACATACAAGTACTGAGAACAATAGAAATATATGACTTCGCCAGCATACGAGTATATCGGTGGTCTGTTAGGTGGTCTGTTAGCTATGAAGCGTATATTTATATTATAACTAAAGCCTACTTATCTATACATTACCTTGTTGCAGCTTCCCGGTCACGGGTCGGGGGCGTACAGACAGACACCACCTAAAATCGGCTTCTTCATGAAATTATATAACACTATTTAAAATTCGCTTTGCGTTGTTCCGCTACTTATGCCCATGTACGTATGTTACACGCATAAATACGATACGAACACTTTCTCTGTTATAATAATAGTTTAGATTTGTCAGTTGAAATTGAAACGTCACTAATGTTAGTTAAAAAGAAATCTATTATCAAGGCAATTGAAATCGACTTTTATTTGAAACAGGCCTTTAGAAGAAGCTTTGAATCTTAATTCCTAGCACCTGCCGGCTATCAGCAGAATTACCATCCATTGCCATTTGTAGCTTCTACAAATAAGTTCCTTCCAAATGTGGGCAGGGGGAAGCTAGTGTTAACACTGACACTCGGTGGCGGAACTCAACGCTGCGCTCGTACTTATTAGCAGAGCGAGTGGAAATCGAACCTGCATCCCTCGCGGTTTCCAAGTTACTTATTATTACAATGTTAAACGATACATTCAATGTAATATAATAAACCTTGATGATATTGGATACTATAAAAACGTATTACTTAGATGTATTAAAGAATTGCTCTCACTTAAAGTTGATTTCGTTAGTCTAAGACTAAATGGACTTATAAAAGTTTTAACCTTCTATTTAGTTTGTTATAGCATCGTAATATATCGTAATGTAACTTGTGAGTTGAGACAGCTTAAGCTCTGCATTATATTATAGCCAAATTATACAAAATATGTACAAGTTGTAGCCCGGGATGTTGTTTTTGCCCACTTGTTGTTAGCGTCTAAAAGAAAGGTATCCTGTATATACTATTGCAGTACCTAGTTATTGTTTAATTGAATTTGATAACGTTTTTAGAACATGAAGTATATTAAGCTTAGTAAATAAGTAATTGTGGATTAGTAGCGGGCGAAGCCGCGGACGGGTCGCTAGTCTGCCTATCAGCGTAAATCTTTGCATATTCGAACACCCACCTTTTACGGACAATGTGTAGGTAATTATAATATTCTAGCGGCTATGAATTTTTGTACGTACCGGCATCATTTTAAATTTGCATCTAATTAAAAAAATCTGTTTCATATTATAATTGCCGTTTTCAGATGAGTGATATTAGATACCAAAATGCGCGATAGATTATAATTTCGCGTTTAGCAAATCCTACGGTGACATATACATGCATGCAATATATTTATTTTTTATTTTATTATTTATTTATTAGATACAAAGTTGTGACTTGTGACTTGTGGCGTTTCCAGAAATTATGTGATAGTTCTAGAACTATTTTCATAACCTGGCTCTGGTACCTAGACAAGACGCGGCGTTGAGTTCCACAATTTTCGAAAACTTGGCGGAACGGAATTTCTTAACCCTAAGTTCCCTTTACGCTCCCTTCTGTATGCGAAATATAGCGTGAACCTAAAAAAAAAGAAATATGTAGAATTCGCGAGGTTTAAGCTGAGCTGTAGATGTGTCAAAAAGCAGGGCGAGCAAGTGACGTTACACCTACACTATAAATGAACACTCACACAAATGGAAAGCTTAGCTTAGACCTCGCGGATTGCACACGAGTACACGTCGATAAAGTACGGAAAATACGAACATGAAGGTCGCGACAGCATATTGATAAAATTTCGCTTCACACAATGTAATGTACATACGTATATATGTATGTATTACCCAACATAACCTATAATTATTATATAATAGCAATGAGCAAAATTCGCATGGCGATTAGCTACGTGGAGTGTCTTTTAAAATACACTATTTATTAATTAATTAATTATTGTTAATAACTGTATAGTTAATAATTTTTATATAGCAATTGAAGTTACATTTTCACGAAATAAATATTAGTATAGTATAAATATAGTATTTATCATAATATATATTACACAGAGTGTTTTAACCAACATTTCTAAACATAATTCAAAAGAACGCGTCTTTCGATTATCAACGCTGGTATAAAATATATGTATTAAGAAAAAAAGTCGAAGGTCAAAGTCTATAATAGCAAGGTCATCACGTCTCGTCGGGGCGTTGGGTTCTCCACTTGCCGCTCAATGAGAATGCGTGTTAAGTGGTGGAAGTGAACGCCGCATTCATCTTCTTAACGTGGCTAAGTTAACCACAATATATCGATAACAAACAAACGCAACGAAACGACGGTATTACAAGCAAGGCAAGGGCACAAGTGTGCGACTGTAAACGGGACAGCTTTGGTCTGATAACGAGGCAGAGCGCGGTGTTGAGTGGAACGGAGTGTCTTGGCACCAGGTTCTTGGTCAGGCAGGTGTCTCTGCCTCAGTATTTTATCTAGTAACAATGTATCACGGCATAATCGCGGACAGTGGGTACGAGTACGTAGTACTTCTTACGCAATGAGTTATTAAAGAAATATTAACATAAAAAGTGAAGTTTACGAGAAACTGTTAAATTATAGCCTGCACCGGTCTCACCTACATGTGACTGAATAATTATCTTATGGTTACGAAATGAAAAGTTGAAAGGCAAGGTGAATTATTTTGTTTTATTCTTGAAGCATCTTGACGAATTACTTTGAAAGGAATGAAGATATACCTACATAATTTATTGGGACACTGCCTCCTGTATTTTTAAAGATTTGCAAATTATAACTCTGTCTCGAGGATTGTGAATAGCACGATTGTGGGTGCGAGTAATTATGATCATTTGCGGCGTTGATTTCCGCCAGACAATGCGCAACGTCGCGAGACGGTAAATGGAGTATTAAATGTCATGATATTATATTCTCTGCTGGTTAGATTGTTACGTTTTATTCCACATTTGGGAGGTTAGGAATATGAGACACTGCGTGTTCATGTTATCAATTCAATGTAATATGTGTATTGCTCTTATACTATACTTTACTAACCGCTCCTGGTATCCCTGCAGAGATGAACAGAGCCAAGGTGTCCGGCCACGGCAGCAACTTGTACTGCTCCCACCACCTCTTCACCACCAGGCTCACGTAGAAGCCCAGCACGAACGACATTGGTATAGACTCGCTTTGTGCCCCGAAATATTGGCGTACTCTTTCGAATATTCTGAAAAGAAACATTTAAGATTAGTAAAAATATTATAAAGCGGAAGAGTTTGTTTACTTGTCAGGAATTGATGGCCTGAATTAATAAAATGTTTCAGATTGTTCATACATAGGAAATGCTATAGGCTACATTAGATCCTTTTTCATTTTAAACCTTTGTATTATACGGAATTCTTAGGTATTTGGCTATTTTAGCAAGGAAGCAAAGCAGCAGTTGAAGTCATAAAAATTATGTGAATATAATAAGAAATAAAAGAGGAAATGAAATATTTAGTATTGTCATTTCTTCCCTCTGGTATCGAGGCAAAGCGCGGTGTAGAGCTCTCAACACTGCCTCACAAAACAAAGTTCGTATTTGATCATACAAAATACTAAAACGCTTCGCCATAGAGCCCCATAGAGCTGTCAACCCCCACCTTTACAGGTACTTAACTCGCGCGAGTCGTGGCTGTATTATATAGTTTTTTATACGATCACGTATTTTTCACGTTTAGGAAGTAAAATTTTAATGATCAATTCGAATTCTGATAGAATCAATTTATTGTATGTCTGTCTATCTTTTCCTTAGTTTCTTACAACTATTGTTAACACACTCAGTTCCCCAAGTTTTGTCTTGTTACTATATTACGTATCTAAAAGGTAGAATAAATTCTAAGCTAATATCAGTCTTATGGCAATCAATGCATAATCGTTAGTAACACGTCACGGTATAATATAAACAAGAGCACTAAATCATTATTTTACAAGGCTTTTTCAACTCCAATGCTGCTGCTGTGGGAATGTTTTCCATTCAGTAACTGAAGAAAGGAGAAGGAGAACTTATTCTCTACCACTTTACTTGCAGACGTGTACGTAAAGTCTTGATTTACTTTAAAAAAACCGGTCAAGTACGAATCGAATTCCTCACCGTACACCAGATTTTTTTGATCGAAATAATCTGTGTGTGCGTATCACATTATCCTATACTACCCTCTGATACAAAATTTGACGGACTTGTTTGTAATGGTATTTTTTTAATTCTAGGTCAACGGGTAGCCAATAAGTTTTAAATATACGGCGAATTTCATAAACTAATATATGGCAAAAACGAAGCATAGACGCTTATACCTTTAGGTTTGATGTATTTGTTTTCTGTGCTCCAAGAGACTTTAGACCTGGATATTTAATATTAATTTCAACTTGACAGGTAAACGATCTTGACAGACGGACCGACAGACAGGTGAACAATTTACTGACAATACGTTAATTAATTGAAATACATAATATTTTATACATTTACGCATTATATTACGAAGATAATTCATGCATAAAACACGATAGAAGCTTCATTACCGTTTTATGGGCATTTCTTTAGCTCTACGCTGTACTCGTATAGCAGTGCAGACTTAGGGAGCCTAGTGTTAAGACAATTTTCGAGCCCAATTTTCCCAATTTTCTTTGCCTAATTTTCGAGACACTACGTGTTGAGTGTCAGAATTTAATCTTCATAGAAAAAGCATCAAAAATAAAATGAAAATAATTAATTCCCCTACTTGGATTCGAATCGCGAATCCTGCCGTAAGACAATGTGCCGCTACTGCTACTAAGACTCTCCGTTCCTATTATGTTTCTTGGGTTCCCCACTTTCCACCGACTTCTGGAGGCATTGCTTGTTGAGTGGCGCAATTCAACGTTGCACTTTGAATCGTTAGAAAAACGAGGTAATGAAAATATTTAATATTTCATTTCCTCGAGTGAGAATCCAACCCAATACCCAAACACCTAACGTCGTCTCCTTCCTTCGAAGATCAAAAATAGAAAAGTGTTAAAGAATTAACGAGTTTCTTCAAATAGCTGAAAAATATTTTTAACACGAAATTCATTTTGTTTGTTGTTTAGTGTTCCTTTAAAAAAGTGTGTTTGTGCAATACACTCCTACAAACATACGGACGCAACAATGCATGTGACGTTATCTATGACCTATTATGAAAAAATACAAAAATACATTAAGTTAAATCAAATTATAATTTATGAAAAAAAAAAAGATTTCTTTTTAGGGATACGTAGCTGCTCGAAAATTAAGAAAAATGGAACCCTTATAGAATTACTTTGTTGTTTATTTTATTTATGTCAAGTCTAAAGTCAACAGTTTTGTTCAGACTTATACTTTTCTCTGCATACAGTGGGGTAGGAAGATGGAACCCAGGATTAAGGTTCATAACAATCCGTTCTCCAATTTCCACCAAGGGAGAGAGAAAATGGCGTGCTGCGAGGCGGAACTAAACGCCGCTTTAACTCTTATTTTTTAATATGAATGTAACAGTGACAAGAGATAAGTCAAAGTTGAAGCCACAACTCGAGCAAATGGACCGGTTCCGAGAACAAAAGATTACTTGAAAGAGAACATTTCCAAACACTATGCGGAAATGCGTTTTATTTATATATATTACCTATATACAGGATATACAGGCTGTTCCGTATGTGAGGTAGGTAATATAGGAATTTAATTTATTTATATAATTGTAAATAATGTAAATAACTATATTAAATCGTCGTCTTGTAACGTTAAAAAAACACCGAAGAAACTGAATTCGACCCACTTCATCATGAAACTTAGCTTAGAACTTAGCTTAGAACACCTCGCCTAACCTATCCCTGTCGCGTCCACAGCCAGATGCTGTGAAGCTGCGCCATGACGTTCACAATGAAACGATGCTTAGTAAAGATTTTAAATGAGTTCATGTTTAGGATACCCAAAGGCTTAAACTGGAGCTGTCCATCCTTCTCTATGTCCCTACGTCTATATGTCACTAGGCTGTATCTCACATCCACACAACTAACGTAGAGTCAGATATAGCAACTACACTCACACTGTATACGTGTTTTAAATAAAATAAACACTTATTTTTCAATCATTTGCCCTTGTTCGTTGAAAATTGTTAAAGTTCAAGTTTAAAATAGAACTCATATTTATCTCTCTTATTTATATACTTTTTTAAGAATATTTTTGCTGAATTGTGACGCAGTTACACAGTCTCACTTCCGTTGTGGGTTCGGTTATCGCCTGAACAAAAATTATTTAAAGCATATGACTATTTCGATTATCAATCCCCATTTGGGGTCAGAGCCTGTGCTTTACCACTTTTTTAAATTTGTTCAGTGATAAATTAACCACGTCGTTTGGAAGTTTCTTATAAAAGTGTATACTTTGACCTACGAATGAGTGAGACACTTTATGGAGCCTAGAGAAGGGCACAGCAAGCTTATTTTTATTTCTTAAATTATGTTGATGGAGGTCACTGTTTTTATTAAATTTATTAATATTTTTATGCACATATACTAAGTTGTCGTAAATATATTGGGAGTGTAGTGTGAGGATGTTAAAGTCTTTGAATTTATTCCTTAGTGACTCCCGTGGACCCATTTTATAGACTGCTCGGACAGCCCGTTTTTGGAGCACAAAAATGGTATCTATGTCAGCGGCACTGCCCCAAAGTAATAGGCCGTAAGACATAATGCTATGAAAATAGCTGAAGTATACTAAACGCGCGGTGTCAACATCGGTCAGTTGACGAATCTTACGGACAGCATACGCTGCCGAACTAAGTCTACCAGATAAAGTTTCTATATGCGGACCCCATTGTAACTTAGCATCTAATGTTATACCTAAGAAAACAGTTTCATTAACTACTTTTAGTTCCTCATTGTTCATCAAAACCCTGGTTTCTACTTGTTGCACATTCTTAGTAAAGAACCTGATACATTTAGTTTTACTACTATTTAAAAGCAAGTTATTGGCACTAAACCAGTGTAATATCCTAGAAAGAGCATTGTTTACATCGTCAATTTCCAATTGCCGTCTATTAACCTTAAAAACTAAAGATGTATCATCTGCAAACAACACTATTTCACAGATATCTCTCATAAGGTGAGGTAAGTCATTAATGTACAAAAGGAACAAAAACGGACCCAGAATAGATCCTTGTGGCACCCCCAATGCTACAGGTGACCCGTGTGATAGTTTCCCGTTGACATTTACTTTTTGAATCCTATCACTTAAATAAGAAGTGAGAAGATCCAAAGCAATGCCTCTTATACCGTAGTGGTGTAGCTTCCTGATAAGAGTTTTATGCTGCACACAATCAAATGCTTTGGACAAGTCACAAAACACCCCAAAGGCATCACGTGACTCCTCCCAAGCCGCGAATACACTCTCTAATAATTTGACCCCAGCATCAGATGTTGACCTTCCACGAGTGAAACCAAATTGACCTGTGTGCAGTAATTTATTTTTATTAAAATAGGTAAGAAGCTGACTGAGTATCAGCTTTTCAAAAATTTTACTAAACGTAGGTAGTACTGAAATCGGTCTGAAATTTGTGGGGTCTTGCGTACTACCTGATTTAAACAATGGAGTTATTTTACTATATTTCATCAAATCAGGAAACACTCCACAATCAATACATCTATTAAAAATTGTAACTAAATCAGGAATCAAAATGTCAATTAAAGAATTTATGATATTAACTGAGACACCCCACAAGTCGGCTGTCTTCTTCATACTAATTGATTTGAAAGCTACACTAATGTCTGAATAATTTACATGACGGAAAACGAAACCATTATAAAATTCGGGAACATTGTCTTTAATTAACGATTCTGCAATAGTGGTGGAAGAACCTAAATCGTTTGTTAGACTGACTGGGAAAGTAGAGAAAAACTTTTCAAATGCAATGGCCACTTCCAAATCGGAATCAACAATGTGACCGTCAATACTAAGTTTAAAATTAGAATCTTTCACTCTTGTTCTCCCAGTCTCGGCATTAACAACCTTCCAAGTGGCTTCAATTTTATTATTACTATTTCTGATTTTTGTTTTAATAAATAAAGATTTTGCAATTTTGCAAACACTTTTGAAAATTTTTGAGTAAGATTTTAAGTACTCTTTAAACTCTTCACCACTATTAAACTGTTTTTCATAATATAACATATACAGCGTCTCCCTACTCTTATAAATACCTGCTGTGGCCCAGTCTCCAAAGATAGGACTATCAGTAATTGTAATCTCTTTGGGAGTAAATATTGAATGAAATTTATTAATAAAAGAGTAAAAAAAAGAATTGTACAAAGAATTGGGAGGTAAAGTTATATCTAAAACTAGTAAATTAGTTAGTAAACTAACTCTCATACGTTCCAAACGACTAGCTGTGACAGGTACAAAAGCAATTTTTTTCTTAGCCACCTGTTTTTTCTTACTATAGAATTCTACTAGCTGACCAGAGTGGTCAGAATCCAATTTATTAATAATGCTTTTGTAGCATGGAATAATGTCAGTAAATATGTTATCTATACAAGTACTAGTCGTAGGAGTTATTCTGGTTGGCTCCATAAATAAATTAAGTAAATTGTGTGACTTAAAAAGACTTAATAAATTAATGGTGGGACTTAAACTTTCCAAAATATTAACATTAAAGTCCCCACACACTAACAAAGGCTTACCCGACTTGGTAAGTTTGCTTAAGGCCTCATCCATTACTTCTAAAAATAATTTTAAATTGGCGGAGGTAGGTCTGTATACACATATAACAATGAATTGCTCTAGTTGAACACACGCTAATTCGATAGAACATTCTACAGAAAGGGTCACAATATCTTTTCGTTCCTTAAACTTAAGGTTTTTGTTTAATATAATAAGCGACCCCCCGTGTATTGTGTTGATTCTGCAGAATGAGCTTCCTACCCGGTGGTTTCTGAAGTTAAACATGAGCTGGTTCCCCTTTAACCAATGTTCAGTAATACACATAATACTAATTTCCTCCGAGTTCATGAATAGTTCCAGCTCTAGCTGCTTGCCCCCCATCAAGCAACGGATGTTCTGATGAACTAATCTAATCGACTTAACATTTTAATTATTATTTTTGCATGGATATTGTGATGATGTGCAGTGTGCGTTATCATTGTTATTTAATTGTAAAGCTAGCTGGATCAATGGAATATTTCATAATAAATTAGAGCTAGAGGTTGCTACCTCTGTTGTCTGAGAAATTAATTTAAATGTTGAGAAATGTCAACAGAGTGTAAATTATTAGACATAATGTCAGAATGAATTGCAATGTCAGTCTGCTCAATAGAAGCAGTTGAAGTAGTACCCAAGTTCTTGGCTAATAAGTCAAAATAATAGGATAGCACAGAAGCTATCTGTCTCTTAAACCTATGACCAAAATATTATTTACTTTGAGTCAAAAATAAAGTTTACTAACTATTTTGTTAGTGTCAATTAAATGTAATTTGTCATTATATGTGCTTATCGTGTGCAGAGTAGAGTTTAGCTTAAATCTGTAATTATTTTCCGCTTCTGATTGATTGATCTGACTGATTTTTACAATAAGGAAATGTAAACAAAATTATTTTACTTATATTTAAGTTTAATAATGACTCACAATAGTAATTTAACTGTTGTTTGTTTAAATTTCCCCTATTACTCGATAATATAACATGTTTGTCACACTTATTATATTTATAACTTAAACATCCCCATTGTAATTGGAATCATTATAATTATTTTCCATTGGTCACTTTGGTCGCCGTACAGACGCCGTACGTATTGTATGACACTTCGATACAATAAAATCGAAGAAATCGAATTTTATGTACAATTCGTTTCACGCTGTATCCCGCACATAGCAGAGTAGGCAAAAGGATCCTAGTGGGACATTGTGTAATGGGGGCTCAAATCGCTTTGTTTTATTAAGCAATGAAAATTAAATTCCCTCGAGTGGGAATCGAACCCACAATCATCGCGTACACGTTACGTTACGTATACGTTTGTAATCATAATTACCTTTATGCGAAAACCTTCAAAAATATTTTAAAAAAACAAGTATCAGTTAATTCAATAAATATATCATTTTCATTGTCTCAATATGGCCAAAACGTCTCGTCCTTGTAATAACTATGAGAAAATTTTTAATTATTTATGATATGAAATTTATGATTTTTTTGGCTTCAGTGTGTATCCCGCAGGGTTCCATTAAAACACTTCCGTTCCCCACTTTCTGCTGAATTCTGGAGGCGCTTTTCCTGGTAACCAGAGCGCGGAAACGGCAATATACTCATTTACCTTGAGCAGGAATTGAACCCACAACTTGTTGCGTGCCACAACGCGCCACAACTGGCCCCATCTACTATATACTCGTATATATATTGAGTAAACGTCATTAACGTGGATCGAGTTTTCAAGTTGATCCAGTGGTTTCTGAGATTAGCGCCTTCTACCAAACAAGCTATTTATACTCGTAATATTAGATACATAGATATTATTAGTTATGGATTTGATTTTGAATACATGAAAGTGTAAATGATTCCGTTCTCCATTCTCTTGCGCCCATTTAAGAGATATAATTGGGTGACATAACTCAAAGCTGATGTGAAGAGAATTGAGACATGTTTAAGTGGTTTTATCGGCTCCAATAAAACAAAGTACGGTGCTAGGTTGCGCTACTTAATCCATGTCTTCCAACACAGATTATTCTATAGTAGTAGGTACAATACAAACATTTTTTTCGCGCTGTACCTCACATAATAACAGGGTAGGCAGAAGTATATTTTTTATATAACTGTATATAAAGCAGTTTCACGCTTTTTTCCAGTACAGTAGGATAGTCCAAAAGGAAGCTAGTATTAAGATACTCGTCCCCCACTTTCCACAAAATTTGCCGATCGAGATGTAGTCTATTTAGTGGTGAAACTCAACGCCGCAGGTCTTCTACCAGAGCGGAGAAATGAAATTTATTAAATTTAATAACTTCCTGAGTGAGAATCGAACCCGCGACCGTCGCGTTACAAAGTCTTTAACTGTATATAAGTATGAAAATTTATTTAGCGTGTTCAATAATAATCAATGAATTTTACTTGGAGGAGACAGAAAAATATATATATTAAACTAGGATGATCCTAAGCTGAATCGAACCCACAGCTATATCTCGAGCTCGAGTATTGGACAAAAGTGGAAGACAGAGTACTTTAACTAGGTTTCCCTTTGAAGATTTTTTTTTTTCATTTTGACAATATGGCGTCCGGTAGTGCCTGTGGTGCATTTTTATTATTGTCATTGTCTCGGGTGATAACTTCAAGATTAAAACCAATCAATTGGCGTAAGAACCATCAAAATCGGTCAATTACTTTGTTCTCTACATACGTACATAGACTGGTAAACACATTACTGTCCTTTACGTCGCGAAATCGGATAAAAAAAGTATTAATTAAAGCCACCACTCTCGTGTACTTACAAATTCGGCATAATAATATATATATTTTTTTAGCAAAAAATACACAGAATAGAAAGGACGACCTCCGACCAGTGACTGAGTGACCAGTGATCGCATTAATGAATCAATTCAATTACCGTCGAAAGGTCACATTGTGTTAAGCAAAGTTTGTTCCTATAAAACAAGGACGAATTGAAATCTCACGTTTTTATAGCGTCACTCTTTATCCCGCACATGGCAGGCAACACTGCGTGTTCTACTGGAATTGAGCGCACCTCTTTGCCTCATCGGATCGGGGAAATGAAAATAGTTCATTCGAACCCACAAAAGTCGCGTTCGCAGTTTATACAAACATACCGTCAAATCCGGCCACAGCGTCGGACTATAAACGCGGCGGTTGTGAGTTCAACCCCATTCCGTTCCAGGGAACGAATTATTTTCAATACCTCGTTGGATTCGGCCACTGTGCACACTAGGTTCCCACTGCTTACCGTGAATATTTTTTATATTTAGAAAATATAAATAAATAGTTTGTTATACGCTACGTTAAGAATTTGACAACGAGTCGCTAATTACTCGAGTGTCCTAGATAAAGTATAATGATCTACGCTGTTTGGTGCCTCAATATGTTTGTAGGTGCTAAAGTAAAATGTTGTTGAGGCGCGTCGAGGCGCCGGGGCACAAAAGTGCAACCGCAAACGCGACAGCTCGTGGGTTCGATTCCCACTCCCACTGGAGGTAAAGAAATATTTAACATTTCAAATCCGATGGCTGAATCATCCTCCCAGGCAGAGATGTACTTTTATTAGGCGTAACCTCTTAAAGGGCACGCATACTGTCTAACTACATATTAGACTATAAATCCTTAAAATTTCAGCCTTGCTAAAATGCCGTAGGTCTGGGGCCCTTGGATCTCAGTACCCTTATTATAGTTTGATACAAAAATGGCCAGAAAACGAAACGACTAGTGTACAACACGTAAGCGAGTTTTAAACGAGTGTACCATACGTAATAAATAATAATTAAATAGTAATAATACACCCGCACTAGTTACGTCGCCGTGTAAACAGCGAAGCAGCCTGAACTTCACTGATCAAAGGTGGAATCGAAAATAGTGTTTCCATTAATAACGTGTATTCGTGTGATGTAGCGGGTTCGATTCTTCTTCATTTGTTTTCATTTTCTCGCGCTGCGGACAAGACAAATCCACTTAACAGACTATTTATGCCCTCTGCAAGTCAATGATAATCAGGAGGAATCGAGGGCGAACCACTATGATCTCTGCATTCCTCTTTTGCCGCAACCCCACTGTCTTCAACCTCTTCATGCATGCTCTCTGAGGGGCCTTATGCTTTCTACGTGACCTTCCTTCGATATCTTTGATACTATGTGTTCGAAGGTCCACCGAGGTTTCCCTCTACCTCTCTTACCTCTCTTCTCCTTCTCTCTTTACCAAGCATTCACCTATCTTTCACTCTTCGTCTGTTCGCTGTTCCCACGTTTTGCTGTCGTATAACAGCGTCGGTACCAACAATGCTTTATGTACGACCAAACGGTGACGCGTCATCAATGCAGCTAAGCCACCGTAAACTTTGTTATCTTCTTAAAGTCTTCTTAAAGTTAGATATTATATTTCAAAATAACAAATTATTTTCCTTTCTGTTAAAAGATACAGCGTTTAGTTCCACCAACACGAAACTTCTAAATATATGAAAACAAAAAATATGGCACTTTATTTACCTTTGTTGTTGCTCTGTGAGGGCAAATCTGTACAATAAGTTGATTGTGTAGTAGAGGGTGAGGTAGGCGAGGAGCTCGCGCCATACCAACTTGTACACACTGCCTCGCCACCTGAAGTAAAAGGAGAAAAATTATAATTTTGTTGAAGCCCTTGAGTTCTGCCACTCAACACACAATGCATCCAGAATTCGGAATAAAGTGGGGAACTGAGTGTCTTAATACTAGGTTCCACCTGCCTATCCTGCTGTGTGCGGGATACAGCGTGAAGCTGATTTAATTTTAATTTATTTTTTTATAATATAATAGAGACGTCGTGGCGTAATGTCTGGAAAATAATGTCGTCGTGGCGTAATGGAAATGTCTTTGCGTCAAAGATTCCCAAGGCACGCTGCTCTGTAGTCACGCCTCTGTGAAGGAGAGGTGGAGAAGCTACTTCCAGGAGTTGCTGAATACTCAGCACCCATGCAGTCTTCATCACGACCCACCGCCTAACCTCGGACTTATTTACTGACCTTTTTAATATCTTGAACACTGGTAAGATGCCGCATCAGTGGCGGCTTAGCTTTATTACCCTATTTACAAAGGAAGGGGCAGTGTTCAAGATTGTGTTAGTTATAGGGGCATTAAGCTTATGAGTCATGAAGCTCTTCGAGCGCATGATCGACCTCAGGCTCCGCCGAGAGTGTATTGTCTGAGTCTCAATATGGATTTCAGCCAAGATCGGACACTTTTTCACCCTGAGAATTTTGATGGAGGCATACAGGGAAAAAAGGAGAGCTCTGCATGTGGCCTTTTTAGATCTGCAGAAGGCCTTTGACTGTGTGCCTCGTCAGTGTATCTGGTGGGCATTGCGATCCAAAGGGATCCCTGAGGCCTATATTGAGATTATCAGAGACATGTACCACGATTCCGCTTCTATGGTTAGGACTGCTGTTGGCGACACTAGACCCTTCCCGATTACAGTGGGGGTTCACCAGGGGTCGGCTCTTAGTCCGTTCTTATTCAATGTCGTGCTCGATACTGTCTCGGCTCACATCCAGGACCAGCCTCCATGGCTGACGATGTATGCCGACGACATAGCGCTCATTGACGAGAACCGGCTGACGCTGGAGCGTACAGTGAACCTCTGGAAGGGTACGCTTGAGAACGGCGGTCTTAAACTAAATATGTCGAAGACTGAGTACGTGGTCCGGGAGTCCGGACTCGAGCATGATCCTTATAGGTCCTGAGCCAGACGTTAAGTCGGAAAAGTTCAGGTACCTTGGATCCGTTATGCACGAGTCTGGAGGCAGCGATCACGATATCCAAGGCCGGATAAGCGCTGCCTGGGCCAAATGGCGGGAGGTCACTGGCGTGGTCTGCGACCGCAGAATACCGCCCAAGCTCAAGGGGCTGATATACAAGAGCATCATCCGGCCGGTTCGTTTATACGGCAGCGAATGTTGGCCGGCACTATCTCGGCACACTCAGGAGCTTCACGTCACGGAAATGAAGATGCTGAGGTAGATGTTTGGCGTATCGCGGTCTGATCGCGTATGTAACACATTAATTCGAGGTAGTCTTGGGGTCCGTGACGTAGCGGATAAGCTCCAAGAGCGTCGCTTGAGATGGTTTGGCCACGTTATGCGCCGGCCTAAGAACTATGTCGGATGCAAGTGCCTTGATATATCAGTTCCTGGAGTGGGACCTTCCGGACGCCCAAGAAGCGCTGGTTGGATGTCGTGATGCAGGACATGAGAGCCAATGGTCTAACCACCGAGGACGCAAAAGACCGTGCAAAGTGGAGTAGGTTGAGTAGGAGGGCAGACCCTGGCTATAGCCGGTATTAATGCCAGGAGGAAGAAGAGAGACGTCGTCGTGTAGTGGCACAAGGGCGTGACAATACTTGCGTCGGTGGTGCGTTCGAGTAACATTCGCGGTAATGAATTATTATTAATAATATTTACATTTGTTCGCTCTGGTAACAAGGCAAAAAGCGCGGCGTTGCACTCCGCCATTCAACACGCAAAGCCTCGAAAACATTCAGCGGAAAGTAGAGTACAGATTGTCACAACACTACGTTCCCTTATATGCTGGGGAGAATGATTATGTTTCCCTGCTCTGGAATACAAATATACATAAACAAAGCGCGGCGTTCAGTTACGCCACTCCACAAGCAATACGCTAATAATGGGTGGTGCGTGGAGAACCTTAATGTGCCTTATACTGTGCGAGAAAAATCATATATGCAGCTAAAGTTAGAGCACAGTGGAGTGAGTTGCATCTCCTCTGCTGCTACAAACATCACATATTTTATTTAGTTAATAGCTAATTAATGTTACTTAATAATTAATCAATGACTTCGAGTGATTCCGTAAATATATTAATTGCGATTACATAAAAACCTGTTTTATAATTTGGAAACAGCATATTTTGGTCAAGGTGTGATTTAAATGAATTAGAACTTCTATCTTGTATTGGGTTTGTCTCGTACATATATTTTTACTGAGCAGTTGGCCTCTAAATAAATATTTGTATATTTATACATAATCTATACTAATATAATAGCCTCAGGTATAAGACCATTTTATAGAAACAATTAGAAGAAAGCAAATATATGTGGGTTCGGTTCCCAGTCGAGGAAATAAAATATTTAATATCTAATTTTGTAGCTCTGGTAACGAGGCAAAGCACCGCATTGACTTCCACCAAACAACACGCAATACCTTCAGAAGTCGGCCAAAAGTGGGGAACGAAAGTGTCTTAAAATAGGTTCTCATGTCCTATTCCGCTATGCGAGAAGCTTAGAAAATATTAAAATGGATATTTTGAAGTGTTTGATGGCAAGTGTACAGAATGGTTGAAAAATATTTTCGTTTCCACGCTCTGATAACACAAAACACTATTGGATTACTACACTCGTACGTAGCAGTAGCTTTGCTGTAGGTACTTACTTAATAAAGCATGAGAAATAAAAAATGTATTTTAAATATCGTCGTGGTTGCACTTGTCTATAAAACAAGTTAAATGTATCAAATGTTTGCGGAATGACTATTTACAAAATTAGATTGCGTGTCCTGTGATTTTTAAAAAAGACCAAATAATTGAAGTATCTTGTGTGCAAATACGTACTTTTTTTATATATTTGCACTTTGTTTTAAAATTGCAGGCGCACTGTTGAAATATTGCACCAAATGAAAGAATTAACTATTAAAATTTAAAACATTAAGTGTTTTTTGTTTTCAATTCAAATCTTAAGGAAAGTAGGTATATTATAGTAAATTTGGATTCACAACCCTCCCTGCAGAACACTGCACTCCAAACGATACGAGTGTTTATGCACATTTTTTGTCGCTTATCGTATGCAATTCGTCGCACAAGCAAAACCTATAGGATTTTTCCATTATTCCAGTTGATCTGAAACACTGAAATTTAAACAAGAAGGAGTTTATAGGCGTATGGCAAAAACCTTAAAGTTATCACTTATTACATTCAATTTTTTTATTCAAAAATTTAACTTATATACAAAGTTTTTTAAAAATATAAGCATTTATTTGTATAAAGAATTTTATTACAATCGTAAAAGTTTCTTTAATTATTTATTACAAAGAAGAAACTCGACACTTGCAATTTTTTTGACATTGAGTGGTGTAGCTGTTTTATATCTATACTAGGGGACCCGGACGCGGCTACGCCTGCTTGAACTATAAGAATATTTATTAAATATATTTATGAAATTATTTTCAGTTTTCAATAGAATTATTAAGAAAATATAAGCCTAAATAATCAAAAAGAATAATAAGAAGAGACATATTATTAGAAAAAATATTTGAGTTATTGAAATGAATCAACAAAAGAAGTAAAAGTAACTAAAGGATATTCTTAATATTACAAAAAGTACCTAAAGTTTTCCGTGCGGGCGTACATAGTTATCGACTCTATGAAATAACTAAACATTATTCTATATTAAATAGATTAATTTTTGCGAGTAATATCAAATAAAATAAGAAGAGAACCAAAGTGTGCTTTAAATAAATTATAAACAGCAAATAATTACATAAAAATTAACAATAGTTCGAAAATGTATGAATATTGATAAAACCGTCAGCGTCATCTGCCCGTTCGCGTCGGTCATACTCATACTATACCACTCGTAGGTTAGGTCATTCCGAATCAGTGACATCTCCTTAATTATTTATTAGAATGTTATACAGTCAACTATAATTTCAATCTAGATAAAATGCTAAAAGTGACTTATATATTTATTTTTATAGGGATGAATATCAAAATATAAGTTAATTTTGGGTGACATTTTCATAAAACAACAATCAAACTTTACAAGCCGTTCCTTAGCAACATTAACATGGCCGAATAAACTGCGTGTCAAATTAGAAAGTATTTTAATATATTAGTATATCTGTGTAATGTAATGTTATATAGCCTATAGCACTTCTGAAGAATGCAGCTTTCATACAAAACCAAAAACAAAGTGAATCGGACCAGTAGATTCAGAGATCTTAGCGTTCAAACAAACAAACAAACTCTTCCGCTTTATTATATTAGTATAAATATATAAAATCGAAAGGTCACTCACTCATCACGAAATCTCAGAAACTACATGTGCTAGGAATCTGAAATTTTGTATAGGAGTTACTTATAGGTGCTCGCTAAGACGGGAATTTGCAATATTCGACTTCTAAGGGGTTGTTTTTGGGGTTGAAAGTTTGTATGAAACTTCGTTACTATAAATTCTAGGAGTAACAAATTTTGCATAGACGTCACTAGAACGTAGTCATGGAGACAGAAATGAATAATAACATAGTTCACGCGGGTGTAACCGCGAGCGGGCCGCTAGTATATTTATATAGCAGAAAGTACAAATTTACAAAATTATAACAACTATACGAAGAGTGATCCAAAGGTAAATGAATGTAATTATGTAAGTTTAATCGGTTATTTCTAATGTACACAAAAATAAAAATAAAATGTCCTCTACTGGCTTAGATACCGGACTAGTTCAGGGAAAAAAAAACACGTTTTTCGGAACCTACATTCATTTGAGTACAGACTGCAGATCACAGACAGATCTAAATTGAAAAAAAGTCGGAGCTGTCATCAAATACCTCTGCTTGAAAATGAAAAATGTGTATATAAGACACACACAGCAGCTTCGTGGAGACATTGGGGGAATCCTACAAGTTCCACAGTTACACATTGGTCCCGAGAGTTTAAGCTGGGAAGAATATTGACAGAAGAAACACATCGTGATGGACGACTGAGGTCACAGGGGTCTCCTATGGAAGTATTCAAAGAATCCTTGCAAATCGCATATGAAAAAGGTCTCCACGCGTTCGATGCCGATAATGTTCATCGAAATCGAAAGAAGAAACGTGTCGACATTTCATAACATCTGGATCCACAATAGATGTGAAGGAGACTCTGTCTGCTTCTTTGAATACTTTAAGAATGATTTTCCAGCGCAAGTGAAGAGGGCCCATTATAGCGTAAGCTGCATACTTGTATTTCCACAAATCAATAGTCGGGCAAAGAGGTCCGAGCGAGCTGAAAGAGTTAAAATGAACTCGGTCAATTCCAGGGAGCGGAGCAAAGTAATTACACAATAGTTTTATTACAAAACGTATTAAAATTTCAACATTTTAGGATGCTTGTGGGTGTGTTACTAGCATTGAATTGTTATTAAAGTCGTTGTTGAAATATATACCTACCAACATAATTATTTTTATTGTTTTTTATAAGTACCCTATGATAATCCTCCTTCTCTTATTTGCCTCGACATCAGAGCGAAGAAATGAAAATATATAAATTAAAATAAATATTAATAAATACTAAAAAATATTTTCCTTGAATATCCAAACTAATCTCTAAAAGCTCTGAGGACAGCTGTGCAGCAGTAGTACCGCATAAAAAATGATCACTTGTTAATTTAACTGTCACCTTCAATAAAAAATGTATGACACTGATTCGGAAAACATAGGGATGATGTAGAACTCTCTGTAGAGGCCTAGCTATAGCGCTAGCAGCATTAACCTCATATTGTTCAAAGTCCTAGTTAAACTTATATTGCTTGGTAATAAAATGAGCTCAAACCTTCCAAACTTACAAATGATACGATGACGTATGTGTACATATATATATGTGTATATAACTAATATATGACAATTAGAATAGCAGTTTGTTGGTCCACAGCAAATAAGACGACTTGGATTCTGTACACAGATGACTCGTCTTTGGAAGGACAAGGATGTATGAGATAATTATTAAAGGAGTATAAGACTAACATTAAACCCGCTGAGTTACTTGCGCCAGTTCTTCTCAGGTCTGAGGCGTTAACTTTAGCGTACTGGTGGTAGATTAATTGACATTCAAAAAATGAAACTTGTAACTTCTTATTTTGAATATAATGATTTGAGTTTGAGTTTGAACCCAGTGTTAAGACACCACGTTCTCCATTTAACCCCTGCGCCACGATTGGCCTCAATTTTCCTTCGGTCCCGTTGTCAAATATAAATAACTAGTATTAGTAATAGTTGTGTATGACACATGACACATTCTTAGAGTCTGGTAACTTTTACTACAAATATAATTATTATGTAATAAAGTCTAGTCTTCCTCGATACATGAACAAACCAACACAACAAAGGATAGAAGATATTTCAACAAATTTATAATTTACAGTTTTGAACTACCAATTGGCCTTCACAGTCAAACGCTGTACCACCGCGCCATGACGACTGTACAAATTATACCAGGAAAAAATAAATTAATAACAAATATAAAGATTATATCTCTTATAGCAGGAAAAAATATTTTTAAAAAGTAGTTGGATAGTATTGAATTTGAATTTGAACCATAACACATAGAAGATTTTTTTAGCTTTCCACTTGCTTAGAGCAGGGCAGGCAGAACCTGGAAACCTAGTGTTAAGACACTTCCGTCCCGCACTTTTCACTGCATTCTCGAGATTGTGTATTGAGTGGTGAAATGGTGCTGAATGTTTTCGAGGCTTTGCGTGTTGAATGGCGGAGTGCAACGCCGTGCTTTGCTTCGTTACCAGAGAGAGAAAAATTAAAATATTATGTAAATGTGTTATTAAAGTTAACAAACTTAATTTTCAAGACGTTTGCATTCGTTTTGTATGTTAGGGTTACAATCTGTACCTTTTAAGAAAAAATGAAGATCTTTTAAGATTCTTATAAGATCACTTTGTTGTCAGTCAGTCCTTCTCTCTATCTGTCTGCCAAGAGCTTTTATCTTAGAAATGCCTGGAGATACCGAGTTGAAATTCAAACCATATACTCAGATCTACGGTCCCATGATTTCCTGTAAAAATCGTATATGTACTTTAAAAAAAAAGAAATAGTCGTAGGTTTATACCGCGAAAAAACGCGCATTTTGACACTATGAAAGGAATCAAAATTAATAAAGTACTTTCGGTTGACCTAAAATTATGAAATTTGGCAGCTAGCATGTACAGGTAATACTAGTTCAGGAAAAAACTATTAATTTATGGTTAAATCTTAAAAAATCGATTATAGCCTTAAAAGGGAGGCAAATATTAAATGAAATGGCTCTTGCTTTGCCAACCTTGAATTTCAGAAAAACCTCAAGACCTTCAATTTTTATGCGGAACCCTGGGTGGGCGATCCTGACTCGCGATTGTCTGATTTTTTAGTGTGGTATAATTTGATAATTATAGCACCATAGGTACTACCCTATTGATTTTAAAAACGCGGCATGAACGATGCATAAAGCCGCGTACCTATAGTACCGCGTATTAGTAACGCTATAATATGATTGCGTTGACTTATGTACAAGCTTAATTTTTCTATGCTCCAACGAAAGATAGATTTGAATAATTGATATTAATTTTAGCTTGACACCTCTATGCGATCTTGAGAAAAACGGACAGACATACAAACAGACGGATAACAAACGGTTCTGTTTTTTTTGACACGGAACCCTAAAAAAGTATCCAAATCTATGCATTATATGATAAATGTTAAAAAAATGAGTTCACCCGGATATAGAAACTTGTTTCATTTAACAAACGGGTTTTTAAGTTATAGCGCGGCTTTGTGATGTTCTTATTAAATTTAAGGTTATTGTAGGTTCGATTTTTACTCGAAGGAATGAATGATTTCCATATTTTGACTCTTATAGACAAAATGTAGTGTTAAGTTTTGCCACTCAACCTACAATGTCTAATTCGAAGTGAACGCGGAGAGCGGAGTGTCTTAACATTATGTTCGAGTGCATGCTACATGAGGATAATGCGAGAATTTGCATAGTAGGTACTATGCAAATTCTTAAACTTAAATATTTATTATGTATGGTCTGCGGGTACCAATCCCTTCGCAGGGAATGTTTAAATAAGAAAATCATATATAATCTCGAAGAAGAAATTATATTTAACTAAGTCCGCATTAACTTAGCCATGTGTTGTGAATAATATGCAAAATGGTAATAGACTCTACCGCTTCACTTGACTTCGTTGGAAAAATTGTAATTTATCTTCACGCTTATAGCAGGAAAGGCGCTGGGAACCTAATGTTAATGAACCTCTCATTTTCGAGATATCGCGTGTTGGATGGCGGAATTTAACACCCTGCTTTATCTTTTTACTAAAGCAAAGATATGAAAATATTTCATCACCCCGTGTGGTGATCGACCTACAACTGTCACGTCTACAGTCGGCCGATGTGCCGCCGTGTCACGGTGGTCTCAGGTTATCTAATCTTATTCTTATATTCAAAACAATTAGTATTGTGTCATTGTTAGCAACACCGCTTGTGAAGTGGGCGTTGTATAGTAGCGATACAGTTCTAGACTAATGCGGTCTGCCTTCTCGAACAAAATTGACTTTAAATAAAAACCGATCCAATGTGAATTAGATTCGCCCGCTGAGGGTTCCGTGCCAATTTCATGATCAACGGGAACCAACGGGAACGCGACGTTTAATCTTTGACAAACTTAACTATGAAATATACTATAACTTGAAAATTATATATAAGTTGTATATAACTTATATAATATATAAATTGTGTTTTTCTTCTATGCATTCTTATAAATTTTATATTTTTCGGTTATTTTTTTATGTAAGTACTCACTTCTACACACCGTAAGTTCTTGCTTCTTTTCATAATTCTAGGTCTCCGGGAGGTACCCCATAGGTTTTGATTACGAGAAGAGTGTTATACAAAACCGACGCATAAACACTCCCTTTAATTGCTTTGACTTGGAAGCTTATTTTTTTCTATGCTGAACAGGACTTGGATATTTGGTATTAATTTCAGGTTGACACGTCCACGCAATCTTGATAAAAATTGTCTTGACAGGCGGACAGGTATACAACGACACAGACAAAGCGACAAACAAACTAGTGGTCCTATAAGGATGCCGTCTTTTCTTTTCAGTTGTGGCACCTTAACGATAAATAAATGTGTCTTACGCATGAGCTGTGGCGGGCTGTATTGAGGATTTGTACCTATGCTATTCTACAGAATATACTTTTATTAAAAGAGTGAATAAATTTTACATTTTTAAATATAAATTATTATAACAAAATACATTTAAAAATATAAAAAACCACTCTTCCGAGGGCGGGACAAGGGTCCAAGCCATCGGTGGCTATAGCTCCAGAGAGAGGAACCTCCGCACAATACGCGCTGTCTCAAGTAATACTGCCTTCTGTATACGGTTCTTGATCCAACAGCTAAGCGATAGCCTCTTAAGATGTTGGTCGAGGCTTTTCGCTATTAAACTATTGACCGAAACCACTATTGGCACAATGATAGTCGCGGTAATCTCATGGGCTAGGTCCAAATATTTAGATTGTTTTTCTTTTTCGGCCTTCATGAGATGGTCATCATGTGGGATAGTAACGTCAACAATCACTGCGCGGCGCGCCACTCGGTCTACTAGTACTATATCAGGTCTATTGGCAACAATATACCTGTCAGTAATAATAGACCGATCCCAGTAGAGCAAAGCACAGCTATTTTCAAGAACAGACATGGGATTGTACCTGTAGTAAGGCACCTCCAATTCTACAAGGCCATATTGAAGAGCAAGTTGCTGGTGTATTATCTTGGCTACTTGATTGTGTCTATGCAAATACTCACCATTAGCAAGATGAGAACAACCAGAGACAATATGTCTGAGGGACTCCCCAGGTCGATGACACGCCCGGCAGATGTCGATAGTGCCATCTTTCATAATATGTCTCTGGTAGTTCCGTGTCTTGATAACTTCGTCCATAATTGCACAGACAAAACCTTCAGTTTCTCCGAAGAGATCCCCAAACTGTAACCAAGATAATGATGAAGCAGTATCCACGTCCTGGCCCACTAAGTCTCTATGGAATCTACCATGCAGCTCCTTGCTCTTCCATACAGCCATGCGATCAGAAGTAGTAAGTACTACAGGCTGACGCCAGTTCTCTTTGCCCAAGGAAAGTAAGGCCTTTGTCAACTGTTACCACACCCTTGTGCATATCCACGTCAATCTTGAGAAAATATTGACTGCATACCTCGTGGTTATGGAGGGTCTTGACATTCAAAAAGCCACGACCTCCACACTTACGCGGGATATACAGTCTCATTACAGACGAACACGGATGGTGCATTCGGTATGTCGTCAACAATTTACGTATTTGGCGATCTACAGAGTCTAACTTAGTCTGTGTCCATCTTACAATGCCAATAGTATAGACTAACAGCGGCATAACCCAACCGTTAAAAGCCCGCACCTTGTTGCCACCAGATAAAAGGCTGCCAAGCACTTTTTTCAGGCGACCAAAGAAACGCTCCTTCACCAATTGCTTTATGCTCCGCTCATCAATACCCAATGCTTCAGACATTCCAAGATATTTATAGGTCTCACCTTCACCAAGTCCATGTCCAAATGCGTGTGAAGGTTTTTAATTGAAATTTTACATTTGTCGCCGTCTGTCCGTCCGTCGAACATGACGTCGTTGTTGTGTTCTGGGTTCGATGGACACACGGAGGAATGGTTCCGCGTCTGGTAGACCAACTGCGGCGTTGATTTCCGTAACTCAATACGTAATATCGTGAAAATAATTTGGAAAGTGTGAAATGGAATACCTTAACAATAGGTTTTCCTGTCTACCCTGCCTTATATGAGAAGCTGCTGACTTAAAAGTGAGGTGAGTCCCATAAACATATGTAGGTAGTCCCTCGGTGCTTGACCAAGGGACAGAGAGTGGAGAACGTTATTATTACACTCCTGACCTTTCTTTTTCCCACAAGAAAACGCAGAAAACACTCTAAAACAAGAAAAATCCACACAAAACAACCTTATTCTAGAGAAACGGCATTAAAGTAGGATAATTTCCCAATGCCGCATTCTCACCTTAAACTTCACGCGTCGATACGTTTACTATTAAAATATTCCTTATTTAGTCAAACTACGTCCAGTTTCCATACATCCGCCATTGATACGGGGCCCTAGTAGTACTACATACGAGTACTTGCATGTATATATGAGATCGGCATTTGTTTTGTATATTTACTATTTACAAAGAAAATAGTTTGTTTTCGGTGTTTTTAGTTCTCTCTATTCTATCTCTATTTATTAATCTGAAATTAATTTTATTAAATCCAGGTCTACAGTCCCTTGGAGTATAGGAAATATGTTTTTAAAATATGAAATATATTTTAAAAACTTATAAATAAGATTTTTTTGTGCTTCTAGAGTGTGAGAATGTTTATGCTTTCGTTTTTGCTGCATATCGTATGAAATTTGCCGCATAATTAAAACCTGACGGTATAAATTAATAAAGAGCATGAGCATGAGCTCAATATGGTTTTTAAATTTTCTATATTCTTCTAATTGACTATGGTCTTGTCACCTTCGGGCAGAGCAGGCGAGGCGAGATTATTATAACCTAAACTACGTAAAAACAATCCAAGTTCACTGTAATAACATCACTAGAACTGTTTTAAATTTTATTACATATTTCTGGAATTTAAGAATTAATATCCAGTTCGTAGCCTAGATTAAGTAGAAAAGAAAAATGAAAATACCATTATAGTTAAAAATTTTGAAATAGTTACGAGAAGAAGAAGGTATGAGCCTCGTGTCTGTGACAGTCTTTGCTTAACAAATATATTAAAAAATATTACACAGCTAATTAGTTATGTAGTTACAGATGGATAATAATAATTCTTAGACTTATAGGATAATTTTATATTTAATCAGTAAAAGGAAAATGAATATTTAGTGATGACTAAAGTACTACCTTAAGTAACATTAAGCAATTTTTTTTAACTTCACACTGTTAATTATTAAGTTACGCATGCGTACGCACTGCAGAATTTTCGACATATTGCGTATTGATTGGCAGAGCACAACGCCGCACCTTTTCTTGTTACGAAAGCAAGGAAATAGAAATAATTAAGGTCCTGAGTGGGAATCGAGCCCATACAAGTACATCTTATAATAAATAAATGAAATATATAACAAAGTTGAAAAAATCATTACTATACATTCGTGCTATACGCAGAAGTAATAGCATAAAAAGTGTTTACCTAATAAGATTTCAATATGTGTTACTTAACACAAGTGAATCCTGTATCCCGCATATAGCGAGGCGGGCAGAGGGAACCTAGTGTTAAAACGTGTTTTGAGTGGTGGGGCTCGACGCCGCTTGTCTGTGTACTAGAGCGAGGTCTACAATCAAAACTAAGAACAAATGATAACCGTACTGTACTGTACCGATCGAGAATGTTTATTCTTTAATTTTAGACTTAAAACTTAAATACACACAAAAAAGAAAGCTTGCGACACTTTTGTGCTTATAATAAAAAAATACTTTCTCTTATCGACACTGTGATCTACATAAATAGTTGATGCAAAACTTATTTGCAAATATACATTTTTTTTGAAGCCTTAGAATAATTTCGATTGTGTTAAAAAAAAAATATTGGAGACAAAATAAAAAACCTCCTTTTTCATTATGGTGATGCACCTCTTATACTCAATTTTCAAGATTGCTCGATTAGTGGCGGAAATCAACGCCGCTTTTTGACCCGACAACCGGACGTGGACCGGAAAGTAAAAATATGTAATAACAATATTTTCGTTCCCCCGAGTGGGAATTAAAGCCGCAATCGTCGCGTGTCAAGTCAGACAGTGGCCCACTGCGCCACGCCGACGTCAATATACATAATTTTTAATTATGGATTAATTACAAAGTGGCCTTAGGTGGTTAGTGGTTCACATTATGTACTCGACTGCTGTTTACCGTTCAGTTCAGTTAGTCATTGAAAATTAGTAAATACCTACTCGTGTGTGGACTAGCGGTATACGAGTATACCTACAGTCTACCTACTCGCATAGTGTCTAAAAACATAACTGTACCTGCAAATTGTTTTTTCAGGACTTTCACATATTTTATTATATTATTTATTTCGTTAGCTTCACGCTATATCCCGAAAACAGCAGGGTTAGGATCGACAATCTTGTGTTAAAAAGTTGAATGGTGAATCTTCACGCCGCGTTTTTATGACGAAGTGGATGGCGAGAGTTCCCCAGTGGGATGGAAGTAAAACAAGCGTTATGCAACTTTGTTTATATTCCAGGGGTTAAAAATTTGTGAATCGTACAATCGAAACACGCTATTTTGTACTGTTTTTAAAATACAATTACTCACTTTTACAATTTATATTTAAGCAAGTTCCATTTCTCGATATCAACTAATTATATTTAAAAATAATAAGAGTAGTAAGTATACTTTATATGCTAATACAAAACTATTATTAAATAATCATTATGTATAGTACAATAAGAGACAATATATTATACTAAATAGCGGATGGTATAATTTTGTTTCGTTAACAGAGCAAGGAGATGAAAATATTAAATATTTCGTTTCGTTCAGTTGGAATCGAAGTAACGACCGTCGCCCTTACAGACTAGACTACCTTACCATTTATATATTATTATTAAATTACATTTAATTATAATATTTGCTAATTAAAGTATTTAACGTGAGCGATCGATACGTAAGCGTCATGAGCCAACTTTCGCCACATTTCGCCGTTGTCACGGCCAGAGAGAGACATTGAAATTATATTACAAATTGCATTCATCACAACCAAGGCCATCTTACACTAGGACAGCCTACCAGCAGCTTGTTCTTCAACATGGAATATAAACATTCAAGAACAAACATGTATACATTAAATAGAGATATCATATTAAATTAATAAAACAGCTGTTCTACAGCCGTGACGCGAGCGGGGTCGAGTCGAGAGGTAGGAGTACTCACTTGCACAGTATTCGCCAGAAACAGCCGAAGCTGCTGCCGTTGGGCACCTCGCCCGCGTACGAGATAGTCATCTTTGACCACACACACACACACTAATTTATTAATTTTTAGCGCAACTTCTACGAACATTACATGTTTAATTAGTATTTTTTGAGCGTTTCTTTCTTTGTTTTTGTTAATAAGTAGTATAATGGGTACGGTCGCAGTCGGCGTCGCGGCAGGCACTGGCCCCGCGCCCGCGCACTGTTTACTGATGCCGTGATGCGTGAACAGTAAAGGAGGCTCTATTCTTGATAGTACCAAAGTGTGGGGCTAGATGGCGTTGGTCATCAATCAATCCACAACAAATCCAACCCAGCGGGCCCGTGTGGCTATGCCCGCTTGAAATATACAAATGTTTATTTGAGAAAAAACCGACCAAGCTAAAGTCAGACTCGCTCACAGAGGGTTCTGTACCAATTTCAAAAATAACTGAGGTTTTGATAATGCGACGAATAAATTTAACAAACAAGTTTGCGGGCATATATCTACACTTATAAAGTATAAAATGATGTAATAAATGACTTATACATTTTTACTTTTGGTCGTTTTTTCTTAATTTGTATTGTAAAAACTTCATATCTTTTGCGTTGTACTAGAAGCTCAATTTCTGTACTTCAAAGGACTTTAAACCTGAATATCTAATATTAATTACATATTCAGGTTTGGTTATGCATCAAATGAATCATAACTTGCGTTTTGGAAATTGATTTTATTTTCGTATTTAATTGAAAAATGTTTAGTTACTTATATCACATCTATCCAGGTAAATCGTAACTGCGCGCACACTGTAGACCTAGTTTTTCTATAAATTTAAATAAATATTTCACTTCCTCGGATGGGGATCGAACCCACAGCCAGTTGCGTGTGTCATACTTTATGCCAATTTGTAATAAATTATAATACATTTCCCCAAGTGGGAACTGAATCCACAACGATCGTATTCGAAGTCACTCGCTTGTCACTGCGCCACGACGGCCTCATTAGGTAATTTAAGTCTTTTGGAAATTTATTTGATTTACTTTTGCACAAGACGATCAGTTCAAAGCTAAAGTCAGGTAACCTTGAAAATACCTCTAGGTACGCTAACGCCAATATTCATTCCCCTGACCGTTCTGGGTTCCTTCCCCTGAGGATGAAACCTAGAACGGACACATGTACATACTTTTTTTATAGCGTAATCATCTGCCTTTTCCTGATCAAATCCGCAATAATCTACAAGTGTCGCTTCCGAACTACGTTCTAGAAATAAATTGATCATATAAGACTACGAGTCCTATATAGGAAAATAGGTCCAAATCTTTTAGCACACTATATATATAATATATAGGATATTATACCTATACCTATCCTCCAGCTAGATGGAGTGACGATATTCGTAAAGTGGCGGACACTGCAGCTGGATGCGAAGACCTGAAGATCGAGCTCAGGGGCGTGCCATTGGAGAGGCCTATGTCTAGCGGTGGATGAGGACAGGCTGGTGATGATGATGAGAGTTATATCTCTCGCTTCTACTTCTACCGCGTACAAATTTACTCGAAATAAATTAATAGGAATGTGAAATTTACAAATGTAAGTTAATTATTTTTTTTAAAGAAATTATAGTAGATACTGTTCGCGAGGTCTTAGTTACCTAATTTAATAAGAAAGGATTGGTAATTAAAGTAGGCAATTATAATATGAGTTTTGGAGTACTACAAGGTACTTCAAGGAATAAATAGATCATCATCTACTCTACTCTAGTGTTAGACAACTTCAACAACAATAAAACGTGATTTCATTCTATTTATTACCTACTCACTATTTTTATTAATTTATTTTGAAAAATGGGACAAAATAAACATTTGTTCAATAATTATTCATTTAATTCATTATTATTTAAAACACAAATTATTTAAATTTAAATACAATACATTTTTTCTGCGCACATATAACACAGTAACATTCAATTAAAAGTTCAGGTGGTATGCAGTTCGACTCCAAGTAACGCATTAACAAGCGTTGCCCAAAACTAACATGGTATATAAAACTGATCAACTATATAATCATAACAATTGTTATGTGTTAAAATGGAGTTCATTTTAATGTTTATTATAAAAACATATAACGAATTACAAATAAAATTCAATTTCACAATTTGTTTCGCATGTCAGAACACTCCGTTCCCAGGCTTAGTTCGAAATATTACTTGTTGTGTTGCAGAACTCAACGCCGCAATCATCTCGTTTAACCATATAAAAGAAAGTGTACAACCTCTCGATTTAGTGACGGTTTCAAAAGAGAAAAAAAATACAATAAGGAAATATTACGATGTCAATATAAAATTGCATTTTGCCTAAAATAATAATAATATAAATATATAATATACATCCAGACAACGCGTCAAATACTTTATATACATACAGGGTGAGTCATATTGAACTTTCCGGTTTTGGAAGGACGTTGCACGAAGAAGGGAAGGAGTAGAAGGGTGGGGATGGTGTCATTAGACGCGCCATGACATGCAGTTTTAGTGTGAGCAATGGCTTGGTCGGGACAACATCGTGCGTTCGTAGTTGAAGAGTTTATTAAAAATNAGTTTAAAATCATTTCAGCTGTAAAATATGAACATAATAACAATCATAAGATATATTGCATATACAGATTTAAAATTAATGGGGCTTAAATATAAAAAAATGTACAATTGATTCTAAATTCTGTATAGGATAACCATGCAAAAATCATATTGAAAATCGTCCAAAACCTCCAGCCCAGGCTGATAGATATACATAGATTTTCCAAATAATTACTCTGGTACTAGCTTAAAACCATTTCCACAGTGAAATATCAACTTTATTTAACCTTTACCAATCACAAGATGTACAGATTTAACTGAGCTTGTAAACGTTAAACATAAAAAATATACAACTGAATCTAAATTAAATACAAAACATTAAAATATAATTATTATAGGTCCACACCACCAACCAACGAACACACCAGCTAGTGCAGAGTCCCTAAGAATATCCCAAAATAATTAATAAAAAAGAGGAAAATAGGGAAATGTAACTCTTATTGAAAGTAAAATTGTTGTGTTACGAAAATTGTACTCTACTATTGATAGAATCACAGAAACTGGGGAAAAGAACAAAATGCTGAAATTATATTGACGTTGAGAAATCTGTAGGACACTATACATTACAGGAGAATGGACAAAGTTTAACTAAACAACTGTTCGGTTGCCATTTCGATTTCCCAGTCATACGTGGACAAAGCTACCCTGGACTCGTGCTCATCGATGCCCATGTCCCGTAAACGTTGAACTTTTTCATTAAACTCCCATACGGGAGAAGGCCCGCCTGCGTACACGTTTGTCCAGTGTCGCGCCGTCATGGCGAATAAGGCAGGGTTTCCTCTATATTGTTTCGCAACGACCGCGTCCTGGGGGTCGTTTGGTTCGGCAGCGGAGAGCAAAGCCTGTATGGAAAGGAGGACAGTGCGCAAGGTTAGGGCAGCTGCCCACTGGTCTTTTAAGATGTCCAAACAAATAGCTCCCGTCACGGACGAAACATTTGGATGCCAGATTTTGGTCATGAAGCGTACCTGTTTGTAAAAGATTTTTGTTAGCAGACATTAGTAAATGGGCGACTTCACAATGTAACCCGCATGTAACAGAGTAAGCAGAGGGAATCTAGTATTAAGACATTGTTCCTCTTCTCCTGTATTGAAATCATCCAATTTAGAAGACATTGCGAGTTTAAAGGTGAATCTCAACGTCGCGTTTTGTCTACAAGAGCAGGGAAATGAAAGCAATATAAGCATTATCATTTCCTCGTAAGAAGAGAACTCGTAACTATCACATTATCAGTCTATTAACATTACTAAAAAACTAATAATATTATGTTTATAATACCCACCCAGCGGGCGCAGTGACGTTCCAGACAAGAGAATGCTAAGAAATCTCTTCCAGCCAACTAATGGAAGTGAATGACTGTCAAACGATGGGAAGAGATATACAATAATATATAAATAAACTATAAATATATATTCTATACATATATACCTAATTTTTTTTTATACCTTAGGTGGATTGAATGGGTAAGTCTCGGGGACTTTTATCTCCAAAAGGAAGGTGCCACCCTCGTACGGAGTGTCTGGAGGTCCAGCGATCTCGCCTTTCAGTTCTGTCCAGCAATCGTTCACCAGCTCCAGTTTGATTGCACCGCCCGCCACCTGTAAACGACATCATGTATTAACATTATATATTGTCGATCCACTAACGTTTGTTTACATTGAACAAATATACAGGATACATCATGGTGTCATCGCCTACGCCTAGTAGGCAGTAGGCACAAAATAAGTAAAAACAACCGGACAAGCGCAAGTCGGGCCCGCCGTTCGAGGGTTCTGTACAATAATTAAATATCACGATTTCACACAAACTTTGGTAATGTGGGGGCATATTTTTATTTTTTTTGTTTGGTATATTAGACATGCTGATAGTGACGATTAACTATTATATGGTATGCCTTAGAATTTTATCGTTTCCGAGACATTGGCAAAATTATGAAATCTTTGTAAAATTATTATTTACTTTTTAGTTCGTTGTTTGAAGTCGGTTTTTCTTTTTGTTATAATTAATTTATTTTACGATTTCAAGTAATGCGTAGACCTTAAAAGGGTGCTTTTCAAATGAGAAGACAGAGGGAACCTTGAAAGCTAGTTTTAAGACATGCCGTTCCCTACTTTCCGCCGAATTCGGGAGGCATTGCGTGTTGAATTGCGGAACTCAACGCCGCGTTTAAGAAACCAATGATTTTAATAACTAAACTCAACCAATAATATTTATCATAATCGGCGTTTATACGCTGTATCACAAAAGCGGAGTATGTAATACCATTTAATTTGATTCAAGTCTCAATTACGGCAACTATTGCAATATATCTACATATGTATCTGCAAACCTGCAATTTGGATTTCAGTGTAATCAATTATGTATATTATACGCTATCTATCGATATCTATTAAACCTTGGTAATTGAAATTATTTATCAGAAAATATGACGGTAGAATATTAAAGTACTGACGGGTAGTACGGATACTGCCTCACCGAGACATGATGGTCTCTACGTACTTTTGTTGGCTACTACGTTCTATTATTGCGTAAGTTTTTGCAATAAATGCAATCGCGAGGCTACACAGGTTCAGACCGCAAGGTGACTTGCTACGGGCCATTTCGAGCAGTTGATCTTTGTATCTCTATTACTGTGCAATATAAATATATGTATCGAGAGGAACAACAATGGAATTACTGTATTAGTAACTATTCGTCGTAAAATGAAAAATTCTTCGTACAGGAGGCCCACCCCTATACTCCCTAACCAACTTACATGAAAAATATCAATTTTAAAAGTCGAGTAGTTTAGTACGCGTTTCCATTACTGATTGTTGTCTGACAATCAATCAGTAATGGAAATTATATATTATTTTATAAATATATATGTATATTTTATATAATTTGAATACAGTAGCAAAAGAGTGGAGATCGTGGTTGACCTTCAAAAACATTAAACTACCTATAAAAGATACTAGAGATCATGTAAAAAGCATGAGGACTCAAGGGGCAGGCATGGGCATGTATCAAGAGGTTGAAGAGGAGGATATTTATAATTGTATATAATTTTTTTATAACAATTTATATTGGCCCTTTATGTTATAATAATAAGAATGTACAAGATAAATAGTAAATAATAATTAAATATGTATTTATATTTCTCTTTACTTTTGTATTAAAGCTACTAAATTAATAAAAAAAGATACTAAAATTAAATTACTAAATTAATTTAAATACCATAAAATCTATTGAACTTAGTGTATGTGGTTAGCCAAAACACCCTTTTAACAGCAAAGTCATATTTTTGTGTTTATACAAAAACATAAGTGTTTTTGTAAATTCATTGTATGGTAACATAATTCTGGAGTAACGCCAGACATCGAGAGATAGTGACTTGGATTTTTAAATGCAGCACAGATTAAAATAACTATGAACAAAGGAATTGAGTGTTTTGCTCTTATTAAGAAGAAAATTTTATTTCTTGGTACATATCAAGTAATTATTTATATGAAGAAGCATTATTATTGACATTATTATATTACTGTATATATGTTATTTGCTTTGTGCTGTATCCCACCTATAGCAGGGTGTAAGACATTCCATTCCACACTTCGGCAAATTTTCAAGACATTGCATGTTGAGTGGTTCAAGACATTGCATGGAACTCAATGCCACAATTTGTTTTGTTACCTTTAAAGGGAATTGAACAAAATCACATTTATATATTAATTACAGTACACAACTACAATATCATTGTCAAGAACAACTTGGACTTTGATTAAGAATGCATCTTTCTTTTGTACGTCATGTTTCTATTAACAGATAGTTGGGTATTGATAGCTGTGACGGTCATTTTATCTTATACTACAAACATTACATACTAACTAAACTAAAATTTTGAATATATAATTTTTTCTAGAATTAATATATGAACAAATTATTATTTATACAAAACAGACATTTAAACAGATTTTTTTAATCTATACTAAATTAGATAACAAGTACCATTTAATTTTATATCATTAGTTATATTAACGAGAATAATTTGTCATAAGAAAAATATTTTAGATTATATTTTCTTTTAATATTTTATAAGCTGTCATATATAAACTGTTGTAGTAAAAATAGCGATAGATATACGATAGAAGCAAGAAATAAAGATAAGATTGTTACACCAAGTTTTCGCCTCCAAAAAGTTAATAAATCTTTTATGGGTCTGAGTATATGTGTATATAATAAAATTCTGCAGTGTATCTAAGTCTGCCACTTCCAAAATTTAAAAGTATTTGTAAAAAAATTCTAACTAGTAATACTTCTTACACCATACAAGAATATTTAGAGGATAAACATGTATGGAATTAATGTCTATTTAATGTAATGCAGAATTAGCTGCTAGCAAATGTAATAAATTGTACCATTGACTTTGAAAAGAGCAACTATTTCTTGCCGGCTCTTCTCAGCAGAACTGCCTTCCGAACCAGTGGTAGCTTTTTGTTCATATGTTCATTTGACGATTCAAAAGTACATATAACTGTCTATTTGAATAAAGAATATTTAGAATTTGATTTAAAACAGAATTATCAAATAAAAGTGTAAATTACAATATATTACACAAAAAATATTTAGTACACATAAATACTTTTACACTTGCATTCACTTAGCAAAAATACAACATTCGCTACTAATAAGTAACACGTAAATACATCAAACAGGCTATCACACAAAGTAAAGCATTCTGTTTAATTTAATTAACATGGGAATATATAATTTTTTTCATCTGAGCTTACACGAAGAAATCTTATCTTGTCCGAACGACAATAAAATAAAGGTTACACTATTACCGCTTTATTTACGTTACATATATAATAGTATACTAACAACAAAGTTATCAAGATTAGTATAGAATACTAAGCATGTTACGTGTTAAAACATGTGTTAACCAATATACACATTCAAATTCATATAAATAATACAATGGGTAAATAAAAATAAACTATTAAATATATTAAAAGTTAATCGCAATTCAGCTAAAACGTAGTCAGTTCAAAACTCTGACATTGGCCATTCAAAAGTGCAAGTAACAACAAGAAGTTGCATGGACGTCAAAAATTGAATCAAAATGATAAACAATCTCACCTCTTCACTTTTCAGAACTTCTTTAAATTCACGTTTAATACGTTTAGCTGCGATGTTGGCCATTTTATTTTTGTATATAATATAATAAGTTTCAGGGGTTTTTGAAGAAATGCGAAATAGTGCTTGTCTTGTCCTGCTGACTAGTGCTGCGAACTGAACTACATTTGTGACTTAACCGAATGTCTGAACGGGTCAAACGTGAAACGTCGTATTTATCTAAGTTTATTATTTTTTATATGGCAATCTATATCCATATTAGTTATTAGTTTAAACGTATTTAGGTTGTAATCTCTAATTTAATTTATTTTACTTGAAGTGTATTGTAACGTTTTATAATAATGCTTGAATATTATACATTATATGTTTTTAATTATATTATGGCAACATATATATATACATCTATAGATTACAGGCATGTAGCTTTTTATAATGTCTATTTATTTCCATTTATTTTACGTGAATTATATTAGAAAAGAAAATTAAAATTAAACATTTTTTACAAATTTCAGTTAAAGGTCACAATCTTTCTTAATATAAATAAACAATGCATTTCTTCTAAATAAAAATTCGGTTCAGTTTTTGAAAACAGAAAATATTTATAATTATTTAATTATCACGAAACAAATGACGCGGGCGACTGATCAAATGGGTGATCAGGTGGCGAAAAGTACGGAAGAGATTGAATTATTTTCAGTTTTATATTAGTAAAGAAGGCAAATAAGCAATAAACATATATAAATAAAATAAATATCTTAACGCTTATACCACATATAGCAGCATAGATATATGCACCTAGTGTTAAGATACTCCGTTCCACGCTATCCGCAAAATTTCAGAGCCATTGCGTGTTGAGTGGTGGAACTCAACGTCATGCTTTGTCTTGTTACCAAACCAAAGAAATAAAAATTTGTGGCACGCTCGAAGCGCAGTTCGCATAAATTAAGCACTGAACTGAACTCTAATTAAAATTAAATTAATTCATTCCCCTGAGTAAGAATCGAACCCACAATCGTTGCGTTTTTAACTTCGATTCGACTATAACTAAACTAAACTGACATGTAACATGTAAAATAGCTTTGAGTTTTTATTTTTTCGAAATTAACTATACTTAGCTAAATATGATGTTAATTTTATTCACCGTAGCGTTTGGTGCTCCGTTCTCTCTGACTGCGAGAGGAGCGAAGCGAAGCTCTTATTGGTCAAAAGTGTGTTTCGTTGTAATGCTGCTCCTCCTAGACCGTTAAACCTTCAGCTCTGAAATTATGCAGGAACGTTGTGGACGACACGGTGATTCAAGCGAAGTTTAGTGATCATTGTAATTGTAGTTTTCGAGTAAATGGTCAAAATGTGCCCCATAGAGTTAAGCTGTGAAACGTTTTCAAATTCACGCACACAGTTTGAACTTTGAATAACTTAACTGCTGACACGTGCTGACAAAATTTTGCAAAAATTTCGCTAAATTTTTCGCAATATAGCCCGCCGTGCACAGTATGTGGCGGACCCTAGTATTGATACCCATTTTTACTCTGTTTCCATAGGTAGCAGTAGCATATCGCTGTCCCATTTCAGTCGTACAATATCTTCCATTTCTATTTATTCTGTGCAAAATTTTTGTCATTCACTGGACCATTCGTTTCATTCATTCAATTCTGAAGAGCAATAGACAAAGTAAGTTTAGATACAACACTACTTGGCCTTGCGATATGCTTATATAGTTGCTTACTTCAGACCGCACCGTACGTGCTGGAACTTTGTATTATGCTCGCATAAATTGAGATACAAAATTATATTATTTTGAGGCCATTTAACTTATAATTATAACTAAACATCAGTTTAAAATGTTGGTATTTAGACGGTAGCGAGTGAATCATAACGTTAAGTGTTAACATTTTACAGTTATGGCTGGTGATTTTAGAAGTGTAAGGACATTATGCTAATTTATTTCCCATGTTACCGGGGTTCACCTATCTACCTGGCTTCAATAGGTGAGTTATATTTTTATATTGTATTATTGTAATAGTAATAAATTATTTCTTGTGTGTAAATCAATTATATTTAAAATTTTGGGCGCTATGTTTCTTTGTTTCGGCCAAACATAAATAAATTAAAGTAAGGCATCAACGACGGCCCCTTCGTTTCTCCCTTCGATGACGGATATAATGCGTTTATTTACATTCCCGATTGGTTAGTGAAATTCACTAGTTTTAAATGTTTTTTCTGTTTTATTTGATTTATAATTATGTAGAATTTCGTAAATACTTTGATTAGAGTATATTTAACTTATGTATAATTATATATATGTTGAGAAATTCGAATCAAAAAGATAAGATTCTAATAAATATATTTTCTTTCATGTACATACTTTTTAAAAGATTTACATTACAACATTTTTTAGTACATCACATGTAAAATAATATTTTAAGACATTTTATAGTATATTTCAATATATATACAGTAATGTGTAAAATTCGGTTTGTTAATGACTTATCCTTTATATATATTACTATTTTTGTGAGTATAAAAGTATGCAATTTTATAACTGGGACACTGGCTTTGTTTTCAAATGTAAATTAAAAAATAACATTTTGTAAAACAGGCAAGTGCAAGAGCCCAAGCTGTTCGTTTCTAGGGCCCCAGGGTTCATTCATTGTATCCTGTATATATCAGATTAGGCAAAGGGAAAAAGCTATATACCATACCATATACCACCTATTTTCCAAGACATTGGGTTTTAAGTGGCAGAAGATAATCTCTACTGTCATTTCACTGTCACTCAAATATATATAATCCATCCCTTGAGTGGTGATTAAACCAGTGACTACCTCATTACAATTGGACATTGTCCCAATGCCCCACAATCGTAAACTGATTATTATTATTAATAAAGTATAGTAAAAATATATGTAAGTATTTTTTTATATCATTTTAAAGTTATTGATTAAAATCTATTAAAAACCTATTTACAAAAATGGTCTAGGGTCTATTACAAATTCCTATATAAAAATTATGTGAACAAAATCAAATCTAAGAATATTTACAATTATTGAAAAATAAACTTTTTTTTAAATATATTTATAATGTATACAATAATTATACATATTATAAATATGTAACAAAGAGCTTATTGTTAAAGCATATAATTATTAAAAGTACTTATAGTGAGATTTTTTTGTTAGTTATGTAAAAAATTACACAATATTTAAGATTTTTCAAAGTATTAGTTATATCACAACATATTCCACATCTAATTAATAATTTGATATTTTTAACATTACAATACGAACACTCTTAATAAACATTAAATCATATTATATTAATTACTCGCTTTTATGTGACTATAACTTGTGAATGAAAGTAGCCTGTAGTTCCTGAGATTAGCTTGTTCTAACAAACTATTCAGCTTTATAACATTATTTTCGGTTTAAAGATTAATCCATAATAATATAAAGAAAATCATTAAATTAATCTAAAAAGAAACTGTCTAATTAAAATAAAAACTGTCTGTAACAATAGATGCAAAGGCTTCTACATATAAATGGTCTCTTTTTCCATCTCCTCACTTCCATTCACCTGTAAACATTTTCTTTTAACATGTCTGTCGCAGGGACCATTGAGTTTAATGATATTTATAATCTAAAGCTTCTTCATGACCTACACTTGCTTGGAACTGCCTGCGAAGCTCCTCACTTTGCAACGCAATTGACAACAAGCTTGGCATATGTTTGGTAAATCCATGGAATGCAACAGATTTTATTTATAATTATTAAAACATAATAAAAACTAAATTTGTCACATAAATCTACAATAATATTATAAAGCTGAATTAGTTTGTTAAGTTGAATGTGTTAATTTAAGGAACATTTTATCATAGACTTAACAGTGTAGTACAGTAACATTTTGATTTGATTTAAATTATTTGTTTTAAGTGAAAAACTATTTTTGTGTTGGACAAACCATTTATTGATGAAGGCTACTAGCTATATTACATGACTTTTACTGCCGCTCTAAGCTTGTGTCATGTGTCATATGCATTAAGTAGTTATGTCTATTTAACCATGGTGGTGAAGCCACAGGTAAAAGCCAATAAACTTTTGTTTTAGCTTTATGCTGAATCTCTCTCTCCGTCTCTTGAGATAACCTAGGAGCTTCGTGTTAAGACGGCCACTTTACCTACGCGCTTTACCTTGTTACCATAGCGAGGAAATATTAAATATATCATTTCCTCTAATGGGAATCGAACCGCTTTACAGTCACACGCTTGTGCTTCTGCGCAACGACTACCCTTAAATATAGTTAAATAGTATTCCCCACTCGAGGAAGTGAAATACTTATTTACGTTTATATTTCCATTTCTTCGCTCTGGCACCGAGGCGAAGCGCGGTTGAGTTCTGCCACTCAACACGCAACGCCTCCAGTATTCGACAGAAAGTGGGGAACGGAGTATCTTAACACTAGGTTCCATCTGCCTACCCTACTGTTCCCGTTCCCGCACGGATACTAATGACGTACAACTGTGATGCAACTTTAGCCCGTTAAATACGTTATCAACTATTAAAATGTGTGAATTGAGGACAGTACGTAGTACTGGTTTAAATCAATTATATATTGATATGTAATAGGTTAAATCAATTGATCTTAAACTAGTGTTGATTTGATTTATTAACTTAGTACTCCAATGTTTCGATACTTAGGTGGACATTACATATTAGATGCACTAACACTGCCTATGCATGTCTGTATGCGCCGTATGCGGTGAAGTACAAAACTGAATTATTATTTTAGGAATTTGCCTATTGTTATAATATTTCCCAAAAGGTTTCCTATAAGTAACTTAAACAAACAGACTTTGCGCATTAGGCAGTGGGAACCTTTAGAAGTTTTTAGACATTCCGTTCCACATTTTTTTGAAAATCAAAACATTCATTCACAATCAACACAACAAATTTCTAAAAATGACGATAATTTGAATATAATCTTTCTAGCGATAGATAGGATCGAACCCACAACCAATAGGCTTACAGTCCGACCTTGTACCAATGTCCCTGTCCCTGTCCCTGCTGTCTCAAAAAGTGAATGTGACGAGTGGCTGAACTCAACGCCGAGCTTTGCCTCATTAGTAGAGCGAGGAAATGAAAATATCAAATATTTTATTTCCTCGAGTATGAATCGAACCCATCACCGATTGCGCCTACAGTCGAACGCTTATTCACGATTGTCATGCATCATATAATATTTCTGAAAAATGATATACCTAACCTGTAGTAGTACCTGTAGATTTGTCACCATCCAATGCGACGAAACGGAAACGGAAAATATGTTTGTGAGTCCATATTGTGAGTGTCTTCACCAACACTAAGTTCTCTCAGCCTATCCTGCTATGCGGAAAACAATGTGAAGCTGCGTGTTTGTTAAATAATAATAGGTACATATTATTTAGTGATTTTTCCTTTAAATCGAAATAGCATCCGTTATCCTCACGCTCTCGACGAAGTTTCGATTGTACGATTTAAAACTTTTGCATATACTTACTATTATAAAGAAATAAAATTCCCCACTTAGGTATTTCGACGACTTGTTAACTGACTCCGACTGCCTCTAACAATTCTTGAGTTGGTCTACTTTTGCTAGTTTACTGTTAAGTTGGTAATCTATGGTACATCAAAAGGTCACTATTGCAGCGTTTTTGGGCTATGGGCTTATATGATCGTCATCCCTAGCGTGGCAGCCAGAGGAAACGGAACGTCATTCTCTCAGTAACAACCGAGGGTATTTGATGATGCAAGAGCATGTTGAACTGTTCTAGATTTAATAAAGTCAGTCATATTTCATTGTAGGACAATCCATTGTCACCGCCGCGCTGCACTCAAATACCTGTTGACCTGAAATTATAATCTTACTACAAGATTACGCCGGCGACTGCGGTTTTAGCGGGCTGTATGTACTCTGTATTAGCTCAACATTTCATTTTAGTTTCGTTATTATTATGATTTTATGCTATTAAATAATTTTATTCTGCTTCAGCGTCACGCTGTATTCTGCATAGCGGGATAGGCCGAAGAAACATAATGTTAAAACACTCCGTTCCTATAATTCATGTTGAGTAGCGGAAAGCAGAGATGCGGTTTGTCAGCTAGAGCATAAAATTAGATAATATTCTAATACAATCATTCCCCTGAGTGGGAATCGAACCCATAACCTTCGCTCTTATAGTTACAGATTCTTCCAATGCGCTACGAGGATTTCTTATGCTTTTAGGATTAAGTTTCTGTCTTTGTTCCTTTTTTAACCCCAGCGTAATAAAGCAAAAACTTACTAATTTAAATACTCGTTTAGTATAAAAATTTAAATGTTACTTTTGTTAACTTATTTTTCCTGAAAATATCTTGATTACTTACTAATAAAACCTTTTAGAGCTTTAGAGCTCAAGACATATTATGTCACTTAGCATCGCAAGCCGTAGCATATATGAAAAATGTTCAAAGCAAGTTAGTCGTTATTATACCTACAGTATAAACTTTAGCCTGCGGTTTGGCCCGCGTTGATAGAATTTGAATAAAGCCTTCCTCGATAAATGGATTAGAGCGTCTCAATTAAACAAACACTTTTGCTTTGTAATATTAGTATAGATAACTTTTGCCGTTCTTTTTTTTTCAAAGAATACTTACAAATATGTCTTTTTAGCACGTGACAAAAGGAATTAAAAAAACAACTTCGATTTCTTTAACATTATAATTATATTGTTGAGTTTTGTGCAGTTGAAAAATCTAAAATAATCACACAATATAATGCACTAAGACAAAATACACAAAGATTACATTTTTTTTAGCTAAACTTTAAGAAACATAGCCAAAGGCTAAACTTGTTTGGTCTTATAAAAAAAACAAAAAAAAAAAAACAAAAGAATACGTTGCATACGTTCACCATTGTGAGCTTCCGAGTAGACCTTGAGAAGACGGGGGTTGTTAAAATTCTATTGTCCCTCTACACTTGTCTTTGTTGCTACAAGACAAACGCTAGTGATGTATCTAAATAGTATGTTTACTTTTGCCTTTTATAATATAATTGACTTTTATTTGTGGCTTCACTTGGTCAAATGTAATTTATACAGCCTTATAATGTTCATATAGAATATACTCGTAGATATATAGGCCTTAGAATAGGATTTCCTAGTTCAGTTATTATAAAAATAGAGGACTCGATTGGTCATTCAGTTCCCACTGAATAGTTCGTAACGGATTATTTCAAATTTTAATTATTTTGGATATGTTTTTAGGCCACTCTTGGCGCAGGGGCACAAAGTGTGCTGCAAAATTGACTGGTTGTGGGTTCGATCCCCACTCGAAGAAATGAAATAATTATTAATAAATTTATATTTTCATTTCTTCGCTCTGGTGTCGAGGCAAAAAACACGGCACTCAACACGCAATGCCTCTAGAATTCAGGGAACGGTGTGTCTTAACACGAAGTTCCCTCTGCCTACCCTGCTGTATGCGAGACACAGCGTGAAGCTAGAGAAGTAGTCCAAGTTGTCTAGTCCGCTCTCTTAATGCACCGTTATAACCTTACCTCACGTCTCTGCGCTGTCTGTCGGTCAATCAGTTTTATAGATACAAGTATATGGATTCACTATGATGAGGGACGAGTACGTCGACACCGCTGCTGGATCATCCTGCAGCGGTGTCGACTGCTTCGGGAAAAGTTATTTGTTTAAGTAACTTACGATTTACGAAACAAATTCAATTTAAGCTTTCGCGAACTTAATGAGAATATGTACAAGTCCCTAAAAAAGGGGAACAAAAGCTTCTGTTTGTCAACATATTATAAGTTCGATTCCACTCGAGAACAACGATTTTATAATGTTTAATATTTCTCCGCGCTGATAGATAGTACAGAGACTCGAAAATTTGATTGCATTCCTTTTGTTATATGCGGGATACAGCGTGAAACTGAAAAAAACATATAAAGTAAACGTTAGATTTTATTTGTTTTGTCAAATTTATTAGGTATGAGTTTTATGTGGAAAATTTTATGCACTACATTCTGTATAGAAACGAGTGAGCACAAAGTTTCCTCGCTTATGATACGAATGTTAAATATTTGAACAAATTCATAATATGAACGGCAATGGACAATTGTATGAGAGTTTGATACAATTATTGTACAGAATGATTGTGTTTCTATATATTATAAAGTTAACTTTATTGTTGGGGAAAATCTTGTCGTCTCTCTTTGATAGATGATAATAAAGGAAAGTCACGTAAAAATATGAGGATCCTCTGAAGGACTCCGTTCTCTCCGGGGGCGTTCTAGGCGCTTTATTAAAGAAAAAACTCTGTCTCTAACACAATAACTAATAAATTCTTTCTTACTGCCATTCTTCAATTAACTAACAAACGAATACATTGAAAAGCTCTTCACTTTAAGAAGTGAACTCTCCGTATAAGGCACTCGGAACTTGGACCCCTTGACTGAATTGAAATTTTAAAAGGTATAACCTTTAAAGCAATCGTGTCTTTAGTGATCTTAATATATACGTTTTATCGAATATGGTAACCGACATCGAAAGTGATTTACTAATATAATACATTATTTTATGTAGTTATAGATTATTAAGTTTATCTTTCTGGGTTCTCCTCTGGGGTCGTGGACGATGATCACACACGTATTTTTCCCAAATAAAAGCTTAGCAGGATAGGCGGAAAGGATGCAGTGTTAAGAAATTTCGTGTCCACTTTCCGCCCAATTAATGAGACAGTGCGTGGCGGAAATCCACGCTGCGCTTTGTCTACCAGAGCAGGGACATTTTCATATATTTTTTCCCTCAAGTGTAAGTAATTGACAACAGTTTCCTTATAGAATTCGGTTGAAAATAAACATAATATATAGAAAATTTCTGTCCCAGGTTCTAATAAAAAATAGGCACATTTCTAGTCGCGTTCCTCTTTAAACTTCCGATCGAGGTGTTCTCTCTCGTTTTGAACGGTGTATAAATCACAAGGCCCATATCTACCCCACGATCGAGGTTCGCAGATTTAAATTATTGAGAAAAATGATATAGAAAGTATTGTTGAGGACTATCTTCACGTTGTATTCCTGATATATTAGCTGAGCAGGTAGGGGAAACCCTGTCTTTAGACATTCCGTCCTAAGTTCCCCACGCACTGATAAATCTTAGAAACGGTTGAGTTTTGAGTGATGGAACTAAACACCGAGCTCTCTCTTACTACTAAAGCTAAAAAATGAAAGAAATAAACATTTCTCTTGAGTGGGAATCGAACCCACAACCGTCTAGTTTATATTTAGACGCTTTGCCGCTGCGCAACGACGGCTTCAACTTCCAATTTAAATAATACAAATATTAAGAGCGTGGCGTAGTAGCGCCTTGTTTTAGATGCGACACAAGTGGGCACAACCACACAACCTCACGGTGTAGCAACCCAACAGCCCAACACGCAATGTCTCGAATTCGGACGGAGAACGGAGACAACATTGTCTTCATACCAGGCGATTAAAGCGAAGCGAGAAGCTACAAAAAGACTGTATTTTAATTGTTATCGCAAGCAGTTAATTTTGAAGGCGCTTAAATTAAAGAAGGCAGCTAGTGTGAAGAGAATAACAGCGCGAGGCATAACAAAGGGTGCAGCAGTCGCTTAGAGTAACCGAATGTAAAGAGGAATTTGTCGGTAGTGGCGCAGGGGTACAAAGTGTCATTGTGACGCGATTGGCTGTGGGTTCGATCCCTATGTCGAGGCAAAGCGAGGCTACGTCGCAGTGAGATGTGAACTAATGTAGGGGAAAATAAAGGGAAAAAAAGCTACTTTTAATATTTACTTTAGAACGTCGTTTCACGAGCGCATCCGCCTGCGTACTCTGTGTACATGTATGTTTGTGTGAACGGAACTACGAATGTAGTGTAGTGTAGTACGTGTGTAAACTTTGTGGGACCGGCATATTACAAGTGAAAAAGCAGATTACATATTCTTTTTTTTTATATATTTCAAACATGTGAGGCTTTTAGCACGATGAGTAAAAATGTGAATAGCAATAGGTTAGAAGAGTGAAATACTCGTATATGACTTTATTATCATTTGAGTATAATGTTCAACTTAGTAAGTTCCTGATTTTTTTACATGTTATATTTTAAATGACTAATCTGTTGTGTAGCAGTACATAATCGTGACTCCGAGTGAACACTGACCTGGTATAGAAGACGAAGCGCGGGGTTTAGTCCCTCCAGAATTCGCCGGAAAGTGGGGAACGGAAGTGTTTTAAAAGGAACAGATTTTCTTACCGGCACGTAACCAGGTTCTATACTGCCTATACTACTTATGCTGAATGGCAAAAAATAGAACAAAAACAATATTATTTTATTGACAAGTTAGCTGCGATACGTTTAATTAGATGAATTTGTATTGAATTATTCTTTTTATCAAGATGCCAGCTCCCTCCTCCCTCTCGGGGAGAGCAATGTGATAGTGGAAACCTATTATTGTTCGCCTCCTTTAAATATCTTATTTTGCGTTTTATCATTGCACTTTTCTTCTACCTGGCTGCCTCTCCAGATAAAGTCGGAAGAAACCATTCAAAGCCCGCTCTGCGGTTATTTGTAGGAATCATTTCAATTTTGAAATGTTATTTGCTATTTTTTGTTCTTTCTTATACTTATTTAAAAGTTTATTTGTTTACAATTGGTTAGCTGATAACTTAGGACTTAAGTTTAAACTTATGCTATCTGTGATATCGTATATCCTTGGCTTCATGTCTGACGTTTCTGGATTTATTTCTAATTAAAGTAGTTGTTTAAGATTTATTTAAATCTCTATTTCTAGAACGATAATTTCAATAGCAATTGGCAATTAACATTTTCTTATTAAGATGTAATTTTTGGAAGAGGCCATCGTGGCGCAGCGGCCACAAGGGTGTGACTGTAATGCGACGGTTCGATTCCCACTCGAGGAAGTGAAATATTTATGTATGTTTATATTTGTATTTCTTCGCTCTGGTGTCGAGGCAAAGCGCGGCGTTGAGTTCTGCCAGTCAACACATAATACCTCCAAAATTCGGCAGAAAATGGGGAACGGAATGTCGTGAAAGCAGGTTCCCCCTGCATGGGTATGCATGGGTATGCTGTGTGTGGGATATTTTCGTTTTCTAGAGTGATTGCGTGCTTAGTGACCGAACTCAAAGTCGCGCTTTGCCTCGATACTTCGACTGTATTTCTTCAAATTGGAATCAAGCCCACAACCTGTCTGTATACGTATACGTATACGTATACAGTCGCCCGTCTTGCCTCATACATACATATTTCATACAGTATATCCGCTTACCGTCGCACCGCGCAGTTTCGCAAACTTATAATTGGCTTTTGCATTTAACACGACAGTAGCTGACCGTCCGTGTTGCCCGTACTACTACTATAGGCGATGTACTTGCATATTGAATAATCTATGCCCCTCCGGCCGTTTGGCAGTCTTGGGGTAATGTGGGACAAATTGGTTAATTTCATATGAGTTTGAAAGTATGTTGTTTAATTATTACTAATTATTTAGGTTCTTAATAAGGGTAGTGTGGCATGGAGTGTCTTGATACTGTGTGACTTTGCTTTTTGAAAAGGTTGTCTGAACGGTAACAGGGGTTCTATGCTTTTGTTTGAAACTTTATTTCATATGCTGACTGACTATCTCTGGCACCAACCAGAGATGATTGGTCGTGTTCCCTTATCGGTTAAGTATTTTTACTACCTTAACTATACTTAACTAAGATTGAGTGATAGTAATATCATGACCTAATTACTTATATAGAAAACATATAAAATATGAACGTCAACCAAGAGGTACGATACGATGTCCAAGAGGCGCGGGTTCTTTCCTTTGTGTGGAATACTACTATTTTTTTAAAATATTTCATTAGTTTCATCTACATCAACCTAAAACAGCACTTGCTCTTACCTCAGCACTAACCTCCTCACCTATTCATATTTATCAAAGTTATAGTTTTGTAACTCCTAAACGACTCTTCGGCCTCTATCCCGACTGCCCATCCGATAAAGTCGCCAATTCAGATGAATAATCTATGAGAGATTTGGTGTCATTGCTCCGCCGTTTCGGGAGTTGGGAGTTGAAGTTACTTTACCTAAGGTAACCCTGATGCTAAATAATATTCTGTGCGTAGGTATATGTAGGTACTAGAGGACCATTGAAGCGCATAATATGTACGCGTTGCCATAGCAACGTAGGCCGTAGGTTTGTGTATATATATATATATATGTATGTATTGCCTAACATAGTATGGTAGTGTGTGTTATATTTGTCTTATTCCCGACTGCTAAAAGAGGCACTACAAAGGTATCAAATTCAAGTGCTCAATACGATGCAGGGATTTCAAAAAAGATCATGATATACATGATTAATCATTACACCGTAATACTAATAAAAATATAGGCGGTTAATCCTAATAAACAATTGCGCTTGTTTTTTTCTTTTTGGTGAATTTGGAAAAAATGAATTATTTTCAATTTCCTACTCTGGTATTTTAGTCGTTGGGTGCAGCGTTAAGTTCTGCCATTTAATACACAATGCCTCGATTTTGTGTGTACTCTAGGATTGGCGATGTACAGCGTGAAACTAAAAAAATAATAATTACTATTAATATTTCGCTGGAAAGATAGCTTTAATAAATCAACATATTTCCAACTACGTACATTATATTTCATGTAGGTTTTCCTGGGTTATATATTTACATCTTCCTTTTTTTAACTTACATACATCATACATGTCCTCCAGGAGCATGAGGTGCTTCCTCGTGCTTTTACGTGATCATCCCCCAGTCTCATCCATACTGTCATCTCGGAGATCGACTCTTTCCTTCTTCGTATCCGACTCCAACATTAAATACCTCTAAATGGACCAAAAGTACAAAATATGCACAATACACTGTCAGTATTTTTACAGTTGTCAGATTACCGCTCCCTATGTATCATACTCAATCAAATATCAAAGACTGACTTTAAATGCGCCAGATATAAATTCAAGTATATCTAACAAGTACTACTTTAACTTTTTTAAGCTTCAAGCCGTATCCCGTACATAGCAGTGGGTACCTACATAGGGTTAAGACGCTCCGTTCCCTTTTCGCCAAATTCTCGAGACACAGTGCTTATTGTTAATTTGCGCGCGCATTTCCTCGTGAGCAGAGCGAGGAATTGGAAATATTAAATATTTCATACCCCCGAGTGGAAATCGAATCCTCAACTACCGCATTTATATCACACGCTTGTGCACTTGCCCTGCACTTCATTTCTATAATTATCACAAAAATAATAGTTAAAGTAATTGTTTCATACGTATTGAACCGGCAGCCACTTCAATTTAATTAACGATGGAGGAAAAGCTCAATGTTCACTTTATTATGTATATTTTTTGTCTTTATTTATGTATGTATGTATATTTTGAGGACATGTGCCTGTTGTTGCACGACTGTAAACCCTAAAGTCGTGAATTCGATCCTCAGTCGGAGGGCTTGAATTAATTGCCCGCTTCGTTAGATATAGCCCGCCACTGAATTTCATCACTCAACAGAAATGCCTGCCTTGAAAAGCAATGGAGAATGTGGAATGGAGTGTCTAGACACTAGGTTTGACCTGGTTACGTTTAGTGCGAGTCGGACTCGCCCATCGAGCTTTCCTTCAATGTCAGGTCTACGGGAAGTACACTGTAGACCTTATAAAAGTTGACAAAAATAAGTATGCGGGCAAATGCATTCATTTTGTATGACATGGACTACAAATATAAGTTGGTAGTGATTTTTTTCTATGAAATACCTATGAATGTTCACTTTTCGCAATTTTTTCTTTATTTAAAAAAAGAAGATTGTAAATTCACGGGAAGTACCCTATAGGTTTTGATTTCCTCGCGAGATTGGAAAATTTGCGGAATACACAGACATTTCTTTTGATTCCGTTAGCTTAGTTTGACATTAGATTCTATATCTGAGTAGTATAACTCTTTATCTTAGTATTATATCTGAGTATTTGATATAAATTTCAGCTTGATACCTCCACGCGTTCCGAGGCCTTGATAGACGGACAGATGGACAACTAAGTGATTTTATCCGGGTTCCATTTTTTTTCTTTCGAGGAACGGAACCCTAAATTCAGGTGTGCAACACGATATTAATTATTAATTTACATGTATAATTAGAAATCTTTATATATAAAAGGACATGTTCCCACTGACTGAGGCACGCACAGTCGTAACCGCTGTGCGTAGAAACGTGAAATTTGGACAGATGTTTATTTTCGTAATCTGGACCTCTACTAAGAAGGGATTTTAAAAAATTTTAACCCTAAAGGGATGAAACAGGGCTTAAAAGTTTGTATGAAAAAATCTTTGAATCGGCACCGATTCTTATTAAAATTTAAATTCAGACTGTTAAACATACTTCATTGAACACGTGTTTATTATATTGGTTTATTATAATTCACTCCTTAGGGGTGCAAATAAGGGGTTGAAAACTTGTATAGAAAATGTCTTTAAATCGCCACCGATTTTTATAAAATTTGCGCTCGGCCGCTAGTAATGTAATAATTATAATTTTTTGATTAAATATAAAGCTATCGTGTGAATCCATTAAGATTGACCTCTGGTTTTAATTAAACTTTACACAGTGAATAGTTCAAGCTTTTTGCATTATATATAATATTTTTTTAGCTTCACGCTGTATCCCGCACACAGCATGGTAGACAAAGGGAACTTAGTGTTAAGAAACTTCGTTACGTCCATTTTTCGCCGAATTCTCCAGACATTGCGTGTCGAGAGCGGAACTCAACGCCGCCTTTGTCTCGACACCAGCGCGAAAAAACTGAAAATATTAAATATTTCACGTCCTCAAGAGAGAATCGAACCCATGACTTGTTGCTTTCACGGTCACACGCTTGTGATGATACAGAAGCGTGCCTCAAGAAATTCAGCGGAAAGTTGGGAACGGCTGTGTTTTAATTGAAAACGGAGTGTCTTTATTAGATTCCCAGTTTCCCTCTGCTTAACCAGCTATGAACAGGATACAGCGTAAATCATTTACAGTCAGTAAGGCTGATCGTCATAATTAACTATGTAGATGTGACGATGAATTTGCCTTTCGCTGCTGCAGGCTTGCAGGACAACCCTTACATTAAAAAATGATTTATAATATATGATGTGTAAAATGTTTCGCACTCTGCGTCAGTACAACGTGGTAGCTTTGCTTGGCAACATCGAGATTGACGGACGTTGTGTTTCGTAGATTCGGTGTTAGAGGAGCGATGGTGAAGTGAGGCGGCGAGATGGTGCCGTGTGTGGTAGCTCTGCTGCTGCTTGCCAGAGCGCTGCGGATCAATGCCTTGGATATATGTAAGTATTTTAACTTTTAATAAATATTTGTTTTGTATCGCGAGGGGTTATTTATTACTTCCCATCCGCCCCGCCGTATTATGTGACCAGGCTTCGCCAAGGTACGCGACACGGATAGGATTAAAAGTATCCTATGCGCTAATCCAGGATGTAGCCTGCCTTTAGCACAGACCCCTAAACTTTAACGTTTCTGATATTGTTACTGGAATTTCACAATTTACGAATTTTGTTGATAAATGTTGTATAAGGTACCTACTAGGTATACAAATAATTCCCGAGGCTCATCTCGGATCCCAAATTTCATCGTCACTCCCAGACGCCAGGCTGTGTTTTTCAATGGCTTTTCTTCGTTACGACCTAGTTTTCCGTCATCTTTTCATAATGGATCGGAAATAACGTATTCATAAAGAGCTTTATGATTATTATTTTTTTTTGGAACAGAAGTAGAAATATTTTTTAAATGTACCAAAGTTCTCGATATTATCTCGGGCTATTGTTGTTACTTGTACTGCTGAGATGTGACGAGTGCCGCGTTCCTTTCCGTTCCGTTTGCTCGTTGACATATCCAATTCGTCTAATATGGGGCTGAAGCTCAAAATTTTTTCAATTTACATACGTACGTTGCATGCCGTGCTCCGACTTTTGCGTGTTTCCAGCCCTCTTGTCCTGTTTTTTTTGTGTGTAGGTAATTTATTTCTAAAAACTAGTTGGACTATTCAAAAGTCTAATAATATATTATTAGAACTATTCGAGTTTAATATTTAAAAAAAATACCTACACCTCTGTAGGTACTTAGTATTGTAAAATCGAAGAGTTTGTCTGTTTAAACGCTTTTATATCGGTTACCGGTTCGAATTGGACAAATGTTTGTGATAGAAGCTATATTGTATGACATTTATAGTTATGATGTCACCTGTTGTACATACGGTCAGAGCTGCGGCAAGCGTGTAACAGTAAAAGCGACAGGATCTGGGATCGATTCCCAGTCGAGGAAGTAAAATATGTAATATTTAATTTTTTTTGCTCTGTTGTCGAGAGCAAAGCACGGCATTGAGTTCCGTTACTTAACACGCAATGCCTCTACGTGCGGGAGACCCTAGAGCTAAAAGAGCCCAGAGCCTAGAGCTAAAATAATACTTTTAACAACAACTATACTTTTAATACTTGTAACAGCTTTTTGCAAGCTTAGCTTCTTTTTCTCGTCGTGTTTGTCTATTTAAATCATATCAAAACTACATGTTAAATATCTTTTAAATAAAAAAGAGTGAAATTAAAGCCGTAGTGGGATTGGGCAAACAAAGCGCGGGGCTGGAACTCACTAAACACGGAGTGTTGTTGTTGTTGTTATTAACGCTGCGTCTTACGAGTCTATTCTACTATGCAGAAAAAAGGGGTACACATTATATAAAATCCAAGTCGGCAAGCTGATAAGGGATCAAGAACTGATAACTTCTGAAGGAATATAGAGTGCTCAAAGATAGTTCATTCTTTGTATGATCGGTGTTCAGATGTATCCCGCATACAGCATGGAATGCCGGCGTGGACCGAAATTGGATTACCAAACGGTTTCTAGTTTATAGGAAGCCGTTATAGCCCAGTGGTAATAACTAAGAGTTTTGTATAGCACATGACACATTCTAAGCGTCAGAGGTACTTCTGCTTGCCGGTATGGTGAGTTACACCGTAACTCTTAATATTGGTATCTATAGATTGGCTTTATTTTTGTTTTTGATTCAATAAAGATTCTGTGAAACGTTTAAATTGGTCTCTCGATTAAGGAGCGCGGATTGGCTGGGACCCGCCGAACTTGTTACTGATAATTTACAATTTTTCTATCAGGAAATAGCATTTTAACTTGGTAAAAATCAATTGAAAATTGATTTCTTTTACGTTTTGTTTTTTTATTGGTAAACGTTAAATATTGAATGAAACAAATAATTGTATTATCTATTTATTAAAACTATCCGCCGGCTGAGATTCACATTGAAACAAGCAGAGACTGGTTGATTGATTGTGCATGAAAAATAAAAAAAACAAAAAACATGCTGCATAAAAACTAAAAATAAACAAACATAAAAGTTTTTTTATATAAATTGAAAAATGCAACCACATATAAATGACATAAAATAAAAAATGATGAAAGGAAAGGCCTTAAAATCAGTTTTGATTACCTATTCGACGATACTACACTTGACATAGTTCGTCGGTTTTTTCAACAATATGGCGTCCGAGTGTCGTTGTGGTGAGTTCTGATTTTTGTCATGTAATTAGTGACAATCGAGAGATTAAGAAGAATCGAATTGAAGGCGAATTTGCGGCTGGCAACACACCTGTAGCTCCTCTGGTGACACGTATGCTCGCTTGCCTTATATTTGCAGCGTGACTTCTATTCTAATTATATGAAATTGAAAAGTTTGTTTGGTTGAACGCACTAATATAAGGAACGTAACGATTCCTTATTTGAGGCCAGTCAGTGGCGCACGGGCACAAGCGTGCCTCCAGAATTCGGCGGAAGGAACAGAAGTTTCTTTATGTAAATGGAGTGTCATATCATTAGGTTCTCAGGTTTACTCTACCTACTCTGTTATGTGTAGAATCATTAAAATTTTAACCCTAAAGGGATGAAGTAGGAGTTGAAAGTTTGTATGGAAAAATATTTAAATCGCCACCGATGTTTATAAAATTTTAAATTGAGACTCCCAACATACAATGCCTCCATATTTATGTGAAAAGTGGGAAATGAAGTGCTTTTACCTAAAGCCGCCGAGGTCGGCTAGTAATACATACAATTGACAGTTCTTGCGTATATTGCGTTGCCTATTGAGTTCTGCTACATGTAATATGTCTATGATGAAGGCGGAAAGTGGACTAATATGTTAAAGTTACGTTTTTCATTGTCTGATACAGAACTTGGGTGGGGCTACTATCTAAGTGTAAATTAAATATAACAAGGTAGGCAGAGAGCTTAGTGTCAAGATACTCTGTTGTACGCCGCCGTGGTAAGGACGCCGTACCACTGCCACAGTAGGGTAAATAATATACGGCCACGTACTGCCACGGTTTCCATTTTGGCCAACCAGAGGACAACAGGCCGTGCCAACGCACCTGTAGCTCAACTAGGACGACCTCTACATGTCAATATTTGAAGAAGAAACGGAATGTTAGTTTAATTGGTTTATATATATTATCACTTGGTTGTTTCTAACGTAAACATCAGAAACAATAAATTTGACAATGTATTCTGTGAAACCACACGTCTGAGCCAGCGTTTACAATGCTTAGGTATCCGATCTCGACGGGCGACGTATCTTGTTAACATCTAAGCCCTGTTTACTGTAGACGCTGTAGTTGAATACAGTTTCGTGATTTTTACTCTTAGCTTAGGGTTTTGGTGTGATGTTTTAGGTACTATTAAAATGTGATATGTTTTGGTTGATGGCGTCTGGTTATAAATGTGACGGTTGCAGGAGATAAGACAACGCACGTAAGCAAAGAGAAACACTTTGGTCTCTATTTTCCACTCGGACTCGAGACATTACGTATCGAGTGGGAAAGTTAAACTCCGCGTTTTGTCTCGATTGAATTGATTCTTCCAAGTGGGAATCGAACCCACATTTTGTTGTGTCTGTGTCGGTATATGCCATTTCTTGTATCATAAATTCTAACAAAATACTAAGAATAGTAATATGATATTATTTATATAAAATAGAACATGTTGAATGCTATCTCCCTGTTAACACTACAGCTCGGCTATCTTAAATACCAGCTCAACCTTTATGAGGTACTTTACCTTTCTAACGTAGTTTATTATTGAATTAGAAATATATAAAATGATACGCCCTTACTCTCCTTATCTCGAATTACCGTATCGTATCGCAGTGTGAACGCCCGTTACTTACAGCCTCACACAGCATCCACAGGTTGTGTTAATCATGATGGCGTGGCAAAGGGTAACTGACAAACTTGTATGTGAAAAAAAACGTAGAAGGCTTATTTTTAAAGTAGCAGTACTTCTATTTATATTTGCATTCAACGCTATTGTACCGCAGTGGACTAGCTGTAAGTGTGATGGCTGTGGATTCGATCTCCAATCAGGGAATCACTTATATCGGCGCGGCGTTGAGTGCCGCCACTCAATACAAGATGTTTCGCATTTGAAATTGAATACCTAGCAGCTATTTTACCTCGTCGCCAGAAAATTTACATTCTTATCGATAACATTTTTTAGTAATATTTTATTTAATGTTGTAAAGTTGTAATTGGAACTTATAAACATGCATAATGATTTTTATCATAACGCTATATTCAGCATACAGCATGTTTACTGCTGCTGCATACAGCAGGCTTAGGGAACATACCCCGTTGTCCGCTTATGTGAACTCATAGTAGGTACTGGAGCGATGTTTGCATTGAACTTCAAACCAATGATAACCAAGCGTGCTGTTCTGTAGACGAGTGAGTCACAACTCCCATGGAGCCGCGAAGTAAATTAATGAGCGCACTAGAGCCTAGTTTGCGTTGTGCTAGTATTTTAGTGGAATAGCCACTGCCCAAAAATTAAAGCGCGGGTTCGAGGCCCGCTTCGTTCAAGTCCACACACGATTCCATCATTAGAGAGCACACTTAGTATTCACGAAGTTGTTTTAAAAAAAGTATTAAAAATGAAACATCACAAAGTACTAGATAAAACTTTTCTTTGCTCATCGTACTGCAATGAACTTTTATTTACATTTTTTTCTTTTTATCTCGACATCGTGAACCGTGATCACGATCGCCCACCAATGACTTGTCGCCGTTTTCTTTGTTTACTCTGTCATTAGTAGGCTGGTTTGGCGGGTTTAATATTTTGTTATTTTTACTAAGAGAAACGCGGTGTTGAGTTCTGCCACTCGACACACTCTGCCTAATCACCCATAATACGGGCTGAAGCTAAAAAAAATCTTATATCTATTAATAATATAAAGCTGAAGAGTTTGTTTAGTTGAACGAGCTAATCTCAGGAACTATGTCATTCATGACTCTTAGTTACTTCCATGCATCCGTAAACCACCTGTAAATAATTTTATTTTGTGGTTGCTACTCGAGGTATCTAACTATTTTCATTTTTCGACGTTGGTTGGAGTAGCGTTTTCCAGATTCTCTACCATGCGATGAAACAATTATGTTTTTTGTATATTGTAATATCATGTACCGCGCCTCTGATTGACCTGAGCACATCCAAGTCATCATTGATTTGTGATGCACACCTTGATACTTGAGTGTATCCCCTAATGCTCCCTGCATAAGGGCATCTCCATTAGGATTTGTAAGTGACCAATGCAAAACAGACATAATTAGCTTAGACTTACTTGGTGGAATAGAAACAGAAGAACATCTGTGGGTTTCTACATATGTAACGTACCGTACGTTGGGTAGGTACACTATAATCATTGAATATATCCATTTATCAAGATTGTTATAAGTTATTATTATCTGATTTAGATTTTACTGACTCTATCATCGTGTACGTGCCCTGTCATCCTCAATTTCGTTTCTGCGGTCCACAGGAAGAAAATTAAACTTATCTGCGCCAGGGCGTAGTAAAAACTTACTACGCTCTGAGTAAGAATACGAGATTCGCGAAACAATTGTTTATCTTTGTTTTATAATATATTTAATTATTATTAGCCTTTTCTCTTCTTAATATTAGATGACGGCCTATACTGGCGGAACTGAACGCTGCGTTTAGTCTAATATATTATGTATGTACAACCAACCTAATTAAAATTGTTGCTATTGACTAATAAGACGATAGAAGATAAAAATTGTGTACGCTTAAATCACTTGTAGTCTTCTAGTTTTCATAACCATTAGTGTTAAACGCTAGTGGGTAGAACATTTTATAATGGCGTTCCTTTTATATGTGCTAGCTGAGACGATATTAGGGGGCCACACTTTGCCAGCGTCTCGAGCCGTATCTAACGCTCCTGCTTTTTATGTTCTTATATCTTTGTAATTGGTTCTTGTTCTTTTTTTATATGTTTGCGATAGGTAAAAAGTAGTGATAAGACACATTTTTTTATTCTTCGTCTATTTTGGCAACAGTACCTACGTATTGGAGGGAAACGTCGCCCGTAATCGAATTAGATTAATGTAGTATATATATATATACATACATGTTACTAGTCATCACCCGCAACTTTGTTTGCGTGGACTTTGGACGCAAATTGGAAAATTCAGTTTTTTCTATTCTTGCAGGATTTTGACTTACCTATAGGTATGCTAATCTTCAACTTTTCAAATCCAGTACTTTCATAGAGTAGAATAAAAACAAACAAGAATAATCATTTCCCCGATTGTGAATTAACTCCACAACCATCGCGCATAGCCCGCCACTGTCACATATAAAAAAAATGCAACAAGTGAAAGTATATCACTATTCATATTCAACGCTTCAGTAGTATAACTTAATACTCTTTCAGGCAGACCATTAAGCAATACGGTGTTTTCCAAAGATTGTCAAATTAAAGTTTAACAAGAGATTTACAGGGTAAATTTATTTTTAAATGGTTTTTTACTTCCAATTATTTCACCGTTAGTTTTTTTATGCACTGAAGCATTATCGGTTATTGAAGTAATTTAAGTTTTCGTTTTGGGTATTATATTTTAAATCTAAGAAAAAAAAACAGCTTCTCAAAAGCGAGTATGCATAAAAAATAAGAGTGAAGACGTTTTGTGTAGTGTGGCGGAACTCAACGCCGGGTTTTGCCTACCAACGGGGAAATTAAAATAATTAAGTATAATTATTTCCTCGAGTAGGGAGAGTCATATACAAGGTAGCATCTGTAATGTCTAGCTTGTTTTATTCTGAGTAATGTTTATTTATTTTTTTCTCCGCTTTGAGAGAACAGAGGCTTAATGTTATTGTATTTTTTCTACATATATCTCGTGTGAACTTTAGGTTATTTTAATTGCAATATTGTTATTTCAAAGGAAACTATTTAACTGCCATTCACACGCAAGTTACACTTTTGAGGGAAAAATGTGTTTTCTCAAATATCAATTTCATGATGACAGATTTCAACAAAGGAACTTTAAGTTTGTGCTCGCTTTTTGTCAACATCGTGCGACAAAGTGAACATGTTGCGTTGTTAAATAACATTCAAAGCAGTTTCACACACGATGTCAATGATACGTCAAAGAATTAAAAAAACCTATTAAAATATATGCAAATGAACCTCCGTCTTAAAACTCCGTTCCCCACTTTCCGTCGAATTCTAGAGGCATCGCGGTTGAGTGTTGGAACTTAACGACACCATAGTCCATTTGCGACCAGGCCGGAGTGACAGTGACGGACAGGTCAGGTAAATGCGGACCTACAAATTAATGTTATTTGTTGACTATTGGTTATTTATTCATTGTGAATATCTCACGGCTTATCCCGCAAATTGAATGTTTTCGAAACTGCCCTTTGTCTTATTACCGGAGCTGAAGCAAAATAATGCAATGGATGCGAGCGGGACGCGACGGGAGCTCCAACTGAAGAGAACATCTCTCAGGACCAACCCTGAAGGGATCTTACGTTCAACGAATTGTTCTCAGGAGCCCGACGGGTCTTTTGTCTTTGTGTACAACACACTGTGCGTCGTCGCGATCTGCCTTGTTGTGTGTATGTCAGTGAGAATGGAATCTCCCAACCGTTTAGAGCTCGACTCGACTGGGAGCTGTGCTTTGTCTGTCAGTACATACATAAAACAGCATATAATAATTATTTGCACAAAAAGTAATGATGATGAGACAATGTTCCAAGACTGGCACTTCGTTACTGATTATTTACCGCGACAGCGCGTCTTATGTCTCATGCATACTGATTATAATAAAATAAAATGGCCGTTTTATGAAGAAGTTTGGTTTCGAATCTTTCTTGTGTGCGTGTTAGATAATATATATTTAAATATAAATGAGAATTGTTTCATTGGCGCAGTGGCACAGTGTGCAAACGTAATAGTCGTGATTCGATTCCCACCCGGGCAGTTATTTTATTTCCGTTTTTTCACTTAACTCACAATGTCACGATAATTTTGCGGAAAATTTTGAACTGGACAATGAAGGTATTAAATGAAATGTAATGACGGTATATCAACAGTGTACGTTTAATGCTGCGGAGGGAAATCGGAGACGTTTGCAAATTATGAAACTTATAATGAAAATGGCCTAGTCGAGTCTACTTAGCTTAATGAGGGGGAAACTAGCCTGCTGTAAATCTGCACTAATAATAAAACATTGGCAGGCGCTGTGAACTCTTGGAAAATCCTTGTCAGTGAAATCCTCTCATCTTGGGTGTGGATTAAGAAATAGGTTTTTGCTGGCAGCGGAGTTATTCTGTAGTTTCCGCTAAGCCGACTTAGAACTTCGCGGCCTTCACTTAAACTATAATTACTGTTGAGAAAATTAAAATGTGAGCACGATACTACACAATGGGCGACAACTTTTTTCATTCTTCGATTCAGTTCATAAGTTTCTCTCGTTAAGTTTTTATCTGAAAGAATCCGACTTCGGTCGATGGATGTTTGGATTTTTATCTTTTCACTCGATTTTAGTTTTATGACATGTTTAATTTCTATGCAAATATACCGACAGCAACTGGCCGACGCGAACGCCAGCTTTAGACAACGTTAGCCTTTACAAGGGGAACGAAATAAAACCAGGAATAAAAATATAGCATGAATTCAGTTTTCGGTAGTACGAGATAGATAGGATTCCAGCTTTATCTTGTCTCTAGAGCGAGCTAATGAAAATAATCAATTTCTGCGAGTGGGACTCGAACGCAAAACCGTCACGTTTACAGTCATACGCTGGGCCGTTAGAAACGGCGTTGAAAACCTGGATTGTTGACGCCGCAGCTACTTTCAATGCAAATTGAGCGAGCGGAACCTGTATTAAATTGTTGCCGTACACGTTTGGCCGATCGGCGCCCGCGGAGCAGTAGACGCCAATATCTATCCACTCAAAAATATTCTCTTTCAATAAACCTTTTATAAGGTGGGACACACCGTTCCATATGTCCGGACAAAAGGGTAACCTTTTGTCCGGACATATGGAAATAACCAAAACCAAAGTAACTTGACCACAGCTACAGCGGATTGCATCAGTTTGTAGCGTCCATGGTAACAAAAATAAATCCTGTTCCTTAGATAAGCGCGTTCATCCAAACAAACTCTTCAGTTTTATAACTTTTAATGTATATAGCTCTACTAATATATAGAGCTCATAATATGGATAGCTCACTGTAAGTACCAATAAGAAGCTTCAACACGCTGCTACACTCGTCAGCTCGGACCAACTTTAATGCAAGACACGAAAGTTTTCGCACCACGATTTCCTTAGTCGCATAGTGTGAAATGAATTGCAAATACAAATTAACAGAATGAAATAGTTCGATACGCTCGGGAGCATTTCACACAGCGACCTCGCTCACTGGTAAAGGAAGGAAGTAGCCGCCATTTTGTCTACATCTTAACAAGATATTACAATTGAATTATTAATGGACAATTTCAATATTGCGGCCTTCGTGGCGCAGAGTTAGATTGTACGAGTAAAAGCGAATGTTGTGTTGTCAATTCTCACTTGGGTATGTATGGTGTAAACCAAGTGGTTGTATGGTATAAATGCTAGAGGGAGCGTGGCGATGAGTTCTGCCGTTCAACACGTAATGTCGCGAAAATTTGCCGGTGTGCAGGGAACGGAGTGTCTTATCTCTAGGTTAGTCTGCCTACTCTGCCAAAAAGTGTGAAGCTGGTGACTGCTGCCAGTAATTCACAATAAATTTGAATAGTAAGCTTCGAAGCTTTTGGCCATATTGGTCGATTATGTAAATTTAATAGAATTACCGGCTATGATGGTACGTCCTTGCTCCCTGCTCTGCGCCCGTATGTGTAGTAGAGCGTGGTGTCGACTGCACGGAGGTTGAAATGATACGATCTTATAAGGAAATTGAAAAAGTATCAAACCTCAATCGACATTAGAAAATATTATAAGGACTATATAATACTTAATGTATACTTCAACAAATCCATGTAAAGACATCATTTCCCACGCACCGCCCAAATATCTAAAGATTGCTTGTTGAAGTACGTCAATGCAACTCAACGCCGCAAGCTATCTAAAAGACATATATTTAAGTAAAAAATGAACACAAAGAGCAAAATAAAAGCTCTATAAATAAGCTGCCCGCCACGTTGAATTGTAAAAAGCACGTGGATATTTGATATTCATTGGTCCATAAATATTTCAATGAGGTTGTTCTTTAGTATTTCCCTTTTCGCTATAACGAGTGCTAAGTGTGAACTTTTCACATAAAGGCCAATGTGTATAATTAACGAAATGCATTTTGAGTCCATTCCCTTTGTCACATCGCGTCGTTCACACCAGTTGGAATCGAGAATATATCCAATAGCCGTCGTGGCACAGCGTCTGATTGGAAACGGGACGGTTGCAGGTTCGGTCCGGTTACTGTTTAACTAGAAACACTATTTAACTAGAATTAAATTGATTGATTGATTAATTCAATGTGTGAATATGAAAAATCGTCTTACTCGTCTGTGTTAGTGAAAGTGTTTCTTAAGTCGGTAGAAAATGAAGAATGGAGTAGGTATTAGTATTAATTATTTTGCTACAAAAACACAAAAATAAAAGAGCAATAGTAGCAAAAAAATGTAAGCAACTCTTACTTTAGTGTACGGTCAGTCCAACTCTGCACGGACGCCCTTAATATTTAATTAGAAACTTCTACGCTCTGGACGTCGTCGTACCTCACTTTGGTCAAGTGTTCTCACTCGATCTTGTTACATTTCAATGAAAACTGAGAACACATCTCCGGTGAGTTCCAATAGTTGGTGGTTACCTGGTCTTCTACAAGGTTTTATTTTGTTCAAGTAAAAAATGAGTTTATTGCACACAATCGGAAGGTCAGGCACGACGGCTAAGGTTCAGTAGTTCACATCCAGTCCACGTAGTGTGGCGACAATGGCGTGACGCGTCACCGATCATGATTTTAAAGAATGAAAACGGAAGTGACCGCCCCTCAGCTCCCGCCCGGACGATTGCCTCATATAAATAAGCTCAAGGCGAAGCTCGTTGCTAAATTTTGCGAATTCTCAGCTGCACGTATGAGGTATAAGAGCTTCGTGGAAGCCGCCATATTACGCCGCGACGTTTTATTATTCGTCTCGTATCAATTTCGAGAATAAGTAAAAAAGTGTCCTCCGGTCGTTAAAATGTGGACGATCGGAATCGCCTAAAGCACGATTTTCGGGCGTCCATTACTCGGCCGGCTCCCATATCGATCTTTGGGGCGTGTAATTATAAGCATAATTACAATTATACCGAGCGGTGTGTGGAGGTAGCTGAGTATTGAATAGTTTCGAAAGTCATTACCGAGACAGCGTAGGGACGGCGCGCTAATCGATAAGAGGCGCCATTTAACTGAAATTTTGTGATCCTGTAAATTTTAAAAGAAATACAAAATGTAAACGACCTCTTCCAGCGTACAATGCAAGCAATTAAAATAATAGTCGGGGCGACATCACGCAAAGTGTTTTCAGTCGTAAAACGTTTTTCGTGGACGTGTTTCGTGTGTTCGTGCACAGAAGAGCGCTCTGTGCTCGACGGCTGTTTGCGCGTCTCCAGGTGACGGGGAACCCCCCGGGCACGGCTCCGGGTTGACATCCATCGTTTTATGTTAAAAATATGATTGGCCATTGTGTATCGTAGATGTACACGCCGAGTCGCCGGCGCTGTTTATTATTCATTAGACGGCTACGCGTCACGCAACAGCGTAGGCACGCACCGGCCCGCCGCCTCTCAAACTTTACTCGCTCTATAAATTTATTATTACCTTATTTATACGGTCGACCCAACTTTTTTAATTACTCGTTCGATTTCACTCTGACACGGGTGCGGGCAGCGCTGATGAGGAGCGCTGTTCCTTTTGTTTTATTTGTTCCGTTCGAACTTTGAGGACGTGTGGATCTGAATGTTTTGTAAAGTGGGATTATTTATACACGCCTATGAATATTCAAAAGTGACTATATGACGTTTGCAATTCGTCGTCGAGTGCAGGCGGTGAGGAGAGGCGGCGTGAGGCGGCGAGAGGCGGAGAGGGCCGACGAGAGCTGACCACTACTTGGACAATCGACGGCGCTTAAACACCGAGACACGCAAAAGTGAATTGTATTTGCATTTGACCTAAAACGCTCTTTCAATGAACACAATGGGTATCGATGTGGGATACACCTATATATTGATGATTTAGGCATTTATGTTTACATTTTTTTATTATCTATTTTAGATTTTGTATCAAATTATTAAATAGATTTGTACGGCTTTATTTATTTACCATGAAATTTACGTAGTAACGACGTTTTGTTTTTAGTTCTACGATGTGTCCCGCTTATAATGATTAGGTAGAGGGAACCTATTGATAAGACAAATTGTAAATAGTTAATTCCCCTGAATGAGAATTGAACCGTTTACAGTTAGGTGCTGTTCCACTGCACCATGAATAGGCCAATGGGGGGTATAATTATAAGATCGAAAAAATATATAATTCTACTTTATTTGTGGATTGTTATCTAACTACATAGCAACTGAAAATTGCGTGTTTTTAATACAAGACAATTGACGTACATCTAGCTAATGCATGTTTTTAAAATATAACAATAATAAAATTCCAACCAAGTCAAAATGAACGCGTCATAAGAATGCCATTCGAAAGCTTATCTCTGCTATTGTTTTCCCCACGTGTGTTTTACATAAGCACCGGCACCACTGATCGATACTAATCTGTCCTCGGCGCCTTATACTGTCCTATATGAGTTCTGGGGTCTACTTGTACGATTGTGATACCGGAAGACAGTGCGAATAGTGACAGGCTGTGTGCGCCTGCGCATGTCCAAGTGGCAAGAGTTATGGCCGACTCGTATGGTGCGACAATGGTTGCGTTTTGTTGAATCATTACTAGAGATGCCATCTAAGTTTTTATACAATATTCTGGATAAATTGACATATTTTCAGATTCTTTAACAAGTTAAATTTAGTTTTTATATACATATATGCCAAATTTCGCACTCTGTAGGGGATTTCTCAAAATTCGTACGGGAAAGGTTACGGGCAACCACTAGTTATCCTATTAATTAGCTATATGTTCATTCGACAATTCAAAAGTGCTTATAATAATTGCCTATTTGAATAAAGAATATTTTGAAATTGGAATTTGAATTGTGAAGTTATATCGAAAGTAATTAGACTGGCTTAAAGAACATATAATATGAAACATAAATCTAATAATAAACAATTTAAACAGACTTAAAAATAGATGTCGTAGTGGTGCAGGGTACAAGCGTGCTACGGTAAACGCGACATGGGTTCGATGTTCACTCGAGTAAATGAAATATTTAATATTTTTATTTCCTCGTTATGGAGAGCAAAACCCGCAAACCGCGGGGTTTTGTCTCAACACTCCCACTCAACACACCGGAACTCATTGCACGCCGTTGCTGCAATGCATAATACATATAGGTTACTGAAACTTACTTCACTTCGCCCGTTCGCGATGGGTATGTAAGTGACATTTCTCAAATGTCATCCGTTGCTTGAAGTCGCACTTAAGCCTCTTGAATAAAATATTGGCAGTGGCAAGTTTAGGAGTAACGATCGAGAATATGTCTAAATCAAATTGTTTTTAATAGCTTTTAGTAGTAATGATCGAAAAATCTTCGAAACATGGGGAAAGGAATGCCTTAATACTACTTTGCCACCCTGAGGGATACAGCGTGAAAGTAAAAAAAATGTACTAAAAGATTTAAATGTGCAATATTAAGTACATTTTACATACAAAGTCCAATACGTTCCCATGCAGTTCTTAAATAATGATATTGTAAAACAAATACGAAAGCTCATTGTGTTGCGAGTATTGCGAGCGTGCAAGACGACACGACACAGTAACAAAAATAATATTTATTAATATTTGGTCTCTTTGAAGGCTTTAAAGGGAAAATTTCAAAGCTTTACTTTGCTTGCAACTCGAAAAAAGCGCATGTTCTAAATTATAGAGCTAGACCCATAATTTTAATGTTGTATCCAGTAATGTAGAATGTATGTGCAGCAATAGTTACTTTGCGGCCTTACTTTCTGTCTCTTTGTATTAAAATAAGAAATTTGTAATTTGTGGCGGATCTCAAGGGCACAGGGTCTTTTCTTGTTATCAGAGCACAAACAACCCACAACCAGACGCTGCGACGACGCGCCACGACGGCCCCAAAAGTTTAATTTACCGTGATTAAAAGCTTAAAACTGTTCCTAAGCTTTATTTTAGTACGTTCCCATGTTCCTAAACTAAAGCACGTCCAAATAATTTAGCTTTTAGAGTTCTAGGTGAATATGGGGAAGGCTTATTTACCTTTAGCCAGGAAGTCTACACAATCGGCGGGGCTGAGACGAGTGTATGGATAAGTTTTAATTACTATTAAATGAGCCGAGAGATAGTTTTGATCTAAATGTTAAGCTTTGTAAAGCCGATGTATTCGTTATTTTGTGTATATGCTCGTGCACAGCGTGCTCGTGTACAGCGGCGTAACACAGTTTAGTTATTATTGCATGTTGAATCGTTATATCTCGACTGTCTCGACACCTGCACTAAAAGTGGCAGCGGACAGTGGAATTGACAGTGAAATTCTAAGAATGATTAGCAAGCTACTTCCCTCTAATCAAAGTATGTACGTACGTACGTACCGCCGTCGTCGGGCTATCAACGTCCGCCCAATTATGTTGGTTAATGGTTTTTAATGAAATTTAAGTAGCGCTTTCGGGCCGAAAGTGATATAAGTATAATTATTTTTATTTTCTTTGTTTTTATATACATTTACTATGTAGTGATGTAGCACTCTGTTTAGTAGGTATTGTTGGCTCATTCTAGTTACGTGTTAAATTGTTTTTGTTTTACTATTTATCGCGCATAAGGATAGGCAGGGGAAATCTAGCGTTACAACACTCTATTTTACCCTTTTCATTAGGTGTACCGCCCAAATGAAATTAATTCTGTCCCTGGGTCCGAATCGAACCCACAACATATGGAGTCAAACGTTGTGTGAATACGAAATTTGGTGAACAGTCACTATTTTCTCGGTACCTTTTCTATAAATATAAAAGTTATATTAAATAACATAATTTCCTCTACTGAAAGCTAAAACCATTTTGAACGGTGCGTTTGATAGCAAGTAGTTAGTATCGATGTCGAAACGATACATTTCTACATAGGAAGACGCAGACCGCCTCGCCTCTGTTTCATCACACCATCTACATATAAACAAACTTGCATCGAACGTCTGTATTTGATACATACTGGCTTCTGGTGGTGGTGGGTACGTACTATGTCTTCGGAGCTATAGTTGGAAAATGACATAGAGACGTAGAAAATGTTCTCAATCCCGTAATAGGTTTTTTTTTGTTAATTGAAGGAGCCTAGTATCAAGACACTCCGTTTCCCACACATCGCCCCATTTTTTGAGTAGCTCGTTGAGCAACTTGTTTGTATACAAGCTCTCGGTGACTGACTAATGCGCATCAATATTGTTTAATGTATCCCATTCCGATACATTGACAAATGACTGACCTCTTTCAAGCAAAATAATTATATTATTAGTTTTGTTTTATTATGAGGTACATGGCCAATGAGAACATCGCATGACGACTTATGAAAATTTCACTATTTTTTTGTTTCATTTTTTTGTTGAGACGTGATAAGCTTCATACAAATTCATACCGGTTTTGGTTTTCGATAAAAAACGCTTTTTAAGTAGCGTGTTTTTATGTACATAATATTTCTTTACACGGAAATAACGGATATGTAATATAATTTAAACCTTTTAATACTAACTTTTATCTGCGGCTTCGCCTGCGTGGCTCCTACATACAAAACATATACTAAGGCCATAGGTATGGTGGGTAAACGATTAATAGAATAGGTAAACATTGGGTTATAGCCTTCCTTGATGAATGGACCAAAAATTGAAGTCAATGGTTTCCGAGATTACCCCGTTCAACCAAACAAACTCTTTAGGTTTATAATATTAGTATAGATGGTATAGAAGTGTCGATATATACTTTTTTGTGTATATTTGTATATAAAACATACGTGCCATTATAAAGCGTAAGCTTTTTGAACTTAAATATCATTATTGTTCTCCTTTTTGGTTCCTTTTATAATTTCGTTTGTTAAATTAGATTATATTTAACACCACAGTCGACGTGTATTTCATAGTACGTAATGATAATGTCCTAGACAAACGGAGCCCAGTGTTAAGACATTCTGTTCCCCATTTTGACCCAAATTTCGAGACATTCGACATTCCACTTGAGTGACGCAACTGAACGCCGTGGCTAAAAAGAATTTACATGTAATCATTCCTAATGTAAAACAAAGTGTTTTAATACTAAATTGTCTCTGCTTATCCTGGTATGCTTATAATAAATAATAAAAAAACAGTAATCACGTTAGTTATGAATTTTCTCAATTTAGTTGAAGACATTTTAGTTAGCATCTCAAGGTAATCGGATTCCTGGCGGTTTGTGCGTTGCGTGCCTCCTCGGTAGGTAGGTACCGACGACTCGTCTAAAATATTTAATTTTAAATGTGTAACGTGGCACCGAGCTAAAGGAAAGGAAAACATTGCACGGTAATACGTATTTATTATATTAAACTCATGGCTTTTATGAAATTCTTTTACATTTTTCTCCAGGGGGTGATGTGATGATCGATGCTATATTTGTATTTTATTCACCTTATTTTTGTTGAGGAGTGTTTTGGTTTGACCGGAGAGTGGTAAACGTAGTGTCTCAAAACTAGGTATATTAATTTTGTCATTTATTTGTATATAGAGATCGTGGTAGAACCCCACTCTTGAGATTGAAATATTTTCACTTTGTTGGTTTGGTAAGAAGACAAAGCGCGGTGTTGAGTTTCGTCACTTACACAATGTTTTAACACTAAGTTTTCCTATTCATAACCCGCTATAGCTGTTTTATTTATTTATACAAATAACATTAGTATATGTGTATTTAAATATTTGTAATAAACAGACAATGTGGCTTTGCGAATGTATGTTTATATGTACTTTAAAATTAGCTTAATGCGAATGTTTATATTATGGTTGCCTGTCTGTGTTAAGAGAAGATCCCGAATTCGATTCCTGTGTAGAGTAATGTAGTAATTATAGTTTACTTTTTAATTGCTAAAACGTGTAGCGCAACCCAATAAATTGGATTCTTTATAACAGCTACATCATTTCTTGGATTTGCTACACAATATTTGGAGAGCAATCAAAGAAAAATAAAGTAAAGGAGTGTATTGACTTATAATATTAATTTATGAACTAGCTATTAGCTGCAGCTTTGCTAGCGTATACTGCAAACACCATGTCCGAGGCGTAGTCCTCGATAAACGGAATATCCAGCACAAACATAGGTTTTGCGCATTAGCGCATTCTACCAAACAAACTATTCAGCTAACATATCCAATATGACACTTTGAGTGTAGTGAGGCGAGCATTTCTCAGTAACTGCTTAATTGGACTCGACCGTTTGATTGGCATAAATAGTCACCATTTCGTACTTACGTTCAGCAGATTACTTGCAAACGCAACGAAGGCGCGGGTTCAAATCCCGCTACGTTCAACATTTTTACATGTTTTCTATAAAGTATTTTCCTTTCCTGTGTGAAATAACACTTCAAACTGTAAATAAATATTAATTTATTTTTGTTTTGTTGCTTTCGCAAGTTCAGTCTTAGAAATGGGCGGAAAGCTGAGAATGGTGTTTTGACACTTGTTTCTCTTTGCTTATCCTGCAATATCCGCATATTGCAGTGCACAAAGTGTGAAGCTCCAAAATGTGGAAAGTGAAGACACTATTGAATTTTCACTAGCTTGGAAATATTTTTTTAAACATCTAAATACATACATATCTGTTCTTAATTTTTGTTTTTTGCTCAATGCGAATGCTTTTTACACTAGATATATGTTTTATACTTTCAAATATAAGTCGTAGCTGAGCGTAGTAACAGAATATGAGTCCGACAGGAAATACGTAGTTATATTACTTGATTTTATCTGGCTCCTAATAAAAAAAAATTCGCACGCTTACAATTAGAAGAAAAAAAACTTTGCCCCTAGGGGAATTTGAACTCGTGCTTCCTAGTAATTTAGTTTTTGATAAAACTTTTAGCAACTTAATGAGAAATATTACGTGGCACTATAAGAACGTTGGTGGATATAGTTCTATTAGTGAGACCAGTGCCGTCAGTATAAAATATCACCTAAAACTCGAATTCGAGACGTTCGAATATTATATGTAGAGCCGAATTTATATGCAATTTGTTACCGATTCTTATTATTTTATTTGTGCCTTTTTTACCTTGTTAATTAATTCTTATTTGCGTTTCGTTTGCTCGTTATTTATGTTTCTTTTATTTATATATTTGTTTATTCTTTTTTTATGTGCCCTTGAATGTTACCTTTAAGAGATCACTATTAATGGTAAGGTCGTTTTTTCACATACCTATAGGCGTGGAATGTACTTTAAATTTGCTTACTTTTTCATTTACTTCTTGTATTTTTTCCTTGTAAAATTTATTTAGTTTTATCTATGTATCAATTAAGTCTGAAGATATTCTTCAATTTCGAAGAGAGCCGCTCTATCTAGAGCGAAGAGGACGAGCAGAAGCGCTTATTTTTTTAAAAAATATAATATCCTTGCTCTGGCAACTAAACAAAGCGCAGCGTTGAGTTCCGCCAGCTAACACGCAATACTGCGAAAATTTGGCAGAGAATGGGGATTGGAGTGTCTTAACACTAGGTTCTCTCCGCCTACCCTATTACATTCCAGATACAGCGTGAAGCTAAAAAGAATAAGAAACATATCTGTCGATATGATATCTAAAAATATTCTCCAATTCGCTCGCAAAATTGATTGATCATACAACAGCGCAGTGTGGCAAAGCCTGTCACTGTCAATATAGCGAGTACCCTAGTACCCGGTATAGCGTCGGTCTACCCATACCCGATACAGTTGTAGGTAGGTAGGTACACTACCGCCTTCCGCCGTCGCCATCTCAAAGGATCTTATCGTTATTTTAAAAATATAACTGGCGCCGCCGCAGTTTGCATTACAATGATTCCTTTTTGACGAGCGCCGATCGATTCACGAATGTCGACGGCGTGTCCGGAATATAGCGCACAGCGCTTACACCGCTTACAGCGCACGGCTGGTGATGGGATTTATAATTATTAATTTATTGAACATTTGCTAGTGAACATTTAAAACTTTACTTACTGGATTAATAATAATAATATGGAAAAATATTTCTAAAACGATTGCGACTCGAACTCACAACTATCGCGTTTACGTACGTTACGTAAACGTGTGGGGAAGTGGGTGTTAAGACACTCCGTTACCTACTTACAACAGATTTTTCGGGATATTGCTGTTTTTCTTTTTGTGTGAATGGAAGTGGCGACACATAACGCCGCGTATTGACTTGTTTCTAAATCAAATCGAACCCGCAAACATAGCGTTCTCCGTCCCACTGCGCTACAACGACCTCGTCCCAAATTCACGAAGTTCATATCGAAATAGACGTAATTGTGCCATTGAAATATTAAAAGCAGCCGATCGAAAGTACAGTAGTCATTGGAAAGCCATCGCCGATGTTCGACCGGGCCCGGTCATTGCAATTTGTGGTTAATCTGTTAATACACAGCTCAAGGGGATGCCCCTGATCGATATTTAGAATGGAAACTTACCTCAAAATTTATAGTTTAAATTTTTACTTACGATATTTTGTTGATTGGTTGATCTTGATGAATTTCAGCGCGATATGTAGTTGTGTAGTTTTTTAGTAAGTAGGCTTTTGTTTATAATGTCTTCCGTTTAAATACAGTCATTTAAATATCTGAAAATAGGCATTTACATATATTTTAATTTGTACTTGAAAAGTTAAGTTTATAAAAGTGGATCCGCCGCACCCGCCTGGCTTCTTTCCCCCGGGCATAGAAGGAAGACCTGCCCATTATGCTGCTGAGGGATACCGATCTATAATCGTTCTCAGCATGGTCGTCAAGCTGTTCGAGAAGTTATTCCTCCCACATCTCCAGTCGCACATCCACCCACGAAGCGAGCAGGCGAGCTTACCACTCTGGGTAAACTACGCTAACGCTTACTTCATAAAGTGCTCACAGCCGGCTCCCCCTGGCACATCGTGCATGTCTTTGTCTCTCTGCTTTGTAAGTAACAGGACATTTTGCGTGAGAGTTGAGAGTGCGAGGCGACCCGTTCGCTGCCGTTGTCCCAGTCAGAATTTTGATACCTGCTCTCTAAGCACTATACACTGATGACATCACAATGCCCTAGCGAGTATTACTTAACGAGGCATCCTGCACGTAGTACAGAACCTCACCCTCCGGCGAGTGACGCAGGCACCATACTATGTGAGTGACGCAGGCACCATACTACGTGAACACCACGCGCCACTCATCGCAACCTAAAAATAGAAAGCTTAGAGGTACACATTGGTCGTCTCTCGTCCAACGCCGCCGCCGTCCGTTGCGCCGATGTATCGGGTCACCTTCACCTAAGGAGCAGCACTCCGCATACCCGGGGAGGCATACATTCTTCCGAGGCCTTTCTATCCTTCTCCAAATCCGACTCATGAGCAGTCACTTTGGTCGTTTAATCTGGGCCTCCCTTTAGGAAACCGAGGGTCCAATTCCAATGCCCTCCCACATTCCCCTCCATGTGTCTGCTCTAAAGCAGGTTTTCGCCTGAGACCACATTCAGAGATCCAACGCCCTGATGTCGTTCGGAGATACTACGGAGATGGACGAGAGAATGCTTCAATTCTGCGCCTGGCAAAGTAAATTTAGAAGTGATTGCACGTATTTTGGGGTTATCCAATAATTATAATGTATTTCCACTTGACATAGTTGATTACATCTTTCGTTTAATTATTTTTGGGTAAGAGAATAGTAGGTAGTCTATTGTTTATAATTTCTTTCGTTTAAGTTTTCTGTTGTTTGTGTTATTTATTGAAGAGTATTTTTTTAAAAACAATTGGATTTTCCAATTTGATTCCAATTCTTTTTCCTATTTGAGGATTTCCTTATTGGAACTATATATGAAAATGCGGGTTGCATTAGGGTTTAATAAATTTTCACATTATTTTAATTTCTTTGCAAACATAAATTATATAAATAATTCAGTAGTAAAAGCGGACGAATCCGCGAGTGGGTTGCTAGTAATATTATAAGTATTAGTATAGATTAAAAACATTTGTTAAATTTGGATTTAAACCCACAACCGTTAGACACTATGCCGCCTTTAACCCATAAATAATAAATATTATTTATTGTTCAGTAGCACCTTGTATTGGAGTAATACACTTTACGTTCAATTCCCCTGTTTTTAATTAAGTAGTAACTATATACTGCGCGGCCTTTTTAATTATTGCTTAGTCCACAATATGATAGTATCATTTAATTATGCCGGTCATATAAGTCAAATGTCACTGGACTTACTGGACTTATATATTTTTATGAACACTTAATTGCTTCTATTTTCACATATCGCTACCATATTATGTGTTGAGCACAAGAAACCCAGTTTTAAGACACTCCGTTCACCACTTTTCTCCCAATTTTCGAGACATTGCCTATTTAGTAAGGGAACTTATCGCCGCATTTGTTCTGTTACCGGTGTGTTCACAACTGTCGCAATGCCACGATTACCTGAGATATAGGTAATATTTATACATAGTATGTAAAATACGTAAAATAAATCCTTGTTTAGGGAAACGTTCTTTTATTTCTTTAATATATTGCTACCATATGCAAGTTAATTTGTTTAAAATTATTAATATATGTCATATAATATGTTGGTGGGGGTGACTGAAATAAAAGTGGTGAGTGTTAAGACACTACGTTCTACTCCTTCTATTTATTTTAGTTATTTCATGTTCGAGTCGAACCTGCCCATCTTTACGATATCTTAAAAAAATATCTAAAACTATAAGAGGTTCGGTTTTTTAATTTATGGATCCTTAAATATAGGCATTTCCTGGACTTATTTAAACAAAATTTTGCCTTTATTAACTGCGTTATTCATCACTAAAATACAAGATATATTTTTTTATTTGCCTATTTTATGATTACATTAAGTGTATAAAAATAACCGTTTTGCCATTTATTCCAGCTCAATGCATAGCGCCGCTGGGCATGGAGAGTGGTTTGATACCCGATAAGGACCTCTCCGCCAGCTCGTCCTTCAACGACGGCAACGTCGGACCTCAGAATGCTCGGTTAGTCATGTAAAATATATACCTAGTTTGTATTTGTTTTTAGTATGTAGCAATCTTGCTACATACTTTGAACAGAAAGTAGTGTTAGGACACTATATGTGAATTTATTGTAGCGATGATTTGATAATAGGGATCGTATCTGCAACCAGCGTGCTTAAAGACAATTATTTTCAGATTTCGTCGCCAGCTATGAAGGATAAATTATACTTATAAAGTTAAGTTTAATTTTAGTTATCTCATGATTACGTTGTAGTTACTGATGCTACGTCGGTCAACACTCAATCTCAAGGAGTGACTTAAGACTACGTTCCTTCTGCCTATTCTGTTACATCGAGAATATGGCGTGAAGCTTGTTTATATTCATCATTCATCGTATGCAACGTCCGTTTCGCCTCAAAAGCCGCGATTAAAATGCATCTTGCTGTACGTGTGACAATTTTATACTGAGACCAGAGTCTCATTGCGAGTACAGTGGGTTATACCGATATGAATAACCTGATATAACTACCTATAATATAACTTTTTCAATTCGAACCAGTAGTTTCTGAGATAATAGCGTTTAACCAAACATAATTTGAAGAGTTATGAGTGGTCATGTAAAGTTGACACGTAATTGACCACGAACTTCTGTAAAGAGTTTGAGGATATTTCGTTGAAAAACTAATATTCTCAAATACTAATATTTATTTGAAAATTTAAAATTCTTTATCATTGCCTAGTTAAGCAGTGAGCTAAATGCTATTTCCCCGCAATACCTCTTGCGCCTCGTCCACTGTCATCAACTTATTCATACACGCCCTCCGGGGGGTCCTCGTGCGTTATACGTGACCACCTTCTAGTGTCATCGACATTGTTGTCTAATACAGTAGGTATATGTTTATAAATATGTGACATAGAAAGTTTAAGTACTTTTTCATGCTGCATCACGAATACCTCATGCTGCATCACCTTGCTTTATGCGGAAAACAGAAGGTCATCACAGTCTTTACGTGTATGATACTTGAAACTTTTTAAGCGACTGAGGTCCCTCTGTTCATAGGTACAGCGGACTAGCCAACACATAAAATATGTTATCAATTTGAACCAGTAGTTCCCGCGATAAGCGCGTCAAACCAAACAAACTCCTCCAGCCTTATAATATTAGTATAGTATTAGAAAGGGATAATGCACGCTATTTGCATAGTCGCTACGTCAGCAGATACCTGCGCTACGACTACGAGGCAAACAAGTTGAATCGAAACCAAACAATGAATGTATTCATTCGTCGGCCATCACGCGATTTTTCAGCGACCGTTGAAAGTTTTTTTCCCATCTATTCTCCCCCTTTTTTACGAGGATTTCTCATATTTTTATTATAAAGTCAAGCCGGTTTTAATAATTGACGTTTTTACGATTCGATACCAGAGTCCAGAGGTGGTCGAATCGATCGCAAGACTGGATTTGGATTTAGGTGTATGTTTTGTTTATTGTGTTTGTGCTTATAAGAGTAGAATGGAAATTAATTATCAAGAAAAATGGCACTGTCTGACGGTAATCGCGATGATTGTGAGTTCGATTCGTAATCGCAGGGATGCCTTATTTTAATTTCTTCGCTTTTGTTGATAAAGCTTGGCGTTAAGTTCTACTGACACAATATCTAGAAAATCAAGCGGAAAGTTGGGAACACGGACACGCGGTCTTAACAGTAGGTTCTATTTCCTACTATCATTTACTCAATAAGTAATTCCTACTATTTTTCTATTGTTTTGTAGACACGTATTCCCTATATAACGTTGTAGAGTCTCGTATTCTTAAGTTCTTTCCCCCTAGAGACCTGTTCGTTGGCGTAACTCAACGCTGTACTATGTGTTGCTACTAAAGTAAAGCAAACAGCCCCACAGATTATCAAAATTTTCAACTCCACGAAGCTCTGATAGTCCAGTGTCGAGATATAAATCATAGTCAGAGCTGAAATTGGAAATATTTAATATAACTGACTTATTAGAGGCGGCTGAGGCCCCGTTGTGTATAGCCCAGGCCGATATGAATTTCCGTGACTGATTAATCATTACGTTTTCTAGCATGAATAGACTTTGATATTAATTTGACCTAGTGCAGTTGAAATGAAACTTTTATATGTTCCTACAGCATATAAAAGCCTTTGTTCGTTCGCATTGAGTGGAAATTTGTCGCTAAGTTGGCTCTGAATCAATGTGAGAACGGCGTTGAATGATATCCTGCACATGGCAGATTGTGGTATGAGTTATATCATGAGTCATACCATGAAGCTCTTCGAGCGCATGTTCGACCTTAGGCCCCAATCTCTGAGTCTGGATATGGCATTCAGTCAGGATCGGGCACCATGGACGCCATTTTCGCCTTCAGAACAGGGCCGTATTTCGAACCAAAGGGATCCCTGAGGCTCGGCTCTTAGTCCGTTCTTATTCAATGAAGTGCTCGATACTGTCTCGGCTCACATCCAGGACCATGGCTCCATGGCTGATGGTGTATGCCGATGACATAGCACTTATTGACGAGTACCGACTGACGCTGGAGTGTAAAGTGAACCTCTGGATGGGTACGCTTGAGAACGGCGGTCTTAAACTAAATGTGTCGAAGACCGAGTACATGGCCGGCGGGAAACCGGACTTGAGCACATCTTTATAGGTCCTGAGCCAGCCGTTAAGTCGGAAAAGTTCAGGTACCATGGATCCGTTATGCAGGAGTCTCGAGGCATCGATCACGATGTGCATGGCCGGGTAAGCGCTGCCTGGGCCAAATGCCGGAGGTCACTGGTGTGGTCTGTGACCGCAGAATACCGCCCAAGCTCAGGGGGCTGATATACAAGAGCATCATCCGAACGGTTCTTTTATACGGCAGCGATGTTGGCCAGCACTATCTCGGCACACTCAGGAGCTTCACATCACGGAAATGAAGAATCTGAGGTGGATGTGTGGGCTATCGCGGTCTGACCGCTTACGCAACACATTCATTCGAAGTAGTCTTAGGGTCCGTGACGTAGCGGATAAGCTCCAAGAGCGTCGCCTGAGATGATTTGGCCACGTTACGCGCCAGCCTACGAACTATGTCGGATGCAAGTGCCGTTTGTGCGTTTCTTTCTAAACTTCGTATTAGAAAAATAAGAAAAACAATCAATAGTAAATTATTTGAAATAAAAAATCATGAACATGTAGAAACATATGTACCATTTTTTTATTTCACACAACTCTCGCATATAGGAGGATAGGCCGAGGAAACTTAGTTCTTAGGAATTCAATTCTCCACTTCCTGCCCTATTGTAGGATGTTGGGTGTTGAGTCCTAGGAAGCAACGACGAAAAAATGAATATATATATCCCCCTAAGTGATCATCGAACTCACGACCATTTTAATTTAGACACTAGCACACTGCGTCAAAATGGCCTCATTTATTCAAGTCTTCTATAGAAATGAATGTTCAGATGAAGTGGCAAGTAGAGTACCGTCCACCACTTCACTCGTTCGTGAGGAGCTTTTGCTGAGATGTGTTTTAGTTCTTAGATGTGCCCTTGATTTGTTGTATTGGAAAATGAATATACAGTAATACAGTTAATATAATGAAAATGAATATAAAATAATACAGTTTTACACATTTTTTCGGGTATCTAGGTAAACACACGGAAGCTAGTGTTTAGACACTCCGTTCTCCACGTACTTACCAGTTTTCGAGACGCTTTCTCATCTCGATCTCTCTCTTCAATTTTTTTTCAATCACGTTGTCTAAAACAACTTTAAATAAATGAATTACTTTAAATTGCTCTATACATACATACAAGCAATTACAAAGTTAAGAATTACAAAACAGTGTTATCTTTGAGCTTATTTCATTTAGAGCCATTAAATATCTGTCTCAGTTGTTGTTCCACATAACCACTCAGTCACGATGGGTTGAGGTTCAATATCGTTTGAGCCACACATAATGAGTGTACGGATCACATCTATTACGAAAGCCGCTCCTTAACGCATCATTGACGTGTTCTGTGACCATGCTTACCAGGAATGGCGGGTTTTTAATGCCATGCCATGGATTATTTTTATTTTTCTTGGAGTACCTATTTTTTCATTTAAATAAATGGAACTGATGATATCGGCACGTTTGTGTTTTTCCCGAGTTCCGCCACTCAGACAAGCAGTCTTGTAAATTACCCGATACGTAGGGAACGGAGTGTCTTAACATTAAGTTCTATCTGTATAACCTGCTATATGAGGGGTAGAGCAAGCGACAAAAAAAGTATTGCTTATTTTGATGAAAAAAATATCATAGTACTGTTTTTAAGTATTAAACTAAGTGAGCTTTAAAGTAATTTAGTCAGTATCAATACTTTAAAGCTGATATTTCACGGGTTATTTATTTTTTTATCAATTAATTGCTAATCAACGTTTCTGAGAGCGACTTTAACGAAATCTAACAAACATACGATTTTAAATTGTACTCTATTGTACATAATTTTTAGTCAAACATATTTAGGCGCTAACTTTCATGAACCGGTAGTAAATTATTTTCCAATTAATTAAAACCGTATCTCCTTATTTTGAATACTGTTATTAGATTTGGACCGTCGACTCTCTGAACTCATGCGCACCCTAACGCCGTACATAAAGTGCAATACGCATCAATAAGCCGTAATGAGTGAAGCGAGTCGGTTTGATCATGACACATGATGAGTGAATGTGCATACTTCGGAATCACTTCGCTCCTGACTCCCTGATAATGGATGACTTAAATACTTGATTGAATTGCTTTAGTCTTTATCAGATTTCTTGGGTAGCTAGGAGATTGGAAGGAGGGTAGGCAGAGGGTACCTAGTATCTTATTAGTTTTGTGTGTAGAGTGGCGGAACTCAACTTCGCGATAACATTATTTTGTATTTGTTTGATTCCAAATAACCCACATATTGTATAAGCATACCTACAAGTGTAAATCGAAATAATTCATGATCTCACCACAATGCCGACAACTTTTTTAAAATATTTACCTTTCCACCCAATTTATACGCGCATTGAACGCTATAAAGCACGTTGAATTTTATTAATAAATTCTTGACACCCACGTACCAGCAAAGGCAAATATGAAGGATTCTATTTTAATTGAATTTGAAGAATTTATTGGTCTCGTGTCAGATAGGTAGGTGAGTAGAGGCAGGTAGGGGTAGGTAGGTTTGGGTGCAATGAGTCCGGCAGCCGCGATGGATAGTGGATATTCTTACTCTTACCGCCTGTCAGTTGTCAACTCGGCGTCACGGCAAGTGCAGTCTTAATTAACTCTGTTTTAATGGAGAATATGTGGATTTTATGTTGGAAATTGATGATTTTTTTGTGTTTATATAGAGTAATTGTGTCGTCGTTGTTATATGGTTTGTTTCGGGTGAGTGGATATTGGAGGAATTTAGATATTGGAGGAATTTGTTCATAGTTTCTGTGTGTAGCGGAAGAGAGTGAATCGAGTATAAGAACTCCGACGTTTGCAGCTCGATAAGAACGATCAGCATAGTAGAGGTCGGAGCCGTTGGGGCGGTTTCCTTGAGGCGCGAGTTCGAATCAGATCAAATTTTTGGACGTTTTCTCAAATATATTTTATTGTTGTATGTTTTTCACTCATATATTTAAGTTTAATGCTTAAAGGAGACCGCACTTTTACGGACATATACACGGAGCAACATTCCTCTCCCACGATTATGGCGCAGTGATAGAGCGTCTGACTGCAAATTCAATGAGAGTTCAATCTGCTCACGGGACCAAGACAAGGATGGTCTTGAGTTCCCCCACTTAACACGTCTTGATACTAGATAATTAGCAGAGAAGGGAGTGTATAGACACTAGCTTATCTCTTTCTTCTCTGTTATGCTGGAAAAACATAAATATGTTTTTTATAGTTATTTAGTTACTATTTTATTTGATACGATTTGTGAAATAAAGTATTTATCGTTCTAGAGACATTATGGAGCGAAAGTACCTACTGTCTAATACTTGTCGGTCTTCGTTTTTGTCAACTCTTTCGTAAATTGTAAACTCCCAACACTGAAAGTAGCAGACTTTCAAAACTTATGCGGCTTCTAAGTTGTTGAATTTTTTTCCCATATAAAACGTGTTTTTTATACACTTTTTTTTGTTTTTAATTCTGTGTTTTGACTAACGGCTGGTCGGTCTGTTATAGATTTTTATAGAATTATGTAGGCATATTAATAAAATTAAATGTAACGTACAAAAACTATTTAATTTATTTATTTATATTTTTCTATTCGTGCATCTCACTCATTTAGCGGCGGAAGGAGACAATATATTCTCTCTGCCTACTCTGCCGTACGTTGAAAAATGCGAAATTTGTATTAAAATATAATTAGGCCATGGTCCAGGGGCACAAGCGTGGACTGTAAATACGATGGTTGCTAGTTCGATTCCCACTCGGGGAAATAAAATATTTAATATTTTACATTTCTTCGCTCAGAAGACAATGCCTGGAAAATTGAGGAGAAAGAGGAGAATAGAAGCGTCTTAATGGGAGCGGAGTGTACACTAGGTTACTAGGTTCCCTCCGCCTACCCTGCTATGTACGGGATACAGTACTTACAAGTCAGACAGCACCTACTTGCCAAGATGGCGTCGACGTGTTCGTAAAAGTATTATTAAGTATCTTGGCATAATGAAAATCCTTTCTTTGATACTACAGTGTCTAATTCGGAATAATAAAACGCCTGGTACCTTATAAGGAAGGCTCTTTGTAAAGGAGCTTTTTACTGTATAATTGATATACTGTATGTTTATTAAGGAGTTAGGCATGCTTTACAATGATTAACTATTATATTACTATACACGGCGTTCAATTCTGCCCACGCAGCGACTCGAAAATTAAAAGCGTGTTGAAAGGAGTGTCTTAACACTAGGTTATCTCCACCTACCCTACTATGCGGGAAAAAGCGAGAAGCTTCAAATGTACAAGATACTTGGGAACGTAAAAGAACAACAAGAACCAAGAACAATTAGGTTTGAGCTCATAGAAAAGTTTTCAAATCCCACAATTATTTTATATACAGAAGTAAAATCATCTATCTTCATGAAAGGATTCGTTAGACTATTACCGTTTGATTTAGAAAAAAATATAGAGTTCTCCACAGCCCGTGACATGGCCTCGTTATCATCATTTTCAGATAAGCCCTGTAAGCTCAGCTACCCAGTAAAGCAGATAGTTCCATTGCCTTTTAGAGAGTCTTGCCTGTTTGTTTCACACCTATAGATAATAGGATAAGAAAGATTATGATAAGAGAGATTATGTATAAGAAAAATAATTTTTTTACGGTAAACGTGGTGGTTAAGTGTTCGATCCTCAGTCGAGGGAATAAATTGTTTTCGCTCTGGTAAATCAAAGTGACGCGGTAAGTTTTGGGTAATCGATAATACATCAAATTTGGGCGGAAAGCGGAGAATGGAGTAGCATAGCATCCCACCTAACCCACGATAGGTTAAGAAAAGAGAATACAGAATCCTAAAACGATCTATAATATAAGTTATTGACATATTATACCGACATACATAGACTTAATAATATGAAAATAGTCAAAAATAATTTAAGACCTCTTTGTGCGTCATCTTTTGAAATGAAAACTAGAAAAACTCAATTAAGTTAGCAAACTTAATTAGGGACCGGAGGAACTATCTTTTTAACATGAAAATCTTGTGCGCCCGTTCCTCGTATTATAAGGGACTAGCGACACGCGCACGGCTTCGCCCGCTAGAAAGTACGCGAATATTTATTTTATAAACCAAATTGTATTCATGTTTCTATATTTATGTATATATTTGTAGCTTACTTACAAGAACCTTTGCTATGAAAGTTCCTACTCTACTCCTATTGATTATAGCCTAATGTAATATAGCCTATAGCCCAGCCTATAAGATAATGTAAAACGTGTTTCTTAAACAATACATGCGTGGAAGTGTTGTTGTTCAATTTTATTTTATTTTTGTATATATATACGTCTTTATACTTCGGTCGTGTAAGATGACCTAGTAAATCTGATAGCTTCGGTAAAAAGTTGGAGTTCATTCCTTTGACACGCATTCTTGTCAGCAACGTTTACGCAGGAGTAACCTAGTGTTAAGTCACTACGTCACCCACTTTCTGCCCAATTTCAACGTATTAAGTATTGAGTGGTTGACTCAACGCCGCGGGACTTGCATTCTCTCGGTCAGCATGTTCTTCACTTTTCGGTAGCTTAAAGAGCCATATACTGAGAGCCTAGCTAAGCATTTTACCTACTAAGTATTTAAATATTAAAATAATGAACTGAAATATAAAGCCCGTATTGTTATATACAATCGGGTACATTAATTGCTGTATGCCGCATGTAACCTTGGTGGCTCTTACAAGCAAGAAAATGAAAATAATACATTCCTCAGAGTGAGAATCGAATCCACAATAGTAACATTTACGCCACAACGCCGTCGGCCTCAAATTGAACATATAATGATAACTAAAGAAAACGTTAGACTAAAAGAATTTCAAAGCCTTTTAAAAATCGTCTCAAAACTTAAAATTGATACCGAATCCGTAGCAATGGTCCGTCCTAGTGCTAAGTAATGTATATTCAATGAACACTACGAGCGATTAGAAAGGGATACAATAAGCTGTATTTACGTGAAAATTATTATCATTTGTCCGCTCTGGCTAGACAAAATGTCTTAATACGTAATGTAATGTATACTCTGTCTGTCTGTCTGATTTCCGCGGGACCACCGAGCTCTCGAGGCATTGCAACTTTACTGGCACAAGTGTGCGATCGTAAACGCTACGGTTGAGGGGTCGTTTAACACTAGGTCCCCTCTGCCTATCCTGCTATCAACGGGACACGTAAATATAAGATTACCCCTCCAGCTAACGAGACGAGCACAGCCAGCCTTTATTCTTGACCTGGTTACGTTGGTACTGCTTTGCCGCTTTTCCGCTTTGCCAGATAAGATGACTGATATTGACTTTTTTTTAATTATACGAGCGAGTGCGAGTGTGGGTACCTTTTTTTTAAATAGTTGACATTTATATTATACAATGGTTTTGATCGCAGTCTGTACGTGGAAGATGTATGAGGTAATCGAGTATTGCTAGCGTTTATCAACGTAATAGAACCCTAAACAATTACTTTTAAATGTTTTTGTTTGTCTGTGCGTTTGTGAACTCTAATCTCAGAATCGAACCCACAACGTGTTTTATCCAATCAGATTCATCCATGTAGAACACTTATTTTCATATTTATGTCCCGTGGTCGTCACGTGACTGATTATGTTTTACGTATTTCCCCATATCGTGAGGAGCTTAGGAGGCCCCCATAACTTAGGCAAAGTCAATTGTTTCACTCCACACATGACTAATGAATGCTCTAAGGGAAATCATTATAAATCTATGCATTCCACAATAATTTTTATTCAATACTAGCGGCCCCCCCGCGGCTTCGCCCGCTTGAACTACATGATTATTCATTTAATAAACAGAATTGACAGTCAAATGTGTTGATGTCAATGAATAATTTAATTTACTCGTTCAGAAAGAGCCACAATACATACAATACAATTTATAATGTTCTTTGTAAAATAACTGTAATACAAAAAATACCCAAATCGAATCGAATAATCCAATATCGAAATCGAATCTAAAATAATTAATCGAATAAATGAATCGAAATTGTTTCATTGAGAACCTTCCTTGTTTCGAAAGTCGGTTAAAAATACAGATTTATTATTAGTATAGATAAATATACGAGTATATCATATTTGCGGGCAAACTTGTGCTTTGAATTTATTCAAATGACTATAACTTTTTTTAATGAACCGATTTTGATGAAACAAACTTTAGATGTTAAGCTGGGTTAAAACAAAGAAATTGTGACAGTTTTACGTAAATTGGTATTTTAGTAATTGGCATACAAACAGACAGACAAGATATTTAAAAAAATATATTTTGCTTACTAATATTCTTTTTACGTGTCCCTCTGTCCATTTCAGTCAAAAATACTCAATGTTAAGTAGTAATAAGCAGCAAATAATTAAATAAAAATTAACAGTAATTCGAAAATATATAAAAATTTACAAAACCATCAAAGTCATCTGCCCGTTCGCGTTGGTCATACTATACCTACCACTCGTAGGCTAGGTCATTCCGAATCACTGACATCTTCTTAATTATTTATTAAATTGTTATACAGTAAACCATCTTACGTATAATTTCCATCTAGATGAAATGGTAAAAGTGACTATTATATTTATTTTTATAAGGATGAAAATCAAATTATAGAAATAATATAATTTTTGTTAATGTATAGAAATCTATATCTATAGGATATATCAACGTGGACTTTTTTAAACAATATTTAAGGGACAATATTTTTGGAGAATATTGTTTTTGTGTCTCATAAGGTTGAGTCGGCGCGCGCCATGTATGCGTTAAGCAAACTTATTTTGGGTGACGTTTTCTAACAACAAACTTTGCAAATCGTTGCTTAGCAACGGCGGTTGTTATAAACATGGCGGAATAAATTGCATGTCAAATTAATAAGTATTTTAATATATTGGTATATATCGAAAATATTACAAATATGAGAAAAAAAAGGATCCTATGTTCATCCCGAGACCCTCAAGTATCTCTATATGAGTATTTTATCACAATTAAATTAGCGGTTTGGCCCTGATTGCGAGTTACTTTGGACTGATAGCTGAGACAGACAGAGTTACTTTCGAGTTTATAATATAGGTATGTATAGAGAAAAGATAGAGAAGAGATTAATGCTACATAAATCTACTACACTTAGAAAGTTGAAATATGGCATACATTCCGCCACCAGAATTCGGCCGCAATTGGCTAACGGTAAGTGTTTTAATGGAAACTGAGTGAGTATCACTGCGTTCCCAGGTTCCCTCTGCCTACCCTGCTATGTGCGTGCGTATATGTAGATGTAACTACTGCGCCAACGGTGTAAATTAAACGGATACGTTAGATTCTTTACATATATATGCGTGTATTTTATTTTTTATAATTCTCCATTTATTATTATAAATTTGGTATACAAGTATGTACTTATGTATTGAAGCCGTTGTTGATAGCCACTGCTTTTGTAGGTTCGATTGCCATTCGGAGTGTGAATTATTTTTATTTCTTCGCTCTGGTAACAAAACTAACGCAGCGCTGAGTTGCGCCATTGACACGCAAAATCCCCAAGATTGGCTGCCTTGTTAGATATATGAAGGATATGGTCGCAGCTAGCTTCAACAATTGATTGCGTGTCATACACACTGTAAGACACGATCGTGCGTGCCTAAACCACCGTCACCTTTTAATGATGTCGTGGCATAACGACCTAGTAGGTAGGTACCGGGTTCTTAACCCACATATATGTAGGTACCCTTTTTTGTGGACAAGTGTTGGACAAGTGCTTTCTTTGTTTTCAGTGCAGCGCCACCGATTTTTATAAAATTTGAAACTAAGACTCCTAAAAAATATATCATTGGATACATGTTTCGTGGTTCATTTCATTCATCCCCTAGGGATGGAAATAAGGGGTTGAAAGTTTGTATGGAAAAATCTTTAAATCGCTACCGATTTTTATAAAAATCGAAACTTAGACTCTTAAAAATATTTCATTGAACACATGTTTCGTGGTTTATTAGAATTCATCCCTAATGGTTCAAATAAGCAGGCGAAGCTGCGCGCGTCCGCTAGTTTTGTATGAAATTTACCGCTTATCTACTATAAGCTTCGTACTACTACTTCCCGTAGACTTAAGTTAATTTTATTTGCCACATCATCAAAACCCATGAGGTATTTCCCAATCACAATCCTGAAATTGGTGCAGACTCCTCTGTTGACGAGTCCGACATTTGTATGTTTCAAGGGGGCATAGGCGCACGGGGGCCGATAGTATTAAATACTTCAGTTTCTCGCGTGGGACTCGAACCCTTGTCACGTTTATATTCGCACTTTTGCCCCTGCGCCATGACTGGGCTTTTTTTATATTAATTCTATCGTAAGTTAGGACACGATTCAAATAAAAAATTGTATAATAATAATTCTCCGTATTAAAATCTGTTTTATGTAACTTTCCGTATGTAGGTCAAGTCGGCAATTTATTACGATTACGGGACCAATTGACATCGCTGGAATCCTTTAATATCATTAATATTTACTACTGTCTGTCTGTTCTACGTTGAGGAGATATGCTTATTACTTATATAATTGAAATCCAATAATGTTTGCCCTAATTTTAAGTATTGTCAGTATTTTTTGGCAGAGCTATTGGAGGTTCGAATGTAATGATTGTATATACGTTAATTTCGAGATTCACGCTGAATCCTGGAGACGGTAGAAATGGAGTGGAGAAGAACAGTGTCCAGACCGTACCGTTCTTACCCCAATTTGAGGTATTGCGTGTTAAGTGGCGGAGATTAACATCATTTATTCCCTTGAGTGGAAATAACCGAACATATTCAAAATTACCACATTTGTCCACAGATTGAACCAAGACATAAAAAGCGGCGCGTGGTGTCCCAAATCACAAATAACGACAGAGTCCACCGAGTGGCTGGAGATCGACCTGCACTCGGTGCACGTGATCACCGGCACCGGGACCCAGGGGCGGTTCGGGAACGCCCAGGGCGTGGAGTACGCTGAGGCCTACGTGCTGGAGTACTGGAGGCCTAAGTTGGGGAAGTGGATTCGATATAGGGCTGCTGATGGACAGGAGGTAGGAAAGTTTTGTATTTTTGTTTTTACGGTGTATTCCGTATACAGCTAGTTCTTTATGGGGTGAGGGAACCTAGTTTTAGGACACTCCGTTTCGACCTTAACAACCGAACATTGTCTATAAAGAGGTCTTACAGTTTCTAATTTAGTTTTAATTTATAGACGGTTTCGCCTTAAATGGGAAATTTATTTTTAAATACGATGGCTTTTGAATTCACCATCTGACATACAATTTGAAAATGAGAAGGTTGTAAAAAAGGGTGTGATTTAACACAAAAGTACCTAAAATATATATTATAGATTTTTCCAAAGTATAGCCTAGTAAAATGACAAGCCTAGCTTATTCTAAGCATGGAAGGTATTATCGATTTTGATTTCCTAAGAGATACTAAATCTCTTAAGCTCTGCATACTTAAGGTACTACTGTCATATAACAAAGTAAATAACAATTTTCATCACTGGAAAATAAAAAAAATATTTTGTCACGTCTCTCGCATTTATCATAGTGTACAATGTTTTTATAGTAATAATAATTATGTTCTTTTCGTGTAAACGTGTGTCTTGTCGTATAATCGTGTCTTTTCCGTTCTTAGGAAATTTGAGAAATCCTCTGTTGGATGAATCCCTCTACACAAAAAGAGACCTATCCATACCATAATTTTGGTGTTAAACACCGCATACTTCAGGCTTTTTTCATTTTTTAAATTTATCTATTAAACATTTCCAGATACTTACAGGAAATACAAATACGTATTTAGAGAAGAAAAACCACTTGGAACCTCCTATATGGGCGTCGAAGATACGCTTCATACCCTACAGCTCGCATCGGCGCACCGTTTGCATGAGAGTGGAACTCTACGGCTGCTATTGGAGCGGTAAGTCCTTGATATATAACGTAGCGCCGCAACACTCTGCTTGTTAGTGTTTCGTTTTTTCTATTTGGATCAAACTTATACTTTTTTTAGTTTCAACCTGTATCACGCATATGGCTGAAGCAGAGAGAATTTTTAAGACACTCCGTTCATCTATAGGCTATCACAACATATTAACATACACCAAAAAAATCTTCACAAATCTTTTAAATTGGGATTATAGAGAATATATGTATACTTCAGTAGTTCGTTTGATTCATTCTACGAGTAAGTTTCGTTTTGGACAAATGCTGACCGGTTTGTGTTTTTTTACAGTTTAATTAGAAAAATGAAGATGTTATATTTAGTACTGTGTAACTATAAAAACCATCATTGTGGGTTCCCACTTCAGTCGCGAGAATGAATTATTTTCATTTCTCTGCCATGAATACTGCAAAGGACTGTCTCAACACAAAATTTTCTCGCCTTTCCTGCTATATAACGGGAAAAACTATAAAAATATTACCTTTATTACAGTCGTATCGACAAATTGTATTAAAATTAAGTTCAGTTACAGCATTTACGTGGTTTTACCCAGAATCAAATTTCACGTCGCATTCAAAACACAGCAAATTGCGTTTAATAATACGTCTGGCCACTTTTGTTTTTCTACCCAACTTTTAACTTTCACCTTACTGTACTCGTATTACAGTCACGAGTTCGTGAATAGTTATTCACTGTTAGTGTGGACACACAGTTACATTATGGACATTATTTCGAGGTTTTCTTTCTGTAATACTTGGTTTTCTTATTTGAATAATCGATTTTTTATCCGACTGCGCGGCGTGGAGAAGGGTAATGTGTTTGACGGTCTATGTATGTTTATTTGCGAGATGTAGAGACCAAACAGTTTGACCTATTTTAGTTATTCTTATTTCTTACGTCAATCGTTTTGAAGAATGGGTCCTAATAGGTAATATTGAAAGCTATTGTGGTTTGTGCTTTTCTTGCAGTCAAGATTTGTTATATCGATTTTGATATTAAAAAACTTACATACAAAAGACGACAATTTTCGACTTGCACTTGACTTGACAATTTTCGACTTGCACTTGACTTGGGTAAATTTTTGAAGGCTAAGAAACGGTGCGGTACTTAGCCTTGACATCCGCGAGAAGTATCCTAATACTAGGCTCCTCCGGTAGTAGTAATACTTAGCTGGAAAAAGTTGATACTCCAAATATAAATACAAACATATAAAAACTATCGCCATTAAACAGAAAAGTCAACTAAATAACAAACAATTGAGTTTAATTCTTTGTAATTCTTCTTTCTAACATATTATAGGTAAAATGGCATTTACATTCCGAACGAAACCAGGTCGATGCGCTAGTGGTAATTAAATGTACATTTAATAGCTGTATGAGTTCGCGTGACACACGACTCGCCATGAAAGGATGGGATTTTCATTTAAATATTTAATTAAAAAAACCGCATTTCAACTGTAGCTTAAACAAAGAAAAAAAAACAGCGCGCAACTTGTCGTCTAAGCCAGAAATATCATATGCGCGTGTAGCACAATACACTCAGTATTGTGTAAAATGTTACTAGACGTATGCAATTGTATGTGTTTTATGTATGTGTGTCAGTGTGGAATTCTAGTAGGTTTCTAGGTTACGTGGCGTTTTTTTTATTAAATTTGTGGTTATTAATTCTACTGTATTAAGAAAGAAGTGTATGGTAATTACTAGTTTATAAATGTCATGAGCTTTTCTTTAAAAAACATGAATGGAACCCACAATTGAATTAATTAATACATCAAATAACTAAAACATTTCAGCGTCTGCTGTGAGTTTCACTTCCGCCATTCGACAAGCTATATTTCGTAAATTAACCAGAACGTGGGAGTGTCCTAACATTAGATTCACTCTGCCTTACGGGCTTACTGCTTTCGAGATACAGCGTGTTACTTCACTAACTAATCTTTGTAAATTTGATTTCTTTTTTAATCACTTTTTCATTTTTATCCCTAAAGAACATTTTTTCTTTCATCAATAGTGGGCATAGTATCCTATTCGATGCCAAAAGGCGACAAGCGTAGCAATGGTGTCGAACTAACAGACATGATATATGACGGCCAATGGGGTGAAGAGCTACGCGGTGGACTGGGACAGCTGGTGGACGGTCAGTTCGGCGGTGATGAGATAAGGGAGGCTGCCAAGACCTCGGCCTGGGTTGGATGGAGGAACGACTCCAGGCCCTACAACCCCGTGTTGACCTTCGAATTTGATAAAGTTAGGGAGTTCAGCGCTGTACACTTGTATTGTAATAACAAGTTCATGAGGGATGTTCAGGTGAGTAGTCTTTTTAATGATATTAAAATATGTAGGGTAGTTGTAATTTTGTAAAATTATACCCACTTTGTACCCACATTGGTCACAAGTAAAGAATAATATATTTACAATCTTATATATCATAATCTAATTGTATAAGGTTATAGTCTATTTCTTTAATTTAATAACCACGTATGTTGAATGTATCTTTTTGCTTTTTTACACAATTTCTATGACGTATCAAATACATATTATCGGTCTGAAAATGTTCCGAATAACAAAACTATAATTGTTATTTAGTAATTTATTCATTTATTCATTTCAAGTTATTTGCGTAAAACTTTAAAAAAAGCTATAATAACTTTTTTGAGTGTATCATAAATATGATTGTAGATACACTCAGTCTAGTTTATGATATTGGTTCCTTCTTCTTCCTCCTGGCATTAATCCCGGCTATTGCCACGATCTGCCTTCCTACTCAACTTATTCCACTTTGCACGGTCTTTCGCGTCCTCGGCGGTTAGACCATTGGCTCTCATGTCCTGGCGTCCGAGAGGTCTCACTCCAGGAACTGATATAGCAAGGCATTTGCATCCGACATATCTTGGGCCCCCAAGACTACCTCGAATACACTACCTCGTGTTGCGTATGCGGTCAGACCGCGTCACGCCGCACATCTACCACAGCATCTTCATTTCCGTGACGTGTGAAGCTCCTGAGTGTGCCGAGATAGTACTGGCCAACATTCTCTGCCGTATAACGGTTGGATAATGCTGATATTGGATATTTAGATATTGGATATTTACTTATAACAGCTATCGGTAAACTAAATAAATACATATTTTTTTTAATCTTTAGATAGTAATTTGGCATTAATCGAACTAGCAAAGAATATAATTAATATTAAATTTTATTTATTTGCTACCAATTGTTATATTTCAGGTATTCTCGGAGGCAGTAATATCTTTCTCCATAGGTGGTCGTCATTTCCAAGACGAGCCCATACGCCATACGACAGTAGAGGACAATATATTCGAGAGCTCACGCAATGTTAGCATCAAGCTGCACCATCGTATAGGGAAGTGGGTTCGAATCGAGCTCCATTTTTCCGCTCGATGGATACTTATTAGCGAAGTTTTGTTTGATTCAGGTAAATTTTATAATATTATGTATACATTTTTAATTGTTTATAAAAATATAAACGCTTTACAGGCTATATTAATTTCTATTACCTTTATGGAGTCTCCCGGCCAGCCAGTTCTGTCATAAAATCATTACTTATCGGTTTTATAATATACAATGTAGTAGGGCCGCGCGTCTAGGATAGAGGATCACAATAGTAAAAAAAATTGATCATCTGACATTCTCGAGCGCATCAGATTAAGGTAGGGTAAGTTAGGTACATGCTAAATCGTGTATATTCCACTAATCTGACAAATTGTCAGATCAAGCAAGTCCCTTCAGACAATCGTCTGCTTTTGGTATATCACGTCTAGGGCATGTACCATATGTATCTTAATCTGACGCGCTCGAGTATTTCAAAATGACGATTTTTTTTGCATATTTGTGTTTATTTATTAATCATAACAATGATTGCGAGCTTACGTCACATCCAAATCGTCAGATTATTATATAACAGATTTTTTTCAGGTTCACTTAACACCCCCTTAGGAAGTCTGACGCGCTCGATATATTTTTTTGTCATTTTTAACTCTTACGTACGACTACCTCCATCATGGAAATTAATATTTATCATGTTTAAGAATACGTAGGAAATTGATGATATCAATATCTGACACGCTCGAGTAGTTCCATGGAACAGATTTTTTTTTACGTTTTTGAAAATCTATAGTCCCTCAACCCACCAGTCAAAAGATATGTATTATATAACATTTTTTTCTTGTTATCATCTAAGCTTCGCAACCCAATAAGTCTCAATGACGCTCGAGTAAATCCCGAGTTTGCCTCCTCGCCTCCCTATGTAATAGCTGTGCCGTCCTTATAAAAAAAACTAGGCAGGGAAAATAATCTGATAAACAAGAAGTATTAAAATTAGTACTTCTTGTTTATTAGATAAAGGGAACGCGTGAAGAAAAAATGAAATTGTTATGTTATTATTATGTAAAAAATTCTCGAAAATTTGGCAGTGCGTGGGGGACGTTGTGTATTAACACTAGGTAGCTTCACGCTGCATTCCGCACGTAGAGGGATCTACCTGCGGAATGCAGCGTGAAGCTATAACTTAAAATTCATATTTCACAAACTTTCACAGACGTAGCCCAAGGCAACTACACACCGGAAAGCCTAAAACCTTCGCCAGGAAAAGACAACACTAAACAACCAGTCAAAGACCTACCAATCTCCACGGCACACCAAGACGACCCACTGTACCTGGCCATAGTGGTCGGGGTTCTAACAGCCCTAATCATCCTACTAGCTGTGGCAGTCTTCCTTATAGTACACAGGCACAGGCACAGAAAATGTTTCGCGAGCCCTCTAACTAAGACGTCGATACAGAAACGTACGGAGAATTATAATCCTTGTTCTTCAATCGATAATAAAATGGTGATCGATTGTCCCGACGTGAAGTCTGACGAGTACCAGGAACCGTATCAGGCTTTGAAGTGCGCTCCGTACTTCAGTTATAGTACTGTGTTGTTGGAAATGAAGGATTTTGTGAAGGATTCCAATGCGGCTTTGTCAGGTTTGTTGGAATTTATGCTAGTCAGCCTATTAAAGTGTGTTTATTTTTATTGACATTTATTGTTATACATTGTAGCATCTTCTTCTTGTTCTTCCCTCTTATTTTGTTCTATAATTTGTATTAATTTAAAGTTTCATGTAGATTTAACATTATATGTTATGAACTTTACAATATATTTCTATTAGCATATTTCCTAATATCATTTTAAAACCAACAGACAGCTCGAACTACGACTACGCAGTGCCAGAGTTGAGCTCTGCGCCGCTACTAACAAAGAGGCGAATACCGGATAATTTGTCCGACAGAACTGAACCAGTGACCTCCGACCTGGACACGATGGAAATTGACACGCGCACGAGACGATCGATACGATCCGATAGGACTAGGGTAACAAATATATTTATTTATATATGTTTATGAATGTATGTGGTTTATTTGTATTGCGTTTTGAGTGACAGAACTTAACGCCGCGTGGTGTTGTATATTGTGTAATTGTACATTCGACAGTTCTTAGTTCTATTACTACCGTGAGTAATTAATTAAATCTATTTCTTCGCTACGGTAAGAAAACAAGGCGCGGCGTTAAAGTTCATCACTCAACACGTAATGTGTAGAAAATTGTGCTGTTTGTGTGGGACTGAGTGCTTTACCACTGGGTTCTCTCTGCCATTTTGCTATGCGGGATAAACTACATTTAACTGGTATTATTGATTACACAAAAAATACTATTGATTAAATTAAACGGCCTTTCTCATTATTTTACAGTCGCCAAGTCAACAAGAGGTGCTAATGGATCGCACTCGTCGCCTAGAAACCACAAACGTCATAGAGTTCCCCCGACATCGTCTTAGAATGATCTCGAAACTTGCCGAGGGGGCTTTTGGACCGGTAAGTGTGCTGTGTGTAAATAATGCTAATGTACTAAGGATATAGATAGCTCGTGATTGGTGATTTTATGATGTTTTCCAGGTGTACGTAGCGGAGGCGGACGGTGTGCCGGAGTACAATGGTACTATTACTTCGGAGAAACGCTTAGTGGCCGTTAAGTTTCTATGTCACGACGCGTCCGACAAGGAGAAGTATATAATGTATGCAATTATAAAATCTGTTTTATCTATAATATATTAATTAATATGTGAATCGAGGAGTATGGTAAATGGTACAGTTATACTTTATATAGAGGAGTTTAGGAGGCTAATACAGAGTGGGCCATTAAGTCATGCGAATTTTAAATAATCATAGAAAAAAAATGCAAGGCTTAGGAAAGATAATCTTTATTTATAATAAAGAAAACACATGGGAGTTTTATTTATTTAAAATAACATCACTGAGATGTATACTATCCAAACGTACACTCTCCTCGAATTTGAACCTCAAATTCGTAAAAACTCACACATAAGTTTTACAATATACACTTTTGTGTAAAGTGAGATACACGTTGCTATGGTAACGAGAACTTAACTTTAACGCCGCCGACGCGCAGTGTGACTACGTCTGACGGACTTAGATGGATTCCTATTCGGGGGAGACTATTCTACGGTGCGTCGCCCTGCCTACCATACGGGATACGGCGTGGAGCTAAAAAAATAGTTATTGTTATAATGTTAACGTTGGTTCTAGTAATATATTATTTTTTTGATAAAGAAAGGTAAACAATAGAAAATAATAAATAATAACAGAACTCACAGCATCGAGTTTCAAATCAAATGCTGCTTAACTGCACCATACGTTGGTATTCATTTTATTGAATTTTTTTAGGGAGGATTTCGAACGTGAAGTGCGTAACTTAGCCTCTCTGTCGTCACCGCATTTAGCCAGAGTGCTCGGAGCATGCAGATCACCACCGTTAGCCGTGGTCCTGGAATATTCCGAATTGGGTAAGTTTTATTATTAAGTCGAACAATATTTATGTATTTTGTTAATTTTTAATTTCAAATTTATAAAGTTTTCGAAAAAAAAATGTTATCTATATATATAAAAGGACATGTTCTCACTGACTAAGGGAAGACGCATGCACATCCGTAACGCTTGATGGTAGAAACGTGAAATTTGGACAGATGTTTATTTTCGTATTCTGGACATCCACTAAGAAAGGATTTTGAAAAATTTTAACCTAAAAGGGATGAAATTATATATAACACTATGATATGATTTTTTTAAATCAGCTACGATTTTAAAATAATTTGAAATGTAGATTCTTAAAAGTATTTAATTGAACACGTGTTTCATGGTTTTCTAGAATTCTCCCCCTAAGTGTGCAAATAAGGGTTTAAAAGTTTATACTTTCAAAAAACGCCATCATTTTTTACAAAATTTGAAATTTAGACTTAAAAATATTTCATTGAACACGTGTTTTATGGTTTATTATAATTCACCTCCAAGGGTACGCCTAAGGGGAAGTTGCGCGCGTCAGCTAGTAGCCAAATAATATTAGATCTCGAGTGAACAACAATAGTAGTGTAATAAAATAATTACTTCCAGGTGATCTCTGCGCCTTTCTTCGTTCTTCTCCGCCTGCCAGTGTCAGTGTCTCAAGTCTTCTTCATATATCAACTCAAATAGCTGCTGGAATGCATTATTTGGAGACACTCAATTTTGTACATCGAGATTTGGCTACTAGGTAAGAAAATACAGTTTAGTTTTCCTATTAAGTACTACTAATGAAAGGAAATTATTTTATTTAGAAGTTAAAAAATTTCAACGTACGGGGCGGGCTCATGGAATATTTTTGGTATTATTATACACACTTGTCGTTTATTTTGGCGGTTTTATTTATAAGCACATAACAGGATAGACAGAGGGAACCTAGTGTTAAGACACTCCGTCCTCCACTTTCTGCCGAATTCTGAAGGTATTGCGTGTTCAGTGGCAGAACTGAACGCCGCGTTTTGCCTCGATACCAGATCAAAGAAAATGGAAATATAAACGTAAATACCCACCCAGAACCCACAACAGTCGCGTTACAGCCCCCCCCCCCCCCCCCCCCCCCCCCCCCCCCCCCCCCCCCNCCCCCCCCCTGTGCCTGTGCGCCACGACGGCCACATGAAGCTGTTTCGATTTCATTTATAACCAAGAAATATTTTTCAGTTTGTAGTGGGTTAAATTTTTATTATATTCTATGTAAAATTTTATGTATTTAAAAGTGAGTATGGAATTGAGTGATAGTAACATATTAACATTGCCAGACCAACGCCGCACCTTGTTTAAACAAGTCTGACACTTATAAAAACGTTCACTTAAGACATTTTATTTTTTACAGAAACTGCCTCATAGGCAAAGGGTATCAGATAAAAGTATGCGACTTCGCCACCGACAACGAGATATACGCTTGCGATTATTACAAAATAGACGATAGGAGCCCACTACCCATACGCTGGGCTTCGTGGGAGGCCATACTGAGGAGGAAATACACGAGTAAAAGTGATATATGGTCGTACGGGGTCACTCTCTATGAAATATTCACAATGTGCAGACGACGGCCGTACGAGCATCTGAATGACAGCGAGGTGGGTCTTTTTTTATTAATATTTGATATAACTCCGCACAATCAAACACAAATCTATCTCACCATTTCCTTGTTATATTTCAGGTCTTAGAGAATCTAACCAACCTACAGTCCGACAACGGTCTATTCGAATACATACACCGTTCACCCGGCTTGCCCCATGACGTATACGACCTGATGATGGAGTGTTGGAGACGTGACGACATAGACAGACCGACGTTCTATGAAATACACGGGTTCCTCCAGAGGAAAGGTATAGGGTACTCGTGACAAGGTAGGCGAGCCAGGCAGTGTGTGCGAGAGAGGTTGTGGGAGTGAGTTTGTGTAATGAATTGTGGGGTCGTTCGTTCGTGTATTGATTTTTGTGAGGATTTAGTATTTTTTTTTTCTTATTTCTTTTGGGGAACAATTTGAATTAAGTAGCTTTTGTTAAATGGATATTATTTTTTTAACAAAATATCAAAGCATAAACTATACGCATAATTTTATCATTGCTACTTTATTTAAGTTTGTTTGTTTTTTTTAAGCTTTTAAGGAAAAGCTCATTTTCAATCTTTGTTTTTATTATTATTTTAGCGGGATATTATAAAGCATCTAAATACTTATAATTATAAAATTACTCGATTATACATAATATATTTATTTTACAAACTTTCTTTTTTCAATACACGAAGTCGATCTCTCCTACAAAATCTCTTCTACACTCAACTTTTGACTGATAGAGTGAGTTTATTTGAAAATCTTTACATACTAAGCCTTATTTCATTAATTTTATCTGTATTACTCGTAATATCGATTTATGTTCGATATATTCTATATATTATTATTGTAATTGTATTTAAAACCCTTATGAGTTCAAACTCAAAATTCTTAGAAACTTAATTATAAATTTAAAGATTTTGATTGCGCTTTAGAGTTTTGAGTTTCAACTCAAATATTTTTGACTAAGTTTATAAGCTCAAAATTGTATATATGAGCTCTAAATAAAGTTCTAATTCTTTTTGGGTTCGGTGCGGCCGTTATATTTATAATTATACAATTTAAAATATTATACTATATACATTTTTATATGTTATTTAAAGTATATTATATTATGTACAATACACAAAGAGATATACAGATTGATAAGGAACTGCAAATTAAAAATGTAATTTACAAAAAAATTACTAAAATCGATTCATATTTTTATATGTTTACTCAAATTATCTATTTAAATATTTTAAACAGTATAAATCTAAAATATATAGAAACATTTTTTTTCTTCCGGAATTCTAGACAATCCGTGTTGATCGGCGGAACTCATCGCCACTTACTGCTTTGTACAATGAAAATTATTTATTCCACGGACTGAAAATCGAACCCAACCATCGCGTTTACAATCTATTAATTTAGTTTATTTAATTTGTTTTATATTAATATGAGTCGATTTTTGTAATAAATATCACAAATATATACTTATGAAATAAAAACTTGATAGCTTTAATATGTTTTTGTAAACAACGAAAATATTTAACAATAATTATTTATTTAAGGGAAAATTATATTTTATTCATATTTTGTGCCATATTGAAGAAGAAAAAGTAATTATAATTATTATGAAACTTTCTATTTATATGAAAAAAATCAGGTTTTTTAGACTAAGTGAGCTCAAAAACGACCGCACCCCGCCTTTAAACTTTTGTTTGTATGGACCAACCAGGAATTGAACTTGCGAATATATTAGCAATCCTCAGAGTTTTTACCATTTTTCGTACTTCTGTGATTTTGTGATTGTTTTTGGCAATTCCTGACTGACTGGTTTAAGTGTTAGTTCTTTTTTTTTGTGTCTGATTCAAAGTGATTTTTTTCTTATAACGGACGGCCTAATTAAATCGATTTTCTTTCTAAGTAAAATTATATTATGCTAATTATATGTTTTTTTACAATAGTTTTCTAGACTTAGTAGTTTGATAGACTTCTTTTTCAAAAGATCGTATTTTTTATTTTAAATTATTAGACGCGACAATGATCGCGTTGCGAGTACTATAGTTAACTAAATTATTTTAAATGTTTTTTTTTATATTATTGTGTTATAATATATTAAAGTATTCATCTTATATTTAGAGGTTAAAAACATATATTTACAGAAGTTCAGCATAATTTTTTAACTTAGCAACTTATTGAGGTTTACGTTGAAATTTTCTTATTCTTTCTTCTATGTATTTGGGTACAAGTGCAAATCCAATCACATATTGAGTGAAACTTTAATTAAATACATCACATTGTAGAGTAATGCTATATATACAGGGTGACAAACGAACTGACACAGCTTATAGAGGAGGTACAACATTTTGAGAAAACATCAATTAAAAATTGCATTATAAGCAAAAAAATTACAGCAGCCTCATAAAACTAAAGATTTTGAAGAATATTATAGTGCAAATATACAGAAATAAAAATTAAGCCGATTTCTCAAAACCGGTCAAACTTGCCATAATGCTGTATGGGGTAGAAATAGTTGGGTTGATTCATTATCACCTTCTCTACCATCTCACCTGTGTCAGGATCTCCATGGATTTACCAATCAGCCTGTTTATAATAGTGCAATTAAATAAAAAAACGCTTTTTTTATCATTGTTTAGTGTGGAAGCACGTTTTTATGTAAAATAATGAGCTTAATGGCTAATGTTAGGGAGTGTCGCCAATTTATGTGAGAATAGAGTTTAGACACTAAGTAACGTGGACTCCGACCAGACAAACATACTCAAATATATATACGTATTATGTAATGATTTTGTATTTGCGCATACGCTTTTTGTTTTTCGTAGAGAAATAGGTGTTAAGTCACTCTCTTTTTTTATTTTTTTACCAATTTTTCGTACAAATTGGATTTCAACCAAAATTAACTTTTGTAAGAAATAAATTAGGCAAAATAAACGAAGTTTACTTCATTTTCATTTAATATTAAATTAAACATTATCACATTTTTAGTAGTGTTAAGACACTCGGCTCTCCGCTTTTTTTTTGTTTAGCTTCACGCTTTATCCCTTATATAGCAGGGTACAGAGGGAACTTAACGTTAAGAGACTCCGTTCTCCATGCACTGTCCGTTGAGTTGCGTTGCGAACTCAACTCCCATAGTTCTAAATAATATATGTACTAAAAAAATTATATAGACTCGTATATGTATAGACGTGTTAGATATTTAAAAATAGTGGTTACGAATGAAAACAATATTTCTTAAGCTTTAAAATCAAAATATATTAAAGTAGGTAGATTAATGTTTGACAGTTTTTTTATAGCTTCACTCTGTATCACGAGGTTGTAGCCACTCGGTTCTCGTAAACTTTATTTAGATAACTTTTAACTGAATATAAAGCAATTTTCCAAATATCTATACAAATGACAGTTACTTACTCTCTTTTCCTCTCTTCTGTCGGTTTTGGTTTGTTTTTTTCCTATTTTCCATATTTAGCAGGCTAGGTAGATAATATGGACACACTGTTCTACAGTTTAATAGACCTTGTTGACACAAATTTGAAAGATTTTGGAATATAAATATTCCCATGAATGCAAGATGCGAAGTTACAACTGTCGAGTATATAACAGTATATACTCGAGCCCCCGCTGCGCCCTAGTTGTGTTTTTAAGTATATTTTCTTTAATAAAACTATCGATTTTACCCCTATTCAAGACAATACATATCTCCTAAATAATAATTCACTAAGAAATCTATTTTACACACAGTACAGTCGACGGCTCGTGGCCCACCTGTATGCTAAGTAGTAGTGTAAGAGTCCACGTTACATTCCCACTGCAGAGCGACTGTCACGAGTGAGCTACGTTTAATAGATAGATAGATTGTTGCATGTGAACCCGCGACATACGTCCTCAAAGTTAAATCCTCCCATTATTTTTGGTACCTCCATCCTCTACATATAAACTAGTCTAGACGCGTTCAAAGGAATTATTTTAAAAATCTTCTAATATAATATTATATTATTGTATAACTAAAAAAAAATCTCTTTATAGTCTATTTTCCGTAGTTGGCTGGTTAAGTTAGTGATGGCAGTTTACGACAATATATCGATTTTTAGATTAAACTTAATTGGATTATATTATATCGATATCGATGTAACTCGGGTGGTGATCGATTTCTTTTATCGATATATGCACCCGAGTGTCTTAGTGTTAGATACTTCCGTGGACCGAACGGCTTGTGAGCCTAATAGCACTAATTGTAATTTGTAAGTAAGATATACTTAAGTTTTGCTGTAGTCTTGAACCAATTTACTAGGTTAGCGATCTCTTAAGCATATTTTATATAGCTAATGTACGGTGGACGTGTCAACGTTAACACTCATATTGTTTGACTTCTGACGTCACTTGTTGTTATCACTTCGCGAGCAGTGATAGACTGATTAGACAACGCTACCACCGACACACAAACAGACGCTATAATATATATAATAAGTATAGTAAGATTAATTTAAATCTGGCCTTACTTTCTTACTAGCTTTATAGACTTAGAGCGGTTACCCGTTAGGTTAGACGATAGAGGTACAGCGGGTAGCGCCCGCGACCCCCACTATGTATATACGCCGGTGTTTACCTACGGAACTTCTAATTCCTAACAATGGTCCAACTATATTCGCTTTTTTATTTGTATTGTATAAATTATGTTTAAATTCCGTATAAAATTTCGTATTGAAAGGCTTTTTACAAAATATAACAGCTGTATAAGAATTTTGTCATAAGAACGAATCTATATTATGCGTTTTGGTGTTTCAAATTTTATACGGAATTAAGTGTTTAGATAAATGAAATTAATATAGTTATATAAAGCTTTCGTTTCCTCTCCTAGTGTCCTGTACTCTGTACTAAAACGCTTTGTTTTCATAAAACTTATATGAGAGTCGATACCAAATGCAGTATTTTTATTTTATACTTTACATCTTTGTACCCAAAATAAAGCAATATTCTAACTTATTATGGTTTTTTTATTGTTTATACCAATAATTAGTATATGTTTGCCTGCGGATTCACCCGAGTGGTGGTAAAAGTTGATTAATATATATAATAAGTAAGTATTACAAGTGGTAATCAACTCAAAGGTCGGCATATGGAAATAAAGACCTCATCCAATCGGGGTTGAACCCACAACTAATGCATTTACAATAAAACGCCACTAGGTTTCCTCTGCCTACTCTGCTGCTTACGGGATACAGCATGAAGCTGATATTTAATAAATCTATTAATAAAATATTGTAGAATCCAAATAAAAAATAAGTAAATCACAACCACCATTCACACAATCGATAGGAAAAAATGTCCACAAAAAGAACGAATTCAAAACAATGCAGAAACAAGTGTTAGTAAACACACGATTTATCGTTCCGCGAAACGAAAACACTTCCTTCTTAGAGAAGCATTTCTAAAACTCATTACAATGTCGAACCTCAAGAATATACTATTTCTATACTTTTTATACTTCAATTCATTATACGCCGTAAAAGTTAAAGTTATAATGCATTCAGAGGAAGACTCGAGGCTTGACGAAGAAGAACATACAGAGGTAGTGGAGAAGGAGAGGATAATACTCCCTTTTCTAAAGAATCGTGGGTATGAACCTGATCAAACGGAGAAACCTAAGCCTATGCATCCCAATGAGCTCATCTTCCCATTGATATATCGCCAGAATCATATCAGCAGCATGTTTAAGTTTGGTGAGAATTGGTACACTTGGTCATCCGAGAAGCGGACAGACGGATCGAAGGCCACTAATTATTACATATGCTACGACGAACCGAAACATTGCGATGAAATTGGATGGGTGAGTCGGTTGTTTCACCCGTGCTAGTTATAATATCAATATTAGATACTTTTTCACTTCTAGAGTGCACTTATCTTATAAAAGTGCCCCGATGGTACCATTACTTAAATACCTATCAGACTTATTAACCCATTCACGCTATAATAAACTAAATGTAACCCTCTATAAAGGAGCGCTCGGACACTATACCAAAATGCGCGTTCCAAATCGAGGCGCTGACAGCGGAGGACCGCGCTTGCGTGACCGCGTTCGGGGTGGAGACGCGCGCCGGGGCCGCGTGCGACGGCGGGGAGCAGATGAAGGTTCACTTTATAGTACTTATATGAGTTAGGAATATGATCTTGCATATGGCAGGTTTTAGGCAGGGGGAAGTTCCAATTCTTAAGATATTGTATGTTGAGAGGCGTCTAGCAGAATGGGAAGTAGAAAGTGTTTAATATAAAATATACTCGATTCCTCGAACGTAATGGTAACTGAGTAACAGAGTTTGAGAAGTCGCAGGACCAATTCCAATATTCTTTTTAGACTGGTTTTGTTTATTTATATTAGTAAAATATATTTTTACATAACTTCCTATTTTGACAACATACATATCACATACTGTGTAAATACACAGATTAAGTATATTAACTCTATCTATGTATCCATTTCATACATCAAATGAAATAGAAATAAGTTAGATAAAAATCTCAAAATATAAATTGTTTACTGTAGTTTCCAATTTTTCTAAAATATTGACCTAAACTTCTATTTATAACTCTATTCAGATAATAATCTATCTATCTTTATCCCAAGGTCGCCGACATGGTAAAGTCCTGCGGTCCTCGTATAAGGTCGCTGTGGCGCTTCGTGAGGTCCGGCCGGCGCCCCGCGAGCGCCCTGAAGCCGGCGGACGTGAACTCCCTCTTGTGCGAGGACGAGGACGAGTGCTACGTGTCCGTTGAGTATAGAGTAAGGAATAGCTTAAAAATATATGGCCATTTAGTACTGGTTAACTCAACTACAATTTGCCTTACCATTTAAATAAAAATCGGATCCACAACAATTTCCATCTTCGCCACTAATATATACATATACACAAAAAGGCAGCTTGACGGTGCATCCTGCGTCTACCCTGCTATTCCGCCAATACTCCGCGTCAGCGAAATAGAAATAACTTCATAAAACCCCTAGCGGGAATTGAACCCATAACCATCTCGTTTACAAGCGACTCTGCCCCATAACGCTACGACGGCCTCCTAAACTTACAACCTAATCAATAAATATTGTAACTTATCAGATACATCACGACAGAATAACATTTTCTCTTCACGAACCGACGAGGGGCCAAACATTCAAAAGTGCTTTGAAACGCGAAAATCAAGACCTAATGACCATAACGGAGAATCCCCCACAATTTACCCACAAAAAGAAGGAAATAGTACAGAAAGTTAAGAAGAATTTGAGGTATAGAAAGGTGGAGGGCAAAGGCGTTGTGAAGGAGAGAAACGAGTCCGGATATATGAAGCGAGTAAAGAATAAGATCCGTATAAAGGAGGATGTGTCTGATGATGTGTCAGAATAAATGTATCATTTGAACTGTTGTTTTATTTTTGTAACAATTGTTTTACTTTGTCTCTTCTTTTTTTTAAAATAAGCATATGATAAAAAATCTAAAAACTAGTTATCGAAAACAAATATGAAAAAAACATAAAGATTTGTTATTCTTGGCTCAAAACAAAATGTTTTTTGTTTTCCCTTCATTACATCCCATTTACATTAGTTGTGAGAATTTTGCTATTAAATATTTTTTTATATTATAATTTCAATATATATCTGAAACTCAAAAATTCATTATAGAATATAATCTACACACAAAAATATATGATAAAAAATCTCATCCGGAAAAAAAATACAACAAAGCAATTATACACCTTTATTTCACTTACACGTACAGACTTAACGAAATAGTTGTATTTTTTACTTAACAAACTAATAGAAATAAAAAAAAATACAAATTAATTGTGTTTATTAAACATCATCTTGGGCTGTTTGTACGTTTTGTCTTCGTCCCTAAACTTCCTATAATGCACGTTCTTATAATTATACGACTTGGGGTAGACTTGTTCATATTTGTTCTGCACTTTATTCTTATTTTCCGCTTTTTTCAGCTTATCGTTGGAAATTTTCCGTTTCCATTGACTATGAGTGGTTTCCGGTGACGAAGATCTTACCGTTGGTTCCGTTGGTTTCTTTTGATCTTTCTTTATCTTTGTTATATTCTCATTTATTTCATTGTGCTGTTCGTCTTTCTCTTTAAGAGCTGTCGTTTCCTGTAATTTTAAGAGTACTTCAGTTTTGATCAGTTCGTTTCCTTTCGATATGGCGGCTATTTTCGCTTCTTTTTTCTTGTATTCTTTTACTTCTTCCACCTGAAAGTAATAATATAACGATGCATACAATAAAGATTTATGGACGCGGGTTTGATTATCGCTCTGTGGATGATTTATTTACTATTCCCTGCTGTAGTAACAAGAGAAATCGCGGCGTTGAGTTCGGCTACTTAGCTCGAAATATCACGAAAATTAAGTAATGCGTGGGGACAACAAATTGATGATGGAGTGTTACTCACAAAACAGACTCTTGAAATTTATTAATGTTTCTCTAAAATATTATTTTTTGATTTAAATATTTCGTTTCAATTTAAATATACCTGAGCTAAGCTCCTATACTTCTTGTATCTGTAGTACGGTGGTATAAACTTATTGGTGTCCACATTCAAACCCGACACCTGCTAACAAACATAAGAAAAAGTTAATTAAATAACGAAGATAATAAAAATTAGAATAGAAATTATATTAAAAAGTGTATCTCACATTATATGAAGACAAATTAAAGGTCCACAAGACAATAAAATTTTCCAATAAAAAACTCTATAAACGGCGATTTTTGACATCAGTTTCAATTTGTGCGATTTTAAATCACACATATAAACTAATTATCCACCAATCTCTCGATCGTCTTGCAAGGACTATATATAAATAAGAAAAATGTTTCAAACATAGAGTGAAATATAAATAAAAATGCATAGAAAATTATTAATTAGAAAATAATTAGTGTGAAGAATCTGAGATACTAATACAATCTATAGCATATATAAATACAAGCGTGTCTCACAATTGTCCCGTCGTGCATCTTGAACACCGGCACGTCGGGCGTGACTGCGTTCTCCGTTTTGAGGAGAGCCGGCTTCGGTGTCACGTTGTCATCTCTGGAAAAAATTGCGTTTCTATCATTTTCTGTTTAGCTTTTTATAAAATTAATAAAATAATATATATATTTTTAGCATCACGCTCCATCCCGGATATAAAAGGGTAAACAGAGAGAACTTAGTATTAAGACACTCTGTGAGAGTTGAATGGCGGAACTCAACGCCCCGCCAACTGTTTCTTGTTACTAGATGCTGCTCTAGTGAAATGAACACAATTCAATCCCCCGAATGGGAATCGAAACTACAACCAAAGACGGCCTCTAGATATCTCCTAGTTATTTTTAAAATCCCAATATATTTCGTATTAAAAAACGCATGTGATCTTTGTAAATTACCTAATATTCACACTTATTATTAAAATTGATTAGAGTTAGTTATGGCACTAAAACCTATTTGAAACAAATTTGTTTTTAATTTTTTTAATAATATAATAGAAGTAATTTGAACACAAAATATCGTAACCATATACTAAATATATACTTAAATTAGTAAATGTGTTTCCAATGGCACATCGTACACAAATAAACATACAGAGTGAAATTATTCAATTTAAAATAAGTTAAAATTTTACAAAATAACTAGTTTTTAAATAAACTTTGATTAACCCGATAATAACAGGTTCAATTCTCATTTGAAACAATATTTTATATTAGAATAAAAATCTAATTAAACTAAAGTAATAATTATTAATACAAACACAAAAAAAACACAAACTTTTATTTTATATGTTTGTAAATAAAAGAAAAAGTAATTATTTATAAAATATTTTTCAGTTTTATTCTATAATTATTTTCGAAAAAAATAGTATACTTATTCTAAAAATTTAAAGTTTAAGTAGTTAAAATTTAACAAAAATATATATTTTTTTTTATACAATAATTTTAAAAACACACAAATAACTTACCTATACTCAGGGAAATGCGACATATCGTGAATGTTGTAAGAGAGCACGCGTTGGTGGGCCTTTACTGCGGTGGGGGGCATTGGGTATAGCTGTGGCTCTAGGGGAAGTTCACGACACTAAATAGAAAAAAAAGTTTAAAAATGTTCTTTTTCTTAGCTAATTCTTTATATTCACCTTTATATCACCACCAATGGTGATAATGTATCTAGGTGGTGTTATATTTTTACACTGTACTAAATTGCGATTTGTCATTCACAAGTTAAAAGTCAAATTACTAAAAACACTCAACAACAACCAATGAACATACATGAAATTTTGGTTGAGACGAAAAAAAACCTCCCGTATACAAAAAGCACACATACACACAACAGCATCCGGTGCACGGTGATGAGGTTCCGCTTGAGGAAGGGCGACGCGGGGCTGCAGCACGCCGCGACGCCCTGCACGTCACGCGGCATCTCCTCCGCCAGCAAGAGTATCATGTGATTCGGTAGTAAATACCTGGGCAACGGCGAAATATTGGGGTTAATAGGTAAGGTTTATGGGTAAAATTAAGTAATCTCTTTTAATAAGTGTGGAGGGAGGTACCCCTCACAAATTATTCAGAGAACCTCCACGCATTGTACATCGTTTCTATGATGCCGACTATGAGGCCATTAACTCTGAATTAAATAAAATTAATTGGGTCCAACAACTCTCTTCTCACAATATTTCGGATGCAGTTTATAGATTTTATTTTATAATAAATAATGTTGTTGACCAATTAGTTCCAACTAAAACCGTATACAACAATAACAAATTTCCAGTTTGGTACTCTAGACGCTTAATAAAACTAGTAAATAAAAAACTTAAAATGCATAAGAAATGGAAGATTTACGGCAGAAGTAGTGACTATAAAATATTTTGTAATCTACAATGTGACAAAACATATGGAGTTGGAATGCTATGTTCTGTTTATTGATAAAGCTGAAAGCAATATTCGTTACAATTCAAAACAATTTTGGTCCTTTGTCAAGTCAAAATGAGTCAATGATTTGTATTCCTGACAGTACATAGTTTTTAACGATCGAATCTCCTCTGATGGCCAGGCTATTGCCAACACTTTCAACTCTTACTTCCAATCTGTGTTTGAAGTTAATACAAGAATTGAACTTGGGGAAACTTTTTGTGCTTCGGAGTATAACCTTTGTATAAATAATGTCAACATTACTCGTGAGATCATAGAAAATCTAAAGGTTCAGTGCCTTATAAATTACATACTATATTTTTAAAATGTTGCAGTTCTCAAATCTCTGTTCCATTACACATATTGTTTTCAAAATCATTACAATCGGGGTCTTTACCTCATATTTGTAAAAGGTCTATCATTGTCCCAGTCCATAAAAGCGGTGATAAGCGAAATGTTAAAAATTATCGTGGAATATCAAAACTTTCTGTTATTCCAAAATTATTAGAAAAAAATATTTACGATAATCTATTTCCTCTTATACGTCCCCGACTAATCCCGCAACAACATGGTTCTATAAACAAACGCTCCACAGAAACTAACCTCTGTGAGTTTCTAGATGAAGTCCTCTACGCTATGAATTGTGGGTATCAAGTTGATGTTATCTATACTGACTTTTCGAAAGCATTCGACAAAATTTCACATTCTTTGTTAATTGACAAAATTAAATAAGCCGGTATACATGGTGATCTTCTAAGATGGCTTGAGTCTTATATCCGTGATAGAACTCAAGCTGTGGCTGTGAGGGGCTTCACCTCTAGTTATGTGCCTATTTCTGGTATACCACAGGGCTCCCATCTTGGACCTCTTCTTTTTAACATTTTTCTCAATGACATTATACAATCTTTTGAACATTCTAAGACACTTCTTTATGCTGATGATGCAATAATTTTCAAAATTATAAGAGATCATGAGGATTGCACTAAACTACAGGAGGATCTAGTCAATTTTGATAAATACTGCGCGTCTAATGAGTTATCCCTAAATCTTGACAAATGTTGTGTAATTAGTTTTTGTAGAAAGAAATCTCCCGTTCTATTCGATTATCTGATTCGCAACAGGAAAATATCAAGAGTTATTGTTAAGGATATTGGTATATTATTGGACGCCGGTCTTTTATCTGACAAAGATATTATGAATATTATAAGAAAAGCATATAAAATGCTCGGTTTTATAAATATAAAACCAAGCATTTTATATGCTTTTCTTATCTAAATGACAGGGGAGTGATTTTAAGAACATTCATACATTTAACCTTTTGTATAATTCATATGTTAGATCTTACTTAGATAGAGTATGCCTCGCCTGTCTGGAACCCACAGTATGATAAATATGCATTTGCAATTGAAAGTGTCCAAAATAAATTTATACGGCGATTACATTACAAATTTAAATTAGAGAACTCTCAGAACCTAAATATACTGTCATTAAAAAAACGAAGAGGATACAGAGATCAAATTTTTTTTGTATAAATTGTTACACAACCTTATAGATACCAATTATCTGCTAAGTAATATTCACATAAAATGTCCAACTTTTAGTGCCAGATCTAGAGACACCTTTTAAATCTCTGCTCGAAAAACTAATTATGCCCAAAATTGTTTTATACTAAGATCTTGTAGGGCATACTATAATTACTTTAGCAATATAGACGTTTTTCATAACAATTTGAAACAATTTTCACGTAAAATTATCGACAAAATTCAACTGATGTAAAATCTTAACCTTTTCCTTTGTAATAATATTTTTTTTTAAATTTCTTTTTAGACCATTAAATTCAATTTTAATTGTTAATTAGCAATATATGTAAAAAGTTCATTTCTTTTATATTCACTCCATGTTTCATGTAAAAGTGGAAACTTTATTGGCAAATGTAATATAGATATGTAGTATGCTAAAAAGTATTGTAAAAGCTGTTTGTTTCCCAATTTAAAATAAATAAATTTTATTTCCTCGAGTGGCATTCGATTTATCGTTATCAGAATTTGTCTCGAAGAAAAGCGGGATTTTTTATCTCCGGGATTGTTAGCTTTTATTTTTTATTTTTTAGCTCTGGAATTTTTTAACTTAAAAAAGAATTCTCAAAGTGCGTCGAATAATTCATGGTAAGTGAAACTATGCCTGTCCCGAGGACGACCCTATCGAGACGTCTGGTCGCACGTTTGTGTCGCGGAAGGTAACTAAGCGTAGGTTACAAATAGTCGCCTGATAAATTAACAATTATACATTATTTTCTTGTGCACTAGCTTTACTCTTAAACATTCACTCTTGAATGTTTTTGAGGCCGTCGTGGCGCAGGCCTATCGTACAAGCGTGACTGTAAGTGTGACCGTTGTGGGTTCGATTCTCATTCAGGCCAATGAATATATTTTAATATTTTCATTCCCTCGCTCTGGTAACAAGACATAACATGGTGTGCTCACACGTAAAATTTTGAAAATGCGGCCGTCTGAACATTAGATCCCTCGGCTTACCCCAACCTAACCTACCTAAAAAAACGTCTAACCAAGAAAATATGAATACGATACAAAAATCCCACTAACGGAATAGGTCTAATTGTATTCTTCATACAATGTGACATTGGTGTAGTGATTTTATACTCAATTGGCATGTTCGCAACGTCATAATTAAAGAAATGTAGCTAAAGATAATTGGAATTACAGTTCTCAATTAACTTTACCTACTTTTCCTATCCTGCTAAATAAGCTTTCTGAACTTTAACCCACTGTTCATTCTCGCCTGGGGAAAAACTAGGTCTGTTATAGTGCTAACATTAATTAGGGCGGCCACGGCCTGTCGACCATACTGTAACCAGATAAATATTATATACCCACGTGGTACTTTCATCCAGTTCCCTTGCTTGTAAATCCCTCCATTTGTATAGAAGGCGTAGGGCAGCCATTTGTTGTGAGTTAAAATTTTTTTTAGATTTCATATACAATGATAAGTGACTCCTGTCGGTCACTAATTCCTTCTTGTAGGTCTGTAAAAGAAGTATGCAAACATTTATAATGTTTAATGATTATGTATAAAGAAAGAGGTGACTGTCGTGGCGGAAGCTTGTGACTATAAGGCCACTGTTTTGGGTTTGATTTCCACTTGGAGGTATTATATTTTTTTAAATTATTATTTTCACCTCTTCGCTCTGGTATTAAGTCAAAAGTGGGCGTTGAGTTATGCCTTCCATCACACTTAATACCTCCAGAATTCGGTAGAAATTATTGAACGGAAGTGTCACATTGACGATGACGGAGTATCTTAACAGTAGGTTCCCAGGTCCCCTCTGCCTACCCTGCTATACGCGGTATACAGTGTGAAACTTAATAAAGTATTTACGTCTACACGAGAATAATTTAAAAAAACACCCACCGTCCCACAAATATAGCGGCTCTGATCAAAAACCGACATTAATATATGTTCACCCATATTCAACAATTCGCCTTTCATACGACGCCATATATATAGTAAATAATGGGTGTCCATACGCGCGTACTGTATCAGCTCGTCTGGTAGCGGCCTTATACGCCAGTCGGCTAGCTGATATCTGAAATTAAAGAAAATTATATGGTTATTTATACCCATTTATAGATTTTTATCGGTCGTTATATTGTGACCGGTTCTTTTATACGGCAGCGAATGTTGGCCAGCAGAATCTCGGCACAGGAGCTTCACGTCACAGAAATCGAGATGCTTAGGTGGATGTGCGATCTGACCGCAACACATTCATTTGAGTCACATTCACACATTCATTTGTCTTGGAGTCTGTGACGTAGCGGATAAGCTCCAAGAGCGTCGCCTGAGTTGGTTTGGTCATGCAAGTGCCTTGCTATAACAGTTTCTGAAGTGAGACCTCTCGGGCGCCCAAGGAAGCGCTGGTTGGATATCGTGATGCAGGACATGAGAGCCGGTGAGACAGTGGAGTAAGTTGAGCAGGAAGGCAAACCCTGGCAAAAGCCAGACACGGTGCAGTGGAACAAACGTGTGACTGTACACGCGACGGTTGTAAGTTCGATAAACGATCGAATTATGTTCCTCTATATTATATAAAATAATATAAAACGCGGTATTGAGTTCCACCACGTAACAAGTCTACACACAATATATCGAAAGTGGACAGAAAGTGGTAAACAGCAGAAAATAAAGTAATGACCCCTCACCTCTTATCAGTGTTAACACTACAATATCTCTGTAGCAGGCTCTTCAACGACAGCTCTGGCAGGTTCAATGCTCGCGCTGCTTGGTGGGTGTCGAACATTGCCACTATGTAAACGCCGAAGTCGCGTTGCAACCATAGCACGTCCATTTTCGCACCGTGGAATATCTGGAAATATGGAGATATGTGGGTAAATTGGGAGTAAGTTTTCCTACAATATAGCAAAGTAGATAGATGGAACCTAGTGTTATATTAAAGAAACTTCCATTCCACACGCAACACCGCGCACACGCGCGTTTTGTTTTGTTAGCAGATCAGGATAATCAAATCATTACTCTGAGTGGGTCTCTGATCGAACCCACAATCGTCGCGTTTACAGTCATATTTATGTAATAGTATTTCAATTGAATGATATATATAATTTATTTTCTCTCTCTCTCTCTCTCAACTCACTTTCAATTTTTTAGGATTGGTGAAGGACATGTTCAGCTTATGTATGTGCTCCCTAACGGCGAGCGCGTCGATTATGAAATCGCCTTCGATCGTCGATATTTGTATTAGACAGATTATACCTGGGGGAAAACACAAATATATAAAAAACATCAGCTTCAAGCTGTATATCGTATATAGCATGGCCTTGGTGTTATGTACTTAAGGAATAAATAGATAAACTCATTACTTAATAGTACAATGTTCAGAACTATTTAAAGAACAGTTAAAAATTTAATCATGGGTAATTTTAAACTGTAAATAATTATATTCAGTTGTCAGTTTTCAGGTCAGGTTACCCTTTGATACAGGAGTCCCCAATTATCTTCATGTTAGTCTACCATAGGAAAACAAACATATTCTATAAATGGGAATCGAACCCACAGCCATCGCGTTCCCTATCACACAACATACTAGTGATGTAACGTACGTCATTTTTTCTGCTACCGACATTGGTGAATCGCAAAAAATACAAAAATCACATACCCTGATAACTCCTATATGAGTGGTGTTCAACATCTACAGCCAATTCCTCAACCGTCTCCAGGTGGAGGACCAACTCGTCCATCTGTTCCTCTGTCTCTATAAAGTTTAGCTTGGTTTGCTCCAGGGGTGGCGGGAAGGTCGGCGGGTGGGGATCAGGCTCTATGAAGTGCTGGAGAGGTTCGTAGAGTTTGAGCTCCACTTTGTATGGGTGCTCGTAGCTGTGTGCGGAAAAATACTACTATATTGTGAAATAAAGTGAAACTAAATATATATATATATATATATATATATATATATATTTAGTTTCACTTTGTATCCCTCATATGGCAGTGTGAGCAGAGGGAATCTAATGTTAGGACACCCCGTTCCCCACGTGCCACCGAATTTCGGGGCATTGCGTGTTTAGTTGCGGCACTGGACACCGCGCTTTAATTTGTCACCAGACCGAGAAAATAAAAATATCAAATACTTCTTTGCCCGAGTGAGAATCGAACCCACAACGCACACACATGCACGCCTCTTGGAAACCGACCACGTGCCCACACTACTAAATCACACATTCTTATCACGCTATTTCGTAATTATTATAATTGAGCTTACAACTTTATTCACAACAGACGGTTCCCAAATCCCGCTATAGCGAGTTTCAAATCCCGCTATATTAAAATTTTCATACGTTTTCTAAATAAGTAAACAAGATACCACTCACCCAACAGCCTCCCCTTCATCATTGTAAATAATATTCAAAGCGAGCGGCTTTATATTGTTAGGTTTATCCGATATCCTGGGAACCCACAGGTTCTCCGTGTTGTCGATCGTATCCTTGAACTTCAGCTGCGGCCGCGGTATGTTCTTGGCGCCGATAAACATGGTAGATCTAACCTGGAACCGAATCCAGACCGTTAGTCTAAATGTTAAATATCTGTATAATTTTATATTTAGTTATATTAAACCTATTTTCGAGTTAAACGTCGAGTTCTTGGACCATTTCATTATTAAAGTTCAGAAAAAGCGTTTAACTGTAAAAGTCTAGTCTAATCTACTGTAAAGTCTATAAGAATTAAAATTCGTAAAATTACAATTATCTAAAACGGTTGTAAATATAATATATATACAAATACAAATACATATTCACCAACAGAATATGAGGCCGTTGTAACTCCGCGGTACAGCTTCCAATTGTAAACTTGATGATTATGTATTTGATTCCTACTATTTTTATATCATCGCTATATTAACAATACATAGCGCAGTGTTAAGTTCCATCACCGAACACACCATACTCCGAAAATTCAGCGGAAAGTGGGGAACGGAAATGTCTTAATGGGAACAGATTGTCTTAACACTAGGTTTCCTCTGCCTATCCCGTCACATACGGCATGCAGAAAAAATATAATATGTATATTTCTCCCTATTATGTGACTTATCTGCCTTTACTTGGAGGACAAGACAATCGATACTTATTTTAGATGTGCTTATTTTTTTACGCATTATAATACTATTCGCATACTTGGAAGAACTAATAAAATTATCTTTTGTTAATATAGAAATCAATAATTTAAATGTATATTTTAAAAGACCGTCGTATTTCAGTGGGACAGTGTCTGACTTCAACCGCGGTTGTCGCTTCGATACCCACTGGGGTGATTGATTGTATTTACGTTATAATTTAATTTTCCTCGCTCTGGTGAACATAGTGCGGCGTTGAGCCCCGCCACTCAATAAACAATATCTTGAAACCTGGGTGGGACTAGAAAGTGAGAAAATTACGTGTGTAACAAACACACTAGGTTCCCTCTGTCTATAGCTACGTTTTATAATATAGTTTATAATATATTAGTTCCACAAAATAATTTCCAAAAGCCTGTTTACATTGTTTCTTAATAGTTTTAGATACTCGTTAGTGGTTACTTTCAAATTATTACAAACCAAAAGGGTAGAGGCCAGTCGCGGCGCAGGAGCACCAAGTGTGACTGTAAAAGCGACTGGTTGTGGGTTTTGGGTTTATATAAATTCATTATCTCTTGTCAATCAAAGCTCGGCGTTGATTTCTGCCACTCAACATACGGCTGAAAGTGGGAAATGGAGCGTCATGACACCAGGCTCCCTCTGCCTACCCCGCACCCGCAACACTATAAATGGGCCAAGGCTAGCTCCAGTCCAGTTCCGTGCTCGACAAAGGCATATACGTTTATAAATTGGCGGCCATTGTAAGGAAATTATATAGTTTGCTTGCGATCCATTATATGTAACTACTTACGTATATACATGCATAGGCTAGGGACAAACAATCCTACAGATTAACCAGGTACCCTGCATAATTTAAAGATGTCCCGACGGTTAATCCTAATAAACTATTGGGCTTGTTTATCTTCTTTTTATATTTATACAGTCGGGGGTTTTATTTATTTAAATATTTTTATATTTCACGCTTTTTCCGCAGATAGGAGACCAGAGGGAACAAGTGTCAGGACACTCTATTGTGGAGTTGCGGAACTGTGGCACTGCGCTACTATACCCCCCTATTCGCGAAATACAGCATGAAGCTAAAAACAAAGTAAAAAAAACTAACCTTAGTCTTAGTAATAACGGGCTGATTGGTCGACACCGTATGTTCCAAGGATTCTGGTTTAATAACACTATTAATATTAACATTAACCCGGTCCAGCCAGTCTTGGTTGACATCCATTATTTTGTCCATGTTGTATTCGTCGTTTAGTCTGGTGATAGAAAAGTATATTAGTGTTGAAAAAAAAATAATAGCAGGATTTGAACCCGCTGCTTTTGTTAAGTATTTAATTATAAGCGCTTTCGCCATTCGAGCTACCCCGAAATTAGCATTTTACAAATTATTTTCACACAATTGTTTCATTTATTTCATAAATTATTAATGAACTAATAACGATTGAACTACATTGCTAGTGTTAAGACATTCCGTTCCCCAGTTTCCGTAAAATTTTTGAGACAGCATCTCGAAAGGCGGTCTCGACGCTTTGTCTTGTTACCAGAGCGAGGGAAAATAATTAATTCCCCCATTCCGTTTGTTGTCAGACCTCCAACAAAATCTTAAAAATATAATAAAACTTTTCACATTGCAATTGCTAAAAAGTCGCTTTGTTCTGCATATTAGATGTCGCTTTAGCAATTATTTAAAAAAAAACAATATATTAAGCATTTACTTATTTTCTATAGGGAGCAGAGTTAGCATTTTAATTTATAAAAATACATTTGTTTTGGCTATAAGATGTCAATACATACTAACAATATGTAAATTAAAAAAATCTAAATTTTAAACATGTTCAAATAAAGAAAGAGGCCAGCCGTGGCGCAGGGCCGCAAAGTGTGACTGTTACGTAACGCGACTGGTTGTAGGTTCGATCACCGCTCTGGTGTCGAGGCAAAGCGCTGCGATGAGTTCCGCATCTCAACATGCAATTCCTCCAGAATTCCGCCAAAGTGGGGAACGGAGTGTCGTAACACTATCCCACTTCTGAGCTATGACGGAGGTGGACAGCGAGAGTTCCTCAGTGGTACAATGCAAGGTATTATATTATCTGTTACGCTAAGTTTCATCTGCCTGACCCCTTCATTTACCCAGCACAGTTCAATTTCAAAGTAATTGTCAATAATTACACTTCTATAAATGTTAATCCTAATAAACTATTGGGCTAGTCTTTTTTATTTATAATACATCTTTTCGTTATATTGACAGTTATTCCGAACAGTGTTGACTCCACGATTTGTTGTTAATTTTTCAACATATGGTCAAATACATTTTTCCATTGTTGCACAGTAAAAGTGCCAACTTTATCTTTTATTTTTAATATATCAAACATAAAAATAGAATACTAAGAATTAAATATGTGAAATTGCTACCAGTACAAGAGGTGCAGGCGAAATGTAAAATGTTATTTAAACCATAAACATATAATAACACTCGCACAAATGCAAACCTCAGCTTAGACTTGGCTGACATACATACATATAAAATTTGTACAATCTGCTAACCAAACAAATCTGTCTTGATAACCAAACACAGGAAACAAATGAAAATAATTAATTAACCCAAAGATCATAGACTTTAAAGTCACACCTTAACACACAATAATATAAAATAACAAAAATCTCACACACACACATAATCTCTATACATAATAAAACAAAAATTTAATATTTTTGACTGAAATGGATACAGTGAGGGACCCTTAAAAACAATAATAGAAAGCAAAAATATCTTTTTTGAATTTCTTGTCTGTCTGTCTGTCTATCTGTATGTAAGGTCACGCTAACCTCCAAAAATACTGAACCGATTTACTTGAAACTTTCACCATTGCTTTGTTTTAACTCAACTTAACATCTAAAGTTTGTTTTATTAAAATCGGTTCATTAACAAAAAAGGTAAGGGGATTTGAATGAAGTCAAGGAATGAGTTTGCCTGCAAATATAAAACAATCTATATCATCTTTCGATTTGGGTATTTTTTGTAATATGCAATCATTATTGTTATTTTACAAAGAATATTATAAATCCTTATCCAAATCAATAATTTAATGTTTGAGGCTGTTTCTGAACGACTAAATTAAATTAGTCATTGACATCAACACATATGACTACCAGTCAATTCTGTTTATTAAATGAATAATCATGTAGTGGGCGAAGCCGCTGGCAGGCCGCTAGTATAAAATATGTAAAAATGTACTTACAGCTTTAATTTCATGGAAGGCGGCTTTGTTAAAATATTGTTTGTTTGTATAAGAACATTTTTGCTTAACTTGTATGTTGCTACGTTGAAATCGGTAAAAGTCTTAAACATATTAAAAGATGTGCCATAAGGAAATTGATTCGAATATTTAATTGTTTTTTTAACAGTAGTGTAGCCATCCTGAAACACATGATGATTTTGTTTCAAAGAAAAAAAATTACATGTTATATTATAATAAAAAAAATATATATGTTATTTATATGACAATATTTCAATGAGATGATTTTTCAGGGATGCTATGGATATAATATTTCATATCTATATAAGTATAATATTATAACTATTTCAGATTATCTAGTTAGTTATAGATAATTTTGGTACCAAATACCAATTAAATTTGAGATATTTCATTAAAGAATCTACTACTGACACTTATTCTTGATGTATAATCTTGTCACAGTATCGGCTTCATTTTTAATAATATTTTTCTTTATTTATATCTTTATGAAGCACTAGGTCAGGCAGAATTGTGACATAACAAGTCTTAAGCTACCATAACTGAAATTATCTAAACAATTTATATTATAGATGGTTAGATATTTTTGTTCACTTAGGATTCCCAATATTTTAAGTTATGTTTATGGAGCTCCATGTAGTGATTTTTGTTTTAGTAATTTTTGTGATAAACAGTACTGAAATGGTTGTGAATGAGTGACCTCATTTCTAAACAGTGTACAGTGTTAGTTTGATACTAACACTGTACACTGTTTAGTTTAATAGTATGACCAATCCAGATAGAACCACATTTAAATAATAATTTATGATCATTTAAATTAATAGAGATATAATATAATGTTTATTATCAATTAGTTCTAGTATAATGTGTAGAGAGAACCTAGTGTTAAAATCACTCCTATTTTTACTTTTTTTGAATGTTTTAATAGTAATAATAGTGTGTGATATAAATAATGTGTCAGTATCTCAGATTTGTATATACTTACTTGTGAATTTGTTTGACTACCTCTTTCTAGGTTGTTACTGTACAACTTTTCCTTAAAAATATAAATGAAGTGCAATTTTTTCATACAATATTTGAAATATAATGAACATCAAAAAGGTATGGCAATAGTCCCATATCTCCTTTTGATTAAATTATGTCATATCAACGGTGAAGTACCAATACCTCCTAACTGACAAAGCCAACATATTACACAAACCAAAAAAAAAATGTTTTATTTCTTGATGAATTTAATATGTTATTATTTTTATTATTTCAAATATCAGTAATATAATGTTTAATGAATTATATTATTGTCATATATAAAGTAATGAATTGTTAAAAATTGTTATGTAGATTTAAATTTAAAAGGTACTTATGTGCTTTGCTAAATAATAAAATGAATTCAAGTGGGTAACCTGCAATTATGTATAACAAGTTAAGTTCATGTTAGACTACCTACCTAATACAATACTTATTGTGAACTCACGTGTTTTATTTACGTTACATATATAATAATTATGTTCATATATATTTTAATAGCGTAGTAGGTGTGCATTTAAAATGAAAAAAATAAAAAGACTATTTAAAAATGTCACTTAGGAGGTATTGGTACGTCGCCGTCGATATACAATGAAAATTGTCATGGAAATATAACACAAGTTTAAGATTCTTTGCCTCAATAATATTTATCCGCGTCTGGGTGACGTATAGTCCACCTTGGATTAAAATGTTTTCTTTGTCCATGAAACAAAATTGTGTTCATATGTGTTGATATCTAACATTATATATACAAATATCTAACGCCTTATAATTTATAATTGAATGGTTCAATTGTATTTGACCTATCTATACACAACGAAGTTTTTATTGAGACAGAGAAACAACTATTAATATGAAAACACATGCTAAATGTTGTCAATGAGGATATTGAACCCTGACACTCAAAAACATACCTGTGTCATGGACGTTAGATGCGGATAAAACTCAGGTGCTTCGGGATTTAAAACGGAATTCATGATGAATAAAAAAGATACTAAAATAAATAAAATTGAAATGAAACAGCACTCCTACTCCATGCAAGAGGCGGGTTGTGAAATGTGAAGAATGAATTGAAGATTTGAAATGAACGGAAGATGATACACAGATTATAAAGTGTTGCACACAGACTAGACATAAATACTATGCAATTAAGTGTTTATACGATTTGTTAGCGACGTGATGCCAACGCGTATTACGCGTTTCCTTACGTTAATTAAGTGGTTATAATTTTATTTATCGTATAATTTTATTTTATTTATTGTGTATTGTTTTGAAATAAAAAAATTTCAATTTTATAACTTCCCTTGTATACTTTATTGCTTGAAACTAGGCTTATATGTCTATATAATTTTATTAGTTTGTTAATTTATTGTAATTAAATACATATTATGAATATTTAAAGCAAAATATTCCCATACTTTTGGAAAACTTCGAACTAGTAACTCAGTTTCAGCGTCCATTAACCATTCCAGACGGTTTTCAATACATATGAATATTCGGGTATATTCAACAACTAATTGATGACAGAATGAAAATATAATGATAGCTAGCTGCTGAGCAGACAATTTTCAATGTAACTACATAATATATTATACATATGTAACTTTTGCTTTTACACAATTAATTATTTAATAAAGCGTCAAATGAGACTAAAATGTTCGTTATCAATGCGTTTTTTTTCGATATCACAATAGTTAAGATATTTTCATTATTTATAAATACAATGATTGCTTCAAACATGGGTAAATAATGTTTTGTTTTAATTTTATTTTAATTATTATCTAGTAATAAAATACTTTAATGGCTGTATCGATTATACTATCGTGGTAAATGGGGTAAATAAGCAATCGTTATTGTTTTTAGATTTTTTAAATATTAGTATGCATATTTATTATTTATACAAATAATTTTTAAATTCGATCTGATTCTTCTTCGTCCTGGCATTGATCCCGGCTATTACCAGGGTCTGCCTTCCTACTCAACCAGCTTCTATGGGCGTCCGTGAGATCGCGCTCCAGGAACTGGTATAGCAAGGCACTTGCATCCAACATAGTTCTTAGGCCGGCGCGTAACGTGGCCAAACCATCTCAGTCGACGCTCTTGGAACTTATCCGCTACGTTACGGACACCAAGACTGCCTCGAATGAATGCGTTGCGTATGCGGTCAAACCACGTTATGCCGCACATCCACCTCAGCATCTTTATTTCCGTGACGTGAAGCTCCTGAGTGTGCCGAGATAGTGCTGGCCAACATTCGCTGCTGTATAAAAGAACCGGTCGGATGATGATCTTGTATATCAGTCCTTGAGCTTGGGCTGTATTCTGTGGTCGCAGACCAAACCAGTGACCTCCCGCCATTTGGCCCAGGCAGCGCTTATCCGTGCATAACGAATCCATGGTACCTGAATTTTTCCGACTTAACGGCTGGCTCAAGACCTATAAGGATGGTGCTCGAGTCCGGCAAGCCATGTTATCTGTCTTCGACACATTTAGTTTAAGACCGCCGTTCTCAAGCGTACCCATCCAGAGGTTCACTTTACACTCCAGCGTCAGTTGGTTCTCGTCAATGAGTGCTATGTCGTGGGCATACATCATCAGCCATGGAGGCAGGTCCTGGATGTGAGCCGAGACAGTATCGAGCACTACATTGAATAAGAACGTACTAAGAGCCGAGCCTTGGTGAACCCCCACTGTAATCTGGAAGGGTCTAGTGTCGCCAACAGCAGTCCCTTTGGATCGCAATGCCTACCAGATACACTGACGAGGCACACAATCAAAGGCCTTCTGCAGATCTATAAAGGCCACATGCAGAGCTCTCCGTTTTTCCCTGTATGCCTCCAAAACCAACCTGTAAATTCGATCTGATTATACCGATATAAATCCAATTGAATTCTTACTGACGTCTTTTTTGTTTGATAAAAATATTTATTGTTTTTAATATATAATGAATTATTCTTTCAAATTATTTATAAGGCAATAATTATTTTAATTATAAAGTTCAATAGTGTATTTTTTATCACTTAATTAATAATTAATATTTTACATCTGAACGTAAAGGAACTAAGATGTCAAAAAAATTAAATGTCAGCAAACATGACATTTCCCCGTAGTGGTTTGGTATGAGGTGATGTTTACGTACATATTCGGGATGGGAAAGAGTATCTATTTAAAAAAATATCATAGCATTTAATATGATCGTCAGAGGGTGTGAATTCGCTGCGCGCCCTATCTACACCTCGTAGACGAGGGCAGTCTCGGCGATTGCGCATTGAAAACACACTCATTACGCAGCTGCAGCTCACCTCCCTCGTATAGGAGGGTAAAGGACGGCGAATAAATACATCGAACGAAGTAACCGCGGTACGTATTAGGCTGTCGATATTTTGTGGGATAGGCAGCCAGTTTCTGAATGTTCCGTGCTAATAAATGTAATCATTGCTTAATGATAATTGTCCGTTAATCACCATCACATGAATCGGCTTGCGCTAATAAATTGTTGTCTGACATGACGTTAGAAGATCCATTTTACGTCGTCAAAGAGTAAGTAGCTTATGTTCTTGTATTGTTGAACTTTGGCAAAGTATTTTTATTTTTAAAGTCAGCAAAGCACTTGTCACGCATTGTATAATTGCAGTTTGTAACCATCCATATTAGTATTTGCGTTTTGTGTATATGAAACCATATTTTGCGTTTAGTTTTAATAGGTGTGGTTAGATTGCTTGCATTTAAACTAAAGACACCATATATGAGTAAACATGAGTAAGTAAAGTATATAAGGATTTTTTGTTTGTGTAGTAAATCTTAGTATCAGTCATTACTTTAGTAAAACTCATTCTTCTATATGTAATTATGGATTTACATAAACATTTAATTAACAATTAATGCTAAATATTGTGTAGTTATTTAATATAAGGTACTTGAAGAAGTCTTTTACTGTATTATATGAAAGATCAATACATATATCTATATACAAAAAATCAACATTTAACTTTTAGTAATTAAATGGCTCACCTCACTCTGTATTATGCATATAGGAACAGAAACCTAGTGAGGCACTTTGATCCCTACACATTGCCTGATTTCCGAAATATTGTGTGTTGAGTGGCAAAACAAAATACTGTGCTTATTGTCTTGTTCCCAGAGAGAGGAGATGAAAATTATTTTTTTTGTTGATGAGAATCAAGTCCAGAAACTTGAATTTCCCATTCAACTTAATGTCCTCTGCTATGCTATATTTACAGATTTAAATGTAAATGCCACAGTTCTTACAACATTTATACATATTTTGAGTATTTACAGTTGCTAGTCTTTTATAACCTTTTTTATATTCTTTAGACTTTGATTTATTTTTTTCTGTACATATTACTCATAAAATATATTGAAGTATGTGTCTGCGACGTCAAAATAACAGTGTTCTTTCAAGTGCATATTGTTATTTACACAATACTAAAACACAAATAACCTATTTTAATATTTTTCTCTGTTTTAATATCTTTCTATTTATCTGGGCTAATCTCCAGAACAACTGAACCATTTTTTTGGGGTTTTCACTGGACTAAACTAAAAGAAATTGTTGAACAATATAATATAACCTACAACTTTTAACCGACATGATAGTGATTTACTTAGGAAAAATTGCTTTTAATGCCTGCAACCAAATATTTTTCTTTTTTCGTGATATAATGAAATCAAATAAAATTCCAATAAGTTTAAATTACAATTTATTTTGTGTATAACAGTGTAGAAAATCATGATAAAAATACTCCTTAATATAGTTAAATTATATTAAATAAATAAATAATTGTGTAGTTCAGGCTTGCAAAGCCACTAGTTTATCTATATAAGAGGTAATATAAAAACATTGGTTGCTATTTAAAGCAATGCGAATACTTATGTAAAATTAATTTAGTTTAGACTGTAATTTGTAAAGTTATCATACTTTACTTCAAATTTGTAAATAAAAAATATTTTCTTAGTATAATTTTTTTTATTTAATAATTTAATATATCGAAGGTAATATGTTGAAAAAAAAAATTGGTTATGAATTCATGATTATGTACCAATATTTTAGAAATATAAAGTGCAATTTTTTTAAAATAAATTAAAGCTGAACTGGTCACCCTGAAATTAGCCATAGGCGTATGTAGACTTGACTCTGGCGTGGCCGCTCTGGCCATAGTGTGGTCAATCCATTTCGTCCAATAAAAAGAGTCTTCTATTCACGCCTAAGTCAACAATATGCAGCTGCAATGCTTTCAACTCATATAAACATATCTATGCGAAACTGTGTACATATACATATGTATGTCGTTTTTAAATTGAAATTTACATAATACTTTTAAATGCGATTTTGGTCTAATGGCTTATTCTAATATGTGCTTTTAATATCTCCATATATTTTAAAATTAATAAAAAGTACATACGTGTAGGTCCGTATTTATAAACCGCTCTTAAGTCTGAAATCGCGCTTGAGATGCCGTTTTCCTTTATAGATATGTAATTTATGAACGGAAACAGCATCTCAAGATTGGTCTCAGACTTGAGTACTGTTTGTAAATACGGGCCGTAATGGTGTTTTAACCGTTAAGTATCACTAAGTTCTTACTGCTTGCGTGAAAAAATAACTTTTGTATACTAAAAGTAAATAATAATACATTACATTATTAACAATATTTTTTTTATACAGTGAAGTGTTTCGAGCCCTAAACAAGACAAGGGGCCTGTACTTGCGTTGGCAAGAGATTTCTAAAACACCGATTGTACCAAACAGTCCTGAAGTTGAATGGACATCTACTGAACTGAGGAATGCATTGCGCAGCATTGAATGGGACTTGGAAGACTTGGAAGATACTATAAATATCCTTTATAAATTAATTAAATAACCAAATATAGCCTGTGCTATGTTTACATTTTTAGACATTCACTTTAATTATAGTTTCGGGGGTTTGGGAAATGATCATAGCGCTTCTTACTGTGATTAGTTTCATGCGAGATCGATATGTGGGGTACATTTTTTTGAAGTAGATTTTAGTAAAAACTTTCATTTGTATATTTAGTAGCTATATGTATAGTAGTCTTCCTATAAGACAAGAGTTTTTATTTATGATCAAAACTCGGTACAACTCCCAAAAAGGATATTTCCTTAACCAATACAAATTACGCATTGTTGAGAAGAATTCATCAAAGTTCAAGATCGACAATCGTGAAATTAGTGACCGACGGACATTTATTGAAGCTACAAAACAAGAAGTGAAGGTGAGATATAAAATGATCTATCGATATTCGAATAATTACGAGTAGTATTATTAATATTTATAACTAGTGTTTGATGATGTTATAATACATCGTGGAGGGAAGATAATAAACAAACAAGAGCCAGTGGATATGATACCGGCTCGGTCCTCACCGGTGGCAGGACTAACAGGGAATACAACCCAATTCGGATAGTGGGGAACGGAGTCTCTTAACACTAGGTTACCTCTGCCTACTGCTGAGTGCGTAATACAGCGTGAAACTGTTTGTTTAAAGATAATTTTGTTCTTTTATATTAATATTGTGTCCACAAAAACAATTACAGGTAATGAAAAGCAAGATGAGCCTAAATAGGAATCGCGACAACGACGGCACAGCCCGAGAGCCCCTCCTCGGCGAGGAGAGTCCAATGCACTTTGGCAACACGTGGACGGCAACACCAAAATACTCCAAGTACTCCAAACTGGCGAACCAGACTGACAGTCCTAGCAGATTCGAATACGACAGCGACATAATGTCCATACAAGACAAAATGTTGATGAATCAGGATGAACAGCTGCATGTGATAAGCAATTCCGTTGGTTCTCTGAAAACAGTGTCTAAGCAGATCGGGATTGAGTTGGACGAGCAGGCTGTGTAAGTTGTGTGTGTAAAAGGAACACAGTTTTTTGTATGTGTAAAAGGAACACAGTTTTCGTAAATTTTTGTGTCACGAATCGAACCCACAACCGTCACGTATTACAGTCATACCCTTGGGTCACTGGACTACGACGTACATATAATTAATATATTGTTTTTTCATTACTTAGTATGCTCGACGATTTGAACACTGACTTAGAGAATGCCGACTCTAAACTGGACTCCACCATGAAGAAGGTTGCCAGAGTTTTACATATTAATAATGGTAAGATTTTTTTTACTTTAATTAATTATGAAGGTTGTACTTGTAGGTTCGAATTTCCATTTAAACTGAATGTTTATAAATGGCGACGGAACTTAACTATAATATTTGTTAGAACATTTATGGCATTGCATATGGTCCCTAAAGAAGCATAAAGTGGAAAACGAACTAAAATAATATAATAAAAGAAAACTGTTTGTTTACTTTGTTATTTTTAGATTTGTGTTATTGTTTGCATCGCCTTCAAAATTAAATTAACCCAAAGATTTTGAGATTTGTGAAAATTCATCATAGAAGTTTTGAATACTAATAGACTTTTAGTAATTTTCATCCAAATATATATTTTTTTGCTTTGCGCTGTATCCCGCACATAGCAGGTTAAGCAAAGGGAACCTGGAAACGTAGCGTTAAGACATTCTGCTCCCATTGCGACACATTCGTACCACATTCCGCTGAATTCTCGAGATATTGCACGTTGAGTGGCGTAACTCAACTTGCCTCTTTGGCAAGGCGAAGAAATTAAAATATTAAATATTTAATTTCCCCGAGTGAACATTGAGCACTTACGATTACTTAAGTCTTATAAATCGACTAGCGGACGCGCGCAGCTTCGCTTGCGTATTTAGGGGTGAATTCTAATAACCCATGAAACATGTGTTCGATTAAATATTTTTAAGAGTCTAAATTTCAAATTTTATAAAAATCGGTTGCGATTTAAAGATTTTTCCATACAAACTTTCAACCCCTTATTTGTACCCTTAGGGGGTGAATTCTAGAAAACCATGAAACACATGTTCAATTAAATATTTTTAAGAGTCTAAATATTAAATTTTATAAAAATCGGTGGCGATTTAAGAATTTTTCCATACAAACTTTCAACCCTTTATTTGCACCCTTAGAGGGAGAATTCTAGAAAACGATGAAACACGTGTTCAATTAAATACTTTTAAAAATCTAAATTTCAAATTTTATAAAAATCGGTGCCGATTTAATTTTTTTTCCATACAAACTTTGAACCCCTATTTTACCCCTTTAGGGTTAAAATTTTTCAAAATCCCTTCTTAGTGGATGTCCAGATTATGAAAGTAAACATCTGTCCAAATTTCATGTTTCTACGCACAGCGGTTACGGCTGTGCGTGCGTCTTACCTCAGTCAGTGAGGACAAGTCCTTTTATATATATAGATGAACGCCGGCCGGGTCGTACTAGCTATAGGGAGGCAATATCAACCTAATCATTCACTTTGTTACTTGTAATTAATCTGTAAAATTTGGAAAAAAATATATATTTGAATTAGCGTGTGCATACAACTAGCAGCCCCCGTTCGGCTATGCCCACTTGAAATATACGAATGTCAAGTATATTTAGGAAAAAACCGTCAAAGCGCGAGTCGGACTCGTCAGCGGAGGAGTCTGCACCAAATGAAGCAAAAAACATGTATAAATGCTCTTATAGCGTTGTATTAAAACTTTCTTTCTGTGCTGCAAAAACCTGTAATCCATTCAGTATTATATGCGACAAAAAATTTAAAATTCATTGTTTTGGTTTCTATTAGGTTAATAAAGGTTCCCAATAACAATAATTTCTTCCAAGTACAGACACCGACCCTCTTACGATTTTAATATAAGTATAGATATAGATATAAGGATAATGATTCAATTCAATTCATAAAGGTTGGTAGATTTTTCATCAATGATTTCTTACGACGTTAAATTTTTGTCTGTAATCTGGCTTTAAAGATGAATCTTCTTTTTTTTAATAAAAATATTAGAATATTTTATTATATATTTTTATTAAATTTTTTTTTCAGATCGACGACAATGGGTCGTCATTGGTATCCTTCTCGGCCTTCTCATTATCATTTTGATTCTGCTGATTATTTAATAAACAAAATATGTACAAATAAAAAAAGATAATTCCCTTAGAACATTTTATTTTGAATCTGTGTATTTTGAATTTTATGTGATTTAGTAAAAAATATTATCGCTTTATATTATGATTGTGATGCTTTATATATTTTTTTCAATTATAATAATTGATTTTTTAAAATATTTTGCTTTTATAATTATTAATTCAATTTTTCATCTATTACTTGATTTTATTAGGCTTCTTGCGCAAGCAGGTTATTACTATTTTTTTAATTTATTCTATGTAGATGTATAAATGTAGCGAAAAAATATTTTATTTTATATAGCATAGGGAATACCTTTTAGTATAGAATATTAGTTTTGTTTTAATTCGTTGTATTTAGAGTAACATTGTATGTGTTAAATAATGTTTTTTTAATGATATCTTGTTTTCTTGTTTTCGGTATTCAATGTTGACAGTTAAAATAAAATAAAAAAATATTCTTTTTTAATTTTAAATAATTCGAACAATTTAGCGTAGTTTTATAACGGTTTTTTTTAATTTCTTATATTAAAATGATTAATAATATCGAAGTCCCTTTTACAGAATATAATAAAAATAACCTGACAATTTGTAAATGAGCATCAAAAATGTAACTGCCAAGTATAAGAATATAAAATAAAGTGTGGCTCGTGTGGTTACAAAAATATCTAGACTAAGTACTAGACTCCGACACTTGAAATCTGATATCAGAGAGTACTTTGGCACTCACTGACTGACAAAAGCAAGTCTATTTGAAAGTTATTCATGATTGTAATAAATACTTTTAGGGATAGAATAAATAAACCACCCAATTAATACTTCTAGATCAATATGTTTTCTGATGTCTCCTAATTGTGTATTTTTTCAAAATTTGATTACACACTTTTGCAATTAACAAATGTTTTCTTGAGAAAGGATATATAATGTAAAAAAAAACCAATTGTATTGTAAATATAACTTGAAATTTTTTTTTTTATAAAAAAGGGACTTAATTTAACCTTCGTTTAGCTTTAATTTTAAATTTGTTGTTATGTTTGTATGGTTTGTATATTATATTGTATAAATATTTATGTTGTCAATTATTTTTAACGATTTCTTTGAAGATATTATCACATATCGACGGCGAAGTGCCAATAACATCTAACTAACAAAGTCAAAATTTTACACAACTAAAAAAAAACGTTTTATTTCATGATAAATTAAAATAATTTATTTCAAAAAATATTTGAAATAAATTTTAATAGTGTGGTAAGTGTACATTTAAAATGAAAAAATACATATATAATTAGTTAAAAATGTGGTATTGGCACTTCGCCGTCGATATGGAATATCGATTTTATCGACGATTTTTTATCGATTGAAACATACTGAATACAAACACCAAAAAATTAATGAAATAGTTAAATCGACAATTCTTATGTCAACAATCGATAAGAAATCAATATATAAATCGATTTAATAGTTTTGTATCTAAAAAAAAATATATTGAAGTGTCAAATTCGAAACCGTAAATAGTTTTGTAATTTAAATTTAAAACTAAATTTAAATATATTTTTTTCATACTTTTCAGCTTCCTTAGTAGCGTTCCTAAACACTATTTCAGATACTGTCTTCAAAAAATACATATCGCCGGTTAAATAGAAAAGTGGCATAATTATTTATTTTTTTAATTAATTTGGTTTAAGTTGGTTGTGGTTGCACATACGAGTGTACTATTAATATTATTTTTTTACCTTCTGTATCCCGCATATAGCAGAGTAGACAGAAGGAACCTAATGCTAAGGACGCACGCACGGGTAGTGGCGGAACTTAACGCCGGGCTTAATCAATATCAATATGATTTATATAGATTAAATACACTACAAGTACACTAGACGATGCAAGTGTTGTTTCACAATTTAGTAGCTATATTGTTATTTGCAATACGTCGACGTTACAGAGGATATGCTCATTTTTAGAAGTACGTACAGTACAGTTACATAGAAAAAAAGAACAATGCTCTTTTTAAATGCCTTTTCCTTGAAAAAAGAGTCAGAAAGTCACTAAAGAAATATCATAACTTGGAAACATTTATATAATAATATAAGTAGTCGTCGCCCGCAACTTTGTCAGCGTAGACTTTAAGATCTAAAATGGAATATTAAAATGGGATACAAAGGCAGGAATTTCGATAAATAGTCTTTTACAAAATTGAATATTTTGATTTTGGAGATTTTATCGTATTGTAAAATTAATGTTTTGAATTATGCCAATTTTATTTTTAACCGACGCGATGATATATAAATATATATTTAATTATAAGTTAAAATAAATGTTATATAAGATATAAATATATTGTTAACATTATTAATAGCGTCACTAAAATAATAATGAATATTGCATTACGTTAGGATAAAAAAAATAAACACAAAAAACTAAAAAAATTGTACGTACCGGAATTTGTATAAGTACCTCTTAGGTTTAAATCCAAGCGCTTTAACCAATTAGACTTTACGTTTTTTTATTACTTATATAGTAATAGAGTCCAAGAGGTGCAGATTCTATTCCGGATTCGTTCAAATTTTTATACAGAATTTTTTAGTTTCACGCTTTATCCCGCGTACTACCTACTTACCAAGGCAGGTAGAGTAAGAACACCTAGTGCTAAGGCACTACCAGACTGACCGTTGAATTTTGCATCGGGTTGAGTGGCGGCACTCAACGCTACGTTTTACCTCGTTTCTAACGAAGTTTCGTAACGAAGGTATAAAAATATTCAATATTTCGATCCCTCGAGTGGGATTCGAACCTACCATAGTGGCGTCTACAGTCACACAGTTGTGTCACTGTGCCAAGAGGGGCTCAAGGCATTTTTAAAATTTGAAATTAGTCACTTCATATTCTATTATAGAGCTACAACAATGCTTTATAAATAGTATCATTTGTTAACAATATAATTGTATCGTTATATGTAGGCTGTTATAATTTTAGATATTATATATATATTACTGCGAAAGCAATATTCTGGACGTCCATCCAGCAATTATATGTAATATCGATCTAATTAAAATGCTTTAATAATTTACGTGGAAATGATTACAACGATTAACTTCTTTAAAAATATATTTGAATGATAGTGGGCCCGTGCGGGGGCTACGCCCGCTATAAAAAGAAATATTAACAAAAGAAATTGAAAACTAAAGATCCAGTCAATTCAGTAAAACAGTTGTATAAAATAACTGTTCCGGCAATTAGCGAAATTTGTGGAACTAAATACTTTAAATTGACTTAACTTTTTTATTTATGAACCGATTGTAATAAAAAAAATAATAACCCTATATGTTTTCAGAAGCTTGCCAGAATCCAATAGTGAAAACCGCATCTAAATCGGTTAAGCTGCTTCTGAGATTAGCGATAACAAACGCACAGACAAATAGACAAAAAATTTAAAAACCATTGTTTTGGGTTCTATGACGTTAATAAAGGTTCCCAATAACATTTTTTTAAAATATCTTCCAAGTACAGACACCGACCCTCTTACGATTTTATTATAAGTATAGATTTCAATATGTCAATTAATCGAAACTGTGTTTTATCTACAATAGTCCAACCTATTATAAACTTACCTTACCCGTTAAACTATTTTAAAGGTAAATAAACAAAAAGTAAAGGAGTCGTTTTGAATTATTAGAGAATTTTGTGCTATTTAACAGTCTATGTAAAGTGGATATTATGTATATGTGCTGGGTAGTACACGTAATATTCCATATGTAATATTATGTATAACTGTATACCAATAGATCGATGTAATGTCTGTTTATTTGTGCATTTAAAATATAAATGGAAATTAAATAAATGGGAAAATGATGATTATAGGATTTTTTGTTTAATTTTAGCTTGGTCTTTAAACATTTTAATATCTTAACCACTCCACTCCCACTCCGGAGAATGTATTGTTTATATTTCTTCGCTCTGGATAAGATAGAGAGCAGCATTGAACTCGAGTACCACTCAACATGCAATGTCTTTGGGTTCCGCTAACGAACACGTACAACCTTTAAATTGGCTTAAAGTGTAAAATGGCATGATCTCTGCTTATTTCAAAGAAGGCGAAAGAAACGTTTTTGTTGAGATGTAATTATAATATTTAGAAAATCATTACACCTTTGTGGCGTAGTAGGGCCCTACTCCTACCCAACAACCACCGTTCGTGTACAGCTGCCTACATCTCACTGTCATTAGACGGAGATATCAATTTTGATGAAACAATTGGTGAAAGTTTCAAGTAAATCGGTTGAGTACTTTCGGAGGTTAGCGTGGCCATAACAGACATACATACAGACAGACAAGAAATAAAAAATATATATTTTTGCTTTCTAATATTCTTTTGAAGTGTCACTATCCATTTTAGTATAAAATACTAAATGTACAGACAAAATATTTTTACTGTTTTCTTATACCTATATAGAGATATAGTAGAAACATCAGAGCTGTCTGGTGTCAAAACCAAAATTGAAGTTCTTAAAGCAAAAAAAAATGTTATTAAAATTGCAAGTAAGCTCAGTTATGGATTCTTTATTTAGGCTTTAGGCACATAAAATATTTTTTCAGCTGAGCTTTATACAAACGTAAAGTCATTGAAAAAACAAATTAAGATTTTTGCGCTAATTTGTTATAAAGATTTAAAGTTCTATTAAGTGGTGCATTTAGGCCTAAATTGGTTCTAGCGAACCTTGTTTTAAAATGTTCTGTACATAATCATTCGATGGACATACGATTTAGACAATCAAGGTTTCCAGATACGAATTGATGATACGTCGAGGACGAGATGAGTTTTTATTAAGTTTAGCAACTCTTGTACATTTAATAATACCTTCGGCGATCCCAATGTTTGTAACCAATTAGCTTCGTCTAATATCTTCTTAACGCCATTATAAACATTAGAGAAATATCCTAGAGATTCTTTTTTATTCTGCAAAACATTGAACTCCTCACGAATCTTTTTATTTAATTCAACACTTAACATACTGGTTATTACTTCTCTCAACTCCTGAGGGTTTACGGCTAACTGAGGCACTGCGTTCGACTTATTGTACTATTGCTGTTTGTTGAAATACATTCAAAGTGGTAGTGCGCTTGACATTTACTACATTTTTTTTTTTTTTATTTATTAAGATCCACCAGTGGTAATAACATTAAATTAATCATACAGTAAGTTTCTTATATTTAAATTATTACAGCTAAATGCATTACCTTTTAAGGTGAACACCACATGCATTAATGTAACTATATAGCCATGTACCTAATTATTTTACACAATAATATACACAAAAAGTTTAAATTTAAAATTGAGGTTGAGTTACTTAAACATCAGTAAATACAATATTAAATACCACAATGTGTTAAATGTCGGCGATATTTAAAGAAAGAGTCACCGAAAGGATCCAAAGCGGTTCTTTCGTTAACAATAGTGCAAAATCGAGACATAGGGGAATTATTGCCCAAAACAGACCTCCGACAAGGAACCTTGAGAAGATTAGTTTTTTTGCGGGAATTCCTAGGAACTTTAAAATAGAAATTTTGTACTAGATACGGGTTGTCGTACAAGCTGTTGATAGATCATAAAAGTTTGTTGCGGGATTTATTTGTGTAAACAAACTAGTATTAATTTAATTATGTAAAATCTGCTTTTCATTAGTATTAAAAGGTAAAAGTAAAAGATTATTGTTATTGAATTTCAATTTAATTAACTATGAATTATCATCATAAACCAAGATTTGGCTTGCTTCTCACCTTTCCTAACAGTTTGTATGTGAAGCACTCCACTCACTCAGTATTCGCGCCCCGCGAGTCGCGGTATCATCTCGTCGGTGGAATAGCAAACACCCTTCCTCATCTGTTCCAGATTACGCGAGGGTTGCTCTCTTTCTTCCAAGTGTTAGATGACTTCTCTATTTTGAGGTACCAATAGGACCTATATATGTACATAAATACGAAAATATGGAGTAACTACAGGGTGGTTATTTCGTAAACATTCTTAAAATGTATTTTAAATCGAGAAAATCTGAGACATGTAACAAATAAAACAATACTAATCCAAATCTACGTAGCTTTAGCTCAGTCAGTATTGGGATATTGTATCTCTGTATGGGGTGGAGCATCTAAAATAACGTTCCTTCAGATAGAAAGAGCACAAAGATCCTTGCTGAAAGTTATGTTTTTTAAACCTTTTAGATTTTCAACAGAGAGTATATACTCTAGCTGCGACTTATTGTCGGTACGAAAGCTATATATATTAAATTGTGCTTTGAAGGTTCACAGAGCTGTAGTTTTTTCAAACAACCTGGAGCAACCTAACAAAAGGAGGTATGTCCCAGCTTATACTCCTCTTATGAAAACTAAATTTGGTAACCATCAATTTGCAAACCAGNACAATGGACACCAAGTTTTCATTTCTTGACTCAGGAACGCACTGAATCTCGATATTGTTCGATCGAGCTTGCTGTTCCATAAGATTTATTTTATTGGTAAGATTTTCAACGGATTTCTGAAGAAATACATTATCCTCCTTTTGCTTATCAATTATTTCGGAGTATGTGTCGATTTGTTTCTTCATATCATCATATTGTGTACTTATAAATGAGATAGAATGCTGTAAGTCTTCAATTTTATTATCTATACTTTTGAAATAAGAGCTGACAATCGAGGTAATTGTTTTATTTATGTTTACGAGTAAATTTGACATTTCTTTTTCAAAGATTTCATTGACTATCTTACTTATTTCCTCGGAAGAGATAGATAATGCTGCGCTAGGCGAAGCGGGCGAGCTAAGAGCTTGCCTTTTATATGATCTCTTCGTAATGTTGGAGTCCGATATCCGACTGCTATTAGAACGTATAGGTGTGTCGTCATTATTACCAGCCTTAGTTTTGCCGCACTTCAAGCATATCCAATTAGTTTGTACTTTTGTATTAGATTTTATATTCAAACATCCGTGGTGATATAACATTTTACATTTTAAACATTGGATAAAATCTTTATCATTATCCGTTCCCACGCTACAACATCCCCACGAAAGTTGTTTGTCAGACATTTTTATATATAAATTTAAATCTTAAAAAGAAAAAAATATATATATAAAATTAAAAACTATAATTTGTATTTTTGGTGAGGTTTGAACGAAGGGAATGTTGCTCGCTTCTCTACGAGTTATATACAAGTTATGCCGCTAGGCCACTTCTTGATATGCCAATTTATTTAAATCGTTGATCTCATGCAGTATGGTTCATTGAACAATTAGCAAAGACGGTGGGAGAAGAAAATACTGCTTAACGATCGCTAACAAGTATAATCCACATAAACTTCACGACACGGATTTATCGATATTTAAACACTTCACCTCGATTTTTCATGTTTAATTTTTTAATAGACTATAGTTCGGAACTTATAACACAACTTTGAGTACTTTTTTAAGCTTATTTTTCACTCTTAGCAATTTTTATCGTGCAAAATTGGCAGAGCAAAAGATACACGTCTATCTCATTCCGCGCGATTGGGATAATACATTTGATTGTTTTGTGAGTTACCAATATGTTTCCCTTACAAGTAACACTTTAAAATCTTTTTCTTCTTTTAATTCTTACGAAATATTTTAAAAATTATCATTTTAAAATATTTCGTAAGAATCAAATTAAATTTAAAAAATAATTGTACAATTTTATTTTGTCAGGATTCGATCTTCGGTTTATTTGTTTTCAATGCATAGTATCTGCCGCTAGGCCGCTGACAGACTATGGCATAACACAACTTTACACAAACACCCGTTTGTTTTTAAAAACTTTTATTATACCGTGAGGGTAGATGTGATTGAGATAGTGTTGCTCACCACGTGTTACACGGCGTCTTGTCGCGGCTGCTTAGCGGCTGCTTGTCGCGGTTAGCTGGAAGCTAAAGTTATTATACATTTATTTGTAAAGTTTGTGTTTGTGATATAATGTCGGGAAGTTCCACAACATCGACTTTCCCCAGCTTAACTTCCAGCGCGTTGCTCTCGCCAATACGAAGGCAAAGTTCAATTCCCCAAATCCGATCAAATATACCAAAAGATGAGGTACGTACGTAATCTTAGTACTTTAGTACGTTATATATAGTTCAATATAAAATTCAGAGTATATAGAATATTATATAATATTATAATCGAAATTTTATCGGAAGCTAAAACGTATTTTTATGGTAAATATTGAGTGATTTCTTTCATTACCATCGTTATTTAAGGAACGTAATGATGATGACGCGGAGCGGTCATCTCTGGTGGCCTCTGATCGAGCTTTGGCAACATCCACCCCACTAGCTTCTGGTAGCGGTAGACATATGTCTACCCCACAGATAGAACATTTTCAAGGATGTTTAAAACTTTATGCAGAACATGTAAGTTGCTCTTTATTTCTTTAATTAGACAATTCACTTGTATTATAAAACATTCTATATTTTTGATTTTGTAGAAAATCAACAAAGACAATGCGTGGAATCTGCAACTCATTGACTTAATGATATCTATGTTAAGGAGAAATGATGATCGAATGAACAATTTGCAAATTGCTTCTACAGTAATAAGTGCGTCGGCCAGCATCTACTCATTTAGAGTGGATGCCATTCATTATGATGCACTTAAGATGGCTGGGGGACTCCGTAAAGCTGTTCAGGTAATGTTTTAAAATTATATATATTTACAGGGAATTACACTTAAGTTTCCTCTGCTTAACCTGCTGCATTGTTGTGCACACTTGTACGATTGTAAACACAACAAAATATTTAACATTTTCACTATCTTGTTCTGGTAATTATGCAAAGTGCAGTGTTGAGTTTAGGCATTTAACATGCCACATTTTTATAATTCTACTTAACTAAAGAACAACACATATCAAAAGATTTCGTTTTATAAATTTATATAGTCTAAACGGGGTAAGAAAGATGAAGCACCAACAGAGGGTGTTGCAGCAGCTCCTAAAAAGAAGAAGAAAAGATCTAAACCAGCTGTTGCAGCTAACCCTGAAATATTAAATGGAGATTTTGTTGCTAATGATTGTATTGGTAAGGTTTTTTTTATAAAAAAAAATAATTTGCGATGGATATACATTTTATTATTTTTATATATAGTAGGGTTGGCAGAGAGAACCTGATATTAAGAGACTGTTCTCTCAATTCTGTCTGAAAATATTTTTTCCTGCCTGGATTTTATTTTGTCACATTGGGGAGAAGAAAATATTTCATCATCTAATCCTTTGTGGACTTGGAAGAAAGGTTTTCTTTTATTTTACAATTGATTCAACATGTATGGTGTTTTTATTATTGTTTATAGAAATGTTTGCCGAATTGAAAATTAAAATTTTTCTTATAAGAATGAAATGTGTCAAATGAATGCGTATAGCTTATTAAAGTTCATTGACCATAAAAAGCTTTTAAGCTTATAATTTATGGGTTAAAAATTATTTTATTGCAGATCCTATCTTTGCAAGGTTGGCACTAATACCTGGAGATGTGACATCAGTGAACAAAGCCTTCAATGCAACTCTGCCGATACATGATGAAACTTTAGCTTTAATGTTGACGTTGGTTTTTCATATAATATTTAAATAATTAAAACGCGACAGTTGTGGTTCAATTCACATTTAGTGGAAAGAAATATTTATCATTTTCATTTCCTCACTCTAATAATGAGACCATAGTGCGGTGTTAAGTTCTGCTACTCAACACACAATGCCTTAAGAATTTGATGGCAAAGGAGTGGCTCAAGTGTCTTAACACTACATTCCCTGATTCCCTCTGCCTACCCTGCTGTTTGCAGTATACGGCGTGAAGTTAATAAGAATGACATCCTCATCAAAGGCAAGAATATTCTTGTATATTCATACATTGCATGTATGCAATGTTTAAATTAAAATTATATTTTTCTGTCCTATTGGAAAAAATGTGGTAATCTTTATAATTCATTTTACATTATTTCTGAAACAGGCCAAAAAAAATATTTATACGGAAGAAATGGGTAAACGTATATATATTATATTGATAAATCGGAAATAAAAGAAAAAATATCGGAAAAACCAACACCCTGTGATGATTTTTCAAGTCCTAAGATTACAAATATTACTCTTTCTTAATTTTTTCTGTAATGCAATCATGAGTAACCCTTCTGTGACCCCCTAAGTTGGAAAAGTTCAGGTTTTCACGATATCCTGCAATCACAGACTACACCAATGACCTCCCGCCACTTAGCCCAGACAACGCTTATCCGACCATGGAGATCGTGATTGATGCCTCCAGACTCGTGCATGTCGGATCTAAGATACCTGAACTTTTCCGACTTAGGGGCTGACCCAGGACCTATAAGGATAGTGCTCGAGTCCGGGCTCTCGCAGGCCATATGCTCGGTCTTTGACACATCACAGGTGTCGGTTTTTCCGATATTTTTTAATATCAATATAATATGAAAAATACATGACAAATATTTTTTTATATATATTTCTCATAACTGTAACGACTTGGTTTATCACCTGTTTTCGTCTTATCGCTGACTCCTGGGACACCCTGTATATATAAAAATTAAATAATCACATTTCAACATTATTGCTTTGTAAAAAAAAGAACAGATAATATATATACTTTAAATTGAAAAGTAGTATACATATTGTTTTATGCCAATTTTCAGAACTGATGACCAATTCCTCGAACATATCAATGAGAATGCTTCAGAAGAATTGGAGTTAAAAGATAACATAACAATAGCTGCAGAATTACTGCCTGCATTCCTGGAAACTGACCATATTTGCGAACCTTTTACTGGCTTCACTATAAGCAACTGGAACCCTGAAACTGAGGATTCGTAAGTAATTTTAGTGGTACATAGGAGCAGTGTACATTCGGGATACAGAGTAAAGCTAAAAAACGATGTTTATATTTCAGTGATAATCGGGTTACGAATTGGGTTGAAGAGAATATGTTAAACATATCGCAGCAAGCTCTTGCATTTGATATGAATGCTGAAGTGGAACCTATTCCTCAGGAAGAGGGACAATACCATTTGTTTGGTGAGTGTACATTTAAATAATGATTACTTTCATAGTAATTATTAAAAAAATAATGAATTATTATTTTTATTTTTGTTAATTTCATGTATTATTTAATTGTTGAAAGTAAAAACCATTGATCGAAATATTATTCTTAAATTATTTTTTTATTGTAATAATTAAATTTACGCTTAACCTTTATATTATACTATATTATACAGTTATAGTATATTTTAAAGAGTTATTGAAATAATATATGCTGAGGTCTCTATTGAATTTGTGTGACTATTATCATTGAGATGATTTCGGTTTCAATGCCCATTTTGGGGTAATAAGTTATTCTAATTTCCCTGTTTATGTACCTGCGTCTCACATTCCGTCTGTGTGTAATATATGCAATACTTCCAGAGGATGAGCCGCTGGCGGGCATATCGAGCGACGAGGATGCGGGCGTGGGGTTGGCGACATGCGTAGCGCGCATGACGCCGGCGCGGCCTACGCTCACCGAGCTGCGTCCCAGCGCGCCGCACCACGCGCGCCTCGAGTACTCCTACTGCGGCATCGTGGGCGCGTGGGCGGGACCCGCGCACTGGAGGTTCAAGGAGAACCGCGGTACGGGATATGTGCTCTTTTATTGGCTTAAGCTGTTTTTGAGATATTGTAGAGGCTGAACTTGATTGGGTCTTTACTTTGATGTTGTATGGGCTTAAGCTATTGTTGAGATATCGTCAACGCTAAACTTATTAGGGTCTTTAAGGGGCTTTAAGTTCTCTGTGCCGCTCAGTAGTTCATAAAAGAGCTGTTGTCTTTTTGTTTTTTCTTTGTTGGCATAAGCTAAAGGAGAACATCACAGGAACAGGAACAGAACAGGAACATTTCGAAAGCTTCATAGAAGCTAGGGAATATAGTGTCTAAACACAAAATTCCCTCTGCCTACCCTGCTATGTGGGAAAAAATGTGAAGCTGTTAAAATATTTGTCAACATAAATTCATGTTGATTCTTCTTATTCTTTCATTTATTATTCGGCGGAAAGTGGAGAGCGGAGTGTCTTAACACTAGGTTCCGTCTGCCCATCTGATTTGATTTATAATTTTTTCTCAATATGACTCTCTTTTTAGTTCTCTCTTAATTGTAACGCAATAAAGAATATTAAAATAATCAATATTGGTATTTATGTTTAAACAGCATTAAAAATGTCCGGGCGATCGCAATCTACAGGCAGACTGATAACAGAAAGAAAAAGACCACTTCGTAGAGAAAGACAATTAGATTTTCTAGGCTTAGGTCTAGCTTTCGACGCCAAAAGTAATGATTTGCCGGACTACGAACCCCGACAAACTGATAAGATAACGATCAGCCGAAAGACTTTGGACACTGGGAAAAGATGGAATGAAGCAAACTTTAAAACTCCTATTAATAGGTGTGCTTGTTTTATATACATATTAGTAATACATTGATTCTTATATCAAAATAATAAGATATTTAAAGTATATTCAAAATAAATTTATTATTGAAATATACAGGAATCTTTTACGCTCCTTTTACAGGAGTAGCATACAGGTTATACACCTAAAAAACGTTACTGATCTGCCACTTTCATTCTCAAAAAAATACCAGAATGAGAAAGGGATATCTCGTTCTATTTCACGCAATTGTCTATTTTTTATAATAAACCTAAACTACGTTCAACTTCGCCACCAAAACCTACGACTCGATTTCGTGAATGACGCGTGTGCGGTGGTGTCGTCATTTTTAACAAATGACGTTTTATTTTACAACGATAATTTTATTATTTATTTTGTTTGAAAAAATCACTTTAATTTTTGTAAGAAAAGGAAATTATCAATTCGACTGTATTTTATTTTTTTTATATTTGTTATCTCATAACTTTTGACTGTGTGTACTGATTTGGATATATTTTTTTATTTGAAAGGTGAAGCTTCCCGAGTGGTCCCATTTTTTTTAGTCCATGTCTGACGATGGTATCTATGAGAAAATCACATAAGTCTTAAATTAGCATTAGGTATGCGCGCCAAATAGACAATAGTGATTTTTTGGTAAAAAAATGATTATACTGTAATAGTTACAAGTAAAAACTTTTTAAATTGATGTCAGAAGTGAGATTCCTGATCGTTGCATTTCTTTTCAACCAACCTCAAAAAAGGGGATGTTCTCATTTTCAACCAACTTCAAAAAAGGGAGATTCCCAATTCGCCCGAATACTTTTTATGTATGTTCTTGTCAATATACCAAAATGTAACTTTGCACAAAAATAATACCTAATTAAATNACTCGTTTAAGAAGCATCATATAAGATCTACCCATCACTTAAAATCGTAAAATAAATTAATTTTTAACAAAAAGAAAAACCGACTTCTAACAACGAACTTTGACAAATATTTTATAATTTTGAAGTCGGTGTCACGCTAATGCTACAACACCCTTACTATAATATCTAATTACTTAGCCTGTTTGTTTTACTTGGCATATACCCAATAACTTTTTTTTTAAATATCTTCCAAGTACAGACACCGACCCTGTTACGATTTTATCATAAGTATGTAAAACTATGTAAAATGTACATATAATCTATATATCAATATTAATAATTTTTAAGTCGTATATAATCTATATACATATTTATAATTAAAATGGTTAATGATTTTCAGAGGTCTAGACGAAGCTCATTTTCGTAAATTATTTCTACGTCGCAATGTATTAATGATGCGAAAGCAAGACGAACAAAAACAGGACACTGAGCCGCTCACTGTAGAGAACAATAAAGATAATGATTATAATAACAAAAATCATGCTTCATATTGTTCAAATCATGTACCGGTGTGTATTGTTGTTTTTTGTTCACGCTGTATCTCGCGTATAGCAGGGTAGCTAGAGTGAACCTAGTGGGAAGACCCTTCGTTCCCTACGCACTGAACTATTTTAGAGAAATGGTGTGTTGAGCAAAGCAGCGCTATTCTTTTGTGACTAAAGCGAGAAAGTGGAATTATTAAATAATCAATTCATCAATAATCAATCAATCAATAATCAATGTCGAATTAGCACCCGCAACGGTTCCGCTGCCGCTGCGACAGCCTCAATGTAAAATTATGTCAATCAATCAATCAGCTTCACGCTGTGTCCTGATATAGCAGAGAAGACGGAGGAAACCTAGTGAAAAGACACTCTGTTCTCCACTTTTCACCGATTTTTTCAACGCATTGCGTGTTGAGTGGCGAAATTCAACGCTGGGTTTTTGCTGTGGTGCCCGAGCGAAGTAATAAAAAAAGATAAATAAATAATAATTCATTCCCTTAAGCGGAGATCGAACCCACAACTGTCACACCCTTGTGGCCCTGCGACACAACTGCCTCTTTGCTTGTAATCTACTCATTTTTGTTTAAGAGAAACTTAAATAACTAACGTATTGTACAAAAACTTTTTCATAATACATAAACTCCCTTGTATTTTTTTCTATTTTTATTATATTATACATATAATCTGTTTATCAATCTATGTGTAATGTTTATAATTTTCAATAAGGATGGTGACGAATGGGCCAGTGAGGATGTGATTGCGGCTAGAGATCTACAAGATCAAGTGAGACATGCGGAATCAGAGGAGCTTGCAGATTTGTTGGAACCTCCTACAAAGGTGGGTTAAAGATTTACGTATTCACAAAGTTTTTAATTAAATGAAATCAAATACTTGATTTTTTAACATTTTCCAACAGGTGGCCAAGACTGTCATTCCTTACGCGATGCGGGCGAAGAAGGTCAATATGAGGCAATTAAAGCACAGTATTTGGGAAATGCTCACAGAAAATACTCCACACGGGGAAAGCGAAATTGTCACACAGACTAGTTTCTTCAATATTTATTCAAGATTACCAAATAAATTAACGCCTAATATGCAAGAATCACTCAGTATACCACTAGCTTTATCATCTTTATTGCATTTAGCTAGCGAAAAAGGACTTGTATTAGAGACAAGAAATGATCTTAAAGATATTGGCATCATGGGTCTTAATAAAAATTAACTTTATAAACTTTTGAGGCCGTCGTGACGATGTGTATTATTGTAAACACGACGGCTGTGGGTTCGATTCCCACTCAGAGGAAGGATTGAAATAATAACATCAATCTACAGATTACTTTAGGGCGGCCACGACTCATCGACCGCACTGTACGCTTAAATCTTCATATATTTTCTGAATTTATTTATTATCTTTAGCGTGATATAACACCTTAACTGTGAAAAATGTATAAATATAAAGAGATACATACTACACTGAGCGAGACTTAAACTGAGCTTTACATTTTAGCGTGATCACCAAAATTGGAGGCAGGAAAATACAGTTTTTTACCTTCACTGCAAAGCCAACTCGAAACCTAGTGTTAAGACACTAAATCTTCAGTAGAACGTAATATATTATTAGTATAATAAAACAATAAATTCACTTGAGCTGTCTTCCATTTATTTCCATCACCAGTAGTTTTATGCGTCCAGCCTCTATGCCGTATCCGGAATCACACTGTTATATGTGAATGGATGGGCCATTGTCACAATCACGGGTACCAATAATATTTGCTAATTTTACAACGTGGTCTTACCCAACACTCCGCATTGACGCAAGATTATCAATAATTACTTATTTCTAAATAACTACCAATTCATGACCATTTAAAAATAAATTTTATAAACTTTGCATTTAACATCTACAAATATGCCAATGATGAACCAATCTATCATATCTATCTCATGATTGGTGACGATAAAGCATCTATCTACGTGCACCAGCTTTATACTGAACGTCACATTTATAATCAATAAATTATTGTAATTGAAGTCACCAAAAAGCGATTCATGGGATTAACTTTTGTTCCGTAAATTTTGTGCGTAAAGCAATACAAAGTATTACTATTTTAAAAACGCGCCCTTGAAGATAAACCCTGAATTTTAGTAATGAACATTCATTCCCTTGAACTGTTCCCTTTGTATGTAACAAAAGTCTATTCAGTCTATATACTGTAATTTTTGATCGTTTATTTAAGATCTATTTCCATTTTTGGTACGTTTGTAGAACCAAATTTTTTCATAGTTGGGGTAAAATAATACTACTTAAGCTTTAGAAAGTACATATGTTCAAAATAGAATTTATTTTTAAGAACTGTAATTTATTTTGTAATTAGTGAGTAAATATTGTATTTATTAATCAGGCTCAGAATATCCTCCCAGCCGCGACAGCTCCCGGCCGCGGCAGCTCCATCTCGATACTGAGCCACGGTGTTCCGATGGACATCAGACACCGACGCTCATTTGATCTCGTTGCACCGGGAACACGAATATAACATACACTTTAGTCATATAAATAAAACTTAACATAGCTTCACGCTCTAATCAGAGAGGACTACGGTAAATAAAACATTCAATAGGGTCATATAAAGTTTTCTAAAAATTGTGTATAAATATAAAATATATAATATCACTTATTTTTCCAATTAAGTAGGTCAGCAAATAATTAGTGAAATTGCGTTAATTCACACCTTACGGTCGATCTTCAAATTGATTTGGCCGCTTAACATAATTATGCATTATTTTTGTATTTGGCACACCGACCTTATTTTTCCACGATTTTTAAAGTTCATTACGTATGTATGTATGTTTCTTTTAAATAAAAACAACCATTAGCTTTCGCGTGAATTTCAATAGCATTTAACTTTTGTTACTTTGTTTAATTAAACATTTTCAACCTTTTATAAAATTTATTTATAGCCTAAATGCACATCGATTGTGGAAATATATTTATTATAACTGTAAGTAAACATAAACAATAACATAATAAGACAGATACAGACGTCAAATCGTTTTTTTTAAAAAACATTCTAACTCTAAATTATTAGACATACAGATAAAATATATCCATTTTTATGAACGCCTTTAGATTTTGTTGCTCTTTAAGTAAAATAAAATAAATATGATTTATTATTATTGTTTTTAGGGAAACTGTGTATGTAAATAAATTATTTAAAGGACTAATGTGTGGTTATTATTTATCGTAGATTTATCGGTATAAAGTGTATAACACTAACTCTCAGTTATAACGGCGTTAGGATTGGTCAAAATATAGTTTTCCAACTTTGAGAATATTGGTTTCAAGAGTACCAAAACTTCGTCACCGCCACCGCAGGATTCGATCGACGAATGTTAGACGTCAAAATGGGATTGAAATTAGTTCCAAGAGTAGGGTCCCGATTGTATGCGCATTATTTTTACTGTCGGTTTTGTTAATAATAAATTCTTCATTTTCAAAAACAGCTTTGTGAGAAAAAAAAATCTTCTTTTGCTACTTGGTCAGTAACTAGCAAAATAACCAAATTTATCTTTTACGTTTAATAAATCGAACAAAATTAATTAATTATTCTTCCACTTTTCATTTAAAGTTAATTAGGGTTAATATATATACTAAAACAAAATAATTTCTGTACATGAAGCTTTATTTTTTTAAACAAATAAACTTTTCAGCAAATAATTAGTGTACATATTTTAATGTCTATATAATAAAGACTATAATAATGAAGTTTTTACACAAATAATAAACTTAAATATAAAAAAAAAACAATATTAGATTCTTTTTCTTTCCTAGATAGGATCTAGGAATGGATACTGACAAAACAATCACTATAAAAAATGAGTATTAAAAACTATAACAACAATATATTTAAAGAGGAACATAAAATCAAAATATAAGACAAAAATTTAACAAATGGAGACAAGAAGTTCTTAATTTAAAACGTGAAAACCTAAAATTATTATAATTAAGTAATAACAAAACATCAAGAGTCACAGAACCATACAAATTTCAATGATCACAAGTCATTGATTATCAAAATAAAAATGTGCTACCACCATCTTGTTTGGGCTTTGCCTAATGAGATTTTTTTATACACTGTATTGCAAGATTACGTGAATATTATGTAAATTTAGAACATGAAATACATTGACGAAATTTTATTTCTAGGTAAGTAGGTATAATGTGACTATTCAGCTGTAACAGATTTATTCTCTTCAACTTTGTTCCTAACCTTAACTGGGGAATCTTTGGATTTGTCGTTTTCACTGATATATCTTGTATCCGTGTTCAATTAATCTTTACAATCTTCTTTTTCAGATGTTTTTAAAATATCATTGGAACCTTCCAAAGTGTCTGTAAATAGTTCTTTTTCCGATGTTTAATTTTTCAGTGACTTGATACTTTAATTCGTTGAATCATTCTCTTAAAAAGACTTATTTCCTATAACCGTCTTGGTATTATCAAGGCTTTCATTTAATTCGTTTTGTGATGAGTCTAAGTCTTCCTTTGGAGGGTCTTCAGCAATTACCTCCGGTATTTTTTCTTTTGTGTTAGTTTGTTCTGGTTCTTCTTTAATTACATCACTATTTAACACTAAACTCAGATCAGTCCCATTTAATAGCAGTCTTACCAAGGAGGGTTCTTTAACACTATCTAAGAATTCAATTTGGAATGTTACCAGCTCGGCGACTAGATCTTCTAATGTAGATTTTGCTGCTTCATCGGAGGGATCGTCAGTGAAGCCTGCGAGTCGACAACACTTCGCCAAAGGTTCTATTACTGCGATATCATCGGGCAGCTGTCTAAACTCTTCACACTTGGCCTTGTTTCCGTAATCTATAAACTGCACATGGTATCCCACGTCACAGAATTCTAAGATACCATTGAACATCTTTGTTCCAAAGCGTAGCACATATCAATCCAATTTTCAGTCCGCCAATTTTTCACCTCCAGTCCGCATTTCGGTCACTTTATCAAGACTTGACGTGCAGTCATCCAATTGTATGTAAAATTCTTCTAAATCGTTAACATATCAGACCTACCCGCTGCTGTGCAGGTCCTGGCCGACAGGTGTCGGTCTTTCTGTTGTGGGATGTTCTTCACAAAGGCCGACAAGCTCCTCTGTGACCGACCGAGCCGTCGACGATAACTTGCACTATGTACCAGGCGCCATCTTCAGGTTATTTGGCTGCACATAAAACTCCTTCTTCCCTTACCGTTAACTCCGGGAAATTTTCGGCATCAACCATGGCAGCGTCCATCGCTTGTAACTGAGGCGCTGCCGTCTCCAATTGAATCCAAAACTCGGATGGCGAATTGACATGGCTGGCGAAACACGACGGTATTACAAGACTTATTTCATTCAGTGATAGTAGGGTATTCGATTCCGCTGTATAGTTGTTAAGACAGCATTGTAGAGATTGGTAATAGTACACACTAAATTCTGTTGGCAGGATCATTCACTGCAATTAAGAAACATAATCTAAAAATCTTTTGGGCTACTCTTTTTAAAGAACCATACAAAATATTCAAATGTTGGTTAAATTAATATTAAATAGCCCAGGGCAGCATTACCAAAGCCTTCCTATGTTTTATAGACATAATCCAATAAGAGGGGCTACTGAAGTAGGTTAGTGATTATTTTATAGTTATCGAAAAACGTGTAGTGAGCCGCAATTTGCCTTGTTACCAGAGTAAAGAAATGAACATATTAAATATTTCACTCCCATGGGTAGGAATCGAGCCCGTCACGTTTACAGTGCACGAAGACGGCCTCAATGACATATAGCCATCTCAAATTCCTGACTCTTCAAAATAAACTACATACATTGCCCAAGCTGGTGTCGACGGTGTTGCCGTAGTCGGGCGGCGCAGCGATTACGTGACGTCGGTGACATCACTCAGTATGGCGCGATACACGCGTTGTACCGTGACCGTTGTACCGTGCTGTGTTCGCCGCTTGCCAGATTATCCGCCGAGAGGGGAGTTAACTGGAGGAAAAGAAAAAAATATCATTTTATATCTATTATCGCCATTTATTTTTCACGATTTCGCGATTTGGTAACAAGATAAAGCATAACTAACTTGATTTTAAAACATGACTTCTTCAATATTTCATAAATTAGTCTAGTTATATCCGTCTTTCCTATCAACGATGACGTCACAGTTTCTAAAATTCTTAACATAGTAAAAACTGTTCTTTATAACATTATTTTATATTATATAATACTAGCGACCCCCTCGCGGCTTCGCCCGCTTTAACTACTAAATTATTCATATAATGTATGTTTGCAAAGCACTTAAGATAATGTGAAAATTAATTAAACCCTAATGCAACCCGCATTTTCGTAGTTCCAATAAGGATTTTCCAATTGTTTTAAAATAAACACAAATAAATAACACAAACAACAGAAAACTTAAACGAAAGAAATTATAAACAACAGACTACCTACTATTCTCTTACCCAAAAATACTTAAACGAAAGATGTAACCAACTATGTCGCGTGGAAATACATTATAATTATTGGATAACTCCAAAGTACGTGCAATCACTTCTAAATTTACTTTGCCAGTAGTAGCTCCGAACGACATCAGGGCCTTGGTTCTCTGACGGTTAATGCTGTTAGCCCTATTGGCTTTTACAGCGACACCGGTTGGGTAGGGAAGAGGGTACTCTGTCCCTGATGAAAAGCAAGCACTACGTGGCTGCCTGTGAGGAAAATTAAATAGAATGCATCGGCCGGGAATCGAACCCGGGCCGGCCGCGTGGCAGCCGAGCATTTTACCACTGAACCACCGATGCGTGTAAGGTAGGCGGGCGCGGCGGACGCAAAACGTCGCGGGGGGCGGAGGGACGAATGGCGAGTGGCGAGCCGTTTCGCAGCAAGGATTTTTTGATATTGTAACAACTTCTAAAGTACTTATTAAAATGAAAAACAGTAAAAGACAGTTTTGATCTACATTAAATGGCCAACGTAACTAATATACTTATTTATATGCTGAGAGCAAGGGATAAGTGAAACATAGCTGATGTGTCAACGGCGTGATGTGTCAACAATTAATTGCGTTTTTCTCTAAAACTATTCGCAGCTTCGAAATAGTGTAAAAAGCAAATTGTATCTTCGTTTAACGTTAAAAAATAATAAAGTATTTTAAAGGATAAAGATTAATACCATTATGGAAAAATATCCCTCACATTAAAAAATATATTGAAATTATTATTTTTTAGACAGAAATATGATCACTACACGTTATCCTTAAAAGATACGAATATGCTGTCGCGGACTTTTTTGTAGATCTTATTAAGAGAAATAATACTCCAGTACATTATTTTCATGTAGTACTTACCATTAAAGCAGCGCATGCGCGAAAGTGTATCAACGGGTAGGACTTTATACACATTTATCTTATTTATGTTAACTTACATAAGAATGTACAAATAATAAACTATATATAAACCTTCCCTGAGAAATACTCGACCTAATGGTGAAAACCGCATCAAAATCCGTTGGGTGGTTTAGAAGAAGAAGAGTTAGAAAGTTCAGACAGACACGAAAAGCGACTTTGTTTTATAAGATATAGGAATAGGATAGGATAGGATAAATGTGAAAGTCTCACACACAAACTACTGAACAGATTTAGATGGAACTTACAGTAATGTAGCATTTGCATGGTCACTAGTACAATAATTACTTCATTTGTACTTTCAAATTAAGCATACCGGAAACGAAAACTGCCTCCCCTCTGGCTAAACTCTTCGCAATCCCTTTGTCTCTCTTCTTTAAAACTCTTTTCACGTTGAAAGCTGCTCTTTTTGTCATCATCTGGAACACTTCCCTCTGGAGAACTGAACGTTTCAGAGGCATCCTTACGCGGTGGAGTCAATTCAGCTTTAATCTGTTTAAAGACAAAAGAATAATAACAATTACCATTTATTAATTATGGTTCATGTCCCTCAGAAAAAACGGAGGAAAACAAACTAGATTCCCTACGCCTGTCTTGCTGTGTGCGGGATACAGCGTGAAGGTGAAGAAATATAAATTACCTCAGCGATTCTCCGTCGTTGAGTCAGTTGCATTATACGCCGAGCCACATCCAGCGGCGGTGTCACAGTATCATCCACCAGGGACACCAGCATTGTGTCACTGCACAATACGCCCATTACGGTCGCGGTTAGGGTTTTCTCTAGAGCTATCATTTTTAATTGATTTGATGTTTCAGATTCAACTGGTTCGTATTCATAGCCCTGTTTAAAATAAAAGTAAAGGTGAAATCTTAGATGTTTTAGATAAAAACAGTTTCTATATAAATTGTATAGTTTGCACTCACTTATCTTATAATGCCATAATGACTTTAAATATGGACATGAGGAAGACTCTATATGAATTTGGCTGTTATGTGTAATGTCCACAACAGCGTTCTAACACCGAGTACTACAGATACTTGTACTACAAGTGCTTTCTTGCTATTGTTGTCTTTATTATAACATTGTTGTGATAAACAAGTACGATAAAATATTTCATTTATACCTTAATAGATGTGTTTTTTTTATTACTAAATTATGTGCAAGCAATCAAGGACTATATGCGGATTTAGTAAAGGTGTCATGTATTGCTTCATCATGTGCATTACATTGGTAGCAACCTTTCCTTTTATTTTCTTGATATGTATATAGAAATTATTTAATTTTAAAAGAAATTTAAGGGACATACTTACTTTTAGTGCACATTGCAGGACTTGTGCTGGCAGCTGCATTAAGTCCGGTGTTATTGTTCTCAAATCATTCACATCAACTTCCTGTTCATTACCATAATCTACATATGCTACTACAACCGTCTTTTGTCTACTATCCCTCACCACGGCTCTGTACCAATTGTTATCAACAGGAAACCTGGCACAGCATGCAGAACCTACCGCAAGCTTTCCAGGTGAAGAGCTATTTTCACAGTGACTCTTAACTGCTGCCATGACTGCATTCAATTCATCAATTTTGTCAGACAGTTGAACATAGAAATTTATACAACTGTTCACATAAGAAACTAATACTGGATGTCTACTCGCCAAAGGCAACATTTCTATCCATTTGAACTCCAAATTGTCCTTCATATTTACCATCAATAAATCTAAAATATTTTTGTTTTCTAAAAATAATTCAACATATTGAATTAATGGTGGTCCTTCAGGTGCGACAACTCTTAATGTCAAGATTTTTCCATTTACCAATTGTTTAAACGCTTCGATCAAGTGCGGACTCTTGTGGAACTTCTTAACACCTGATAGACAGAAGCGCATAGCAAAAACAATTGGCTTGACAAATTCCTCTGGAATATCAAATATGTCATAGTATGAAACCATTTCTGTGTCTCCAAAGTCAACAAAGAATAATTGACACTGAGATCCTGATATGTTCATTACAATAGCTCTGCACATTATTCTGTCTAATTCCATCTTCCGGGAAATTCTACCAAGGCACAAGGTCCCAATCATTGGAGGCTCGGCCAAGTTACTGTGGGGCCTACTGTTAATGTCAACCATCATTTCTTGCACTTTCTTTGTATCAGATACAAGTTGCACTGCAAAAAGCTGTGGACCTTCTTCAGCAAATGATACAAACACTTTGTGTTGAGAATTTATTTCCAGGGATCGGATTTTGTAGGTAATAGACTTTTTTAGAGAAGGTGGTTTATTTGATATTATTGGTGTAGATGGTGGCCTTATATTATGGGTGTGTTGAGGTTGGCAGACTGGTGTTCTGAGATTGACATAATTTCTTGATGCTTTGTTACCTAACAATATTTGACCCACTCCTGATTGAATAGGTGTTCCATTATATGGCACTGCTACATTCTGATTTATTCGCATTGCTGAAGCAGGATTTGAACAGTTTTGATGGTTTAAGAATGGTACATGTTCGGTAAAAGATGGGGGTTCAGTTAGTAAACTTGGTGACCAGCTTGTCCGACCTTGTGGACTATCAGTCATTAGCAACAATAGCACTTCTTGTTTAGGCACAGGTAAAGCTATCCCATACCTGTTAGACACTAGATGAGTCGAAAGATCATTTCCTTTAAATTGAATAGATATTATTGATAAAGTGTGTGTTTGCGCTTCTACTGTTGCTGGGTACTCATCATAAAATAGCTGGCTTTGAATTTTTAAAAGTAGGCTTTCGTCCCATCTTCCAGACGGATGTATTACTTGAGACAAATAATAGTCAGTTGCCTGGGCTCTTAATTGTAAAAACATTGGATCATAGCTATCTAAGAAACGTATAGCACTTAACGGTATTATGGCTTTATTACCATAATCAATGTAATGAACTGCAACTAAGCCAGTGGCCAGGTTTGTTGTGCTTATAATTTTGACTCTGCAATATGTTCTATCTTTGTATTTCGCGGCACAAATAATACCCTCATGAATAGCTGCCGGGGGTACCGCACCAATACCCTTTTCAAAATTTTCCGTGGCCGTTTCAAGTAAACTCTCTACCATTAATGAAGATGCCCGATCAAGTTGGCCACTTATCTTCAGAAAATGTGCTTCACCATCAACGTGAGTAACATAAAGCCGAAAGGGTCTTTGAGCTTCTGTTGGCAAGGCCATGGTAAAATCACTTATTCAATAAAGTTAGGTACTCTTACTCTTACTAGAAATTAAAGTAAGTATGTCACTTAGGACCAAGGCTTCAAATAACGTTAAAAAGATGGTATAGTTACTCTGGGTATCGATATACTTGAAAAGTAGCGCTACCATATTTAGCTTAATATTTAGATAGTTTTACCGTTAACTTGAAATCCGCGGTATCATTAGGTATCGTTATAAGCTAGTTTTGTTACCGTCGCTCGCGCATCATTGGTTTTACAATTGTTAAGCATTTATTATTTTTAACCCTAAAAGGGGTAATTTTAATAACATTATCATCATTATAAAAAATATTTTGTGAAACTTTCTTTGTTTCATTTTCTTTTAGCTTCAGGTTGTATCCCGCACACAGCAGAGTAGGCAGAGGGAACCTAGTGTTAAGACACTCCGTTTCCCACTTTCTGGCGAACTCTGGAGGGATTGCGTATTGAGTGGCAAAACTCAAAACTCAACTAAATTACTTTTATGAAAATACATTTATTGTAGAATTACACTTTCTTGTCTTATTATAGTCTAGCTCATAATACGCACGCCCCATCTTTATTTTTAACAAAATTAGCAATTGGCAACGTCGCATAAAGGTAACAAAATAAAAGAATGATTTATACCGCTACTTTCAAAGTAACACTAAATGTAACGTTAAAAGTTATTATTGCGTTAAGTTACCAAGTATCGCTACTAAATTGTAACGATACTTAGGTGTCTACATGGATTTGACATGTGCCGCTCAGCGATCACTGTTGTTGAGTTCACAGAACACATTTGACACATAATTGCACATAATCATAATATATAAACTTCCACCCGTAGTCCCAATCTGTGGTCCCAATAGACCCATACTTGTCGAAAATTTCCACGAGTGATGACTTGTGCGGTGGTAAATTACCACTTTTAAACAATGGCGCTTTCGAGAATTAAATATTTATTATGTTCTGTAGTACTTTGCTTCGCCGGTGTTTTTATGTGCCCGTTTGATAAGAAGTTTGATGGCTCTGAGGTGCCTAGGGTGACTATCGCTGCTCTGGTGCGGAATAAAGAATATGTGCTGCCCTACTTCCTGGCCGGCATTTACGACTTGGACTACCCGAAGAATAGAATAACGATCTGGTAAGTTATACATTTTCTAGTTATTACGAGGTCGGTGATCGGTGATTGAACTATATATAGGTCGCCTTATAAAACTAAGTGGCGGCCGCTGCCACACCACAAAACAGGTAGTGTAAGTTGACATGACAAGTTGTTAGTGGTCCCGACCTATGTGATTTATCGGTAATAAGGTATTCATTTTAGTAAGAATCTAAGAAAAACCATCTTTATTTACATAATTCAAAATACATTGCATTAAACAATATAATATTTACTCATATCAGAAACCATCTTGACCTGAAATATTGATCAATGGTTGTGTTGCATACAACCAAGTTGGCCGATCCAATATACTAACATGGGCCAACATTGAAAGAAACACAAGTTGGCCTAGGTTTGACCAAATATACAAATATTTCAGTGAAATATCAAAGCTGCCATTTTGTAATCCTGAAGTGTTGATCCTAGGTGTCCTAGATATAGAAAAAACATGTCTATGCCTAGTTTATGCTAGGTGTGGCCCATACATTGGTGACTGACTGATGACCTATACCTTGGCCTAAAAGTACTGATTTAATAGCAATCAGTACATTTGGAAAATCTTTTAAAGTCTCACACATTAGTTACAAATGCACACATATGTTAAATTAAAATTAAGATAAAGACTTTAAAGAGAAGAGGAGAATAATTTTTTTTGGACTACCACATCATTTTGTAGGTCAATTTAGATTAGAGTTCATTGGCCTGGACCTTTCAACAGGCAAAACTAAAAAAGAAAGTTATTTTAAGTTTTACTAAGATATAATTTAATGACATGCATACAAAATATTATATATATATGGAAATAATATATTCTTTGCAGGTTTTATTCAGATTACAATTCAGATAGGAGTATAGAAATTTTAAAAATATGGAAAAGCAATGTTGAATTGGAATACAATCACTTCCATCTCTATACTAATGAATCACAGTTCCACAAAGACAAACACAATGCTACAAGTTGGACACCAAGTAGATTCAATCATGTCATGAAGTTGAGACAAAAAGCATTAAATTTTGCAAGAAAATCTGACTCTGATTATATATTAGTAAGTATAGGCAACTAATGAAAACATGCCTCCCTGTTTTTTTTTCAAATTAGGCCATTGTCATCAAACAATTGAAAATTATAAATGTATTTTACAGATGGTGGACGCAGACGTCGTGTTCACAGATGAAATGACACTAAAATCACTGATAGCGTGTGAGGAGCTGGTCACCGCTCCCATGCTGACGTCAGACGGCTTTTATTCAAACTTTTGGTAAGACAATTAAAGATTTAAAATAAAGTATTTAATTTATACTTCTATTTCAAACCCATTTTTCAAATCTCAGGCACGGTATGAGCCGTGACTTATCGTATTTACGGACAGCGGACTACAGCGACATACTTAGCCACACAACCCAGGGGTGCCATGAAGTTCCTATGATTCATTCAGCAGTACTTATAGATTTAAAACCAGCAATTTCGAATGACTTGACATACATTGATAACGGAAAAATCAGCTACGACGGACCTGATGATGACACGTTGGTGTTCTGTGCGAGCGCACATGATGCAGGTTGAAAATATTAATTAATTAAAACATTTTCTTATGTAAAAATTTAATATTAACAACATGTCATATACAAAACATATTAATTGCAACTAATATAAATTAATATTAAGTACTTTTTTTCTAGGAGCAGAATTAAAAGTATGTAATGACCGGCTATATGGTTTCATCACAGTCCCTTCAGAGAACTCAACACCAGAAAATGAACGGAAAAAACTAAGCAATATGAAGCTTAAGGCACTGAGCAAGGGCCTGATCCTGCCAATTTTTCCAACTCTAAATAAATATGTATCTTATCCTTTGAAATCAAATTTTGGTATGTCTATGATATTCATGATAAACCTCGATAGAAGAAGAGATAGGAGAAAATTGATGATAGAGAGCTTTAAAGAACTTGGCATGGAAGTGACCGAGTTTGAAGCCGTTGACGGGAAGTAAGTATACCTGATCAGATGTCTCTTGACTTCTCTATAATATATATATACTTGGTTTTTTTTATGTTATATTCTTGTTCTTTTTAGGAAATTAACCAAGAAAAATCTAGATGAAATGGGTATAGAATTAATGAAAAATTATGAGGATCCATATCATGGAAGGTACATGCAATTACATTTACATATTTAGGTCTCATATTATTTCAAATAAGTAAACATTCTTTAACTTTACAGACCAATGAAAGCTGGTGAAATTGGATGTTTCTTAAGTCACTATAAAATATGGAAAGAGGTAATGTCAATATTTTTTATATATTATGTTTTCTTAACTTCTATGTATTACAGAATTTTATTTAACATAATTTCAGATAATCCGCAATGAATATAAAATGACATTAATAATGGAGGATGACATCCACTTTGTCCCTTATTTCAAAGAAAAACTGGCTCGTGTTGTAGAAGAAATAAAGAATTTCCACTACGACCTTTTGTAAGTATAACCAAAAGCCCAGAGTTCAGTACCCTTGATAATAAAAAAGTATATAAACTTTTTCCTTGTAGATACTTGGGCAGGAAGATATTAGTGGAGGGAGAGACCAAAGTGACCAGCCACACTGTGAAGCCTCTCTATTCATATTGGACTCTTGGTTATGTCTTGACTCTACATGGTGCAGAAAAACTATTAAAGGCGAATCCTCTGAAGAATTTGCTTCCAGTTGATGAATTTCTACCAATAATGTTCAATGCTCACCCCAAGTATGTGACAAGTGATAATAAACGTGAAGAATTACATGACAAAGAACCAAAGAAAATTGTTTTTATTAGAATATGCATGTATTCAGCCATTGTGGCTGCTGTCTACATGGTCATATATGATATTGATTTCTTTTAAAATGTAGAAAACTTACGTTTTTTAATTCTTTTTATTTTATTTTAAATTATTTTTCATTTTTTTGAAACCTCTTACTTTCATTACTCTATCTCAAATGTCACGGCATTCAGTCATATCAGTTTGACATATCGACGGTGAAATGCGAATACCTCCTAACTGGCATTTTTAACAAATTATCTTTTTTTTTTTCATTTTAAATGCATACACTTACTACACTATTAAAATATATATGAATATAATCATATAATATAACATTTTTAATTTGTCAAGAAATGAAACGTTTTTTTAATTTGTGAAAAGTTTTGATTTCGTCACTGACAAATTGTCAGCTAGACTTAGAAGTTATTGGCTCTTCGCCGTCGATATGGCTGTCAATATTTTTGTTTATTTTTATTTTTTTATTTTCCTTTCAGCGTAACGTGGCAAAATCATTACCCCAAACGCGATTTGAAAGCACTGTCCGCCCATCCCCTTCTAATGAACCCAACTCATTATACGGGAATGGACGGTTATATTAGCGACACTGAGGACTCTAACATAGTGAATAGCGATAATAAAACATGATTAATCGATATTACAGAGATTATTGAAGTTGGTGGAAAATTTATGTGTATATAAATGTAGTATGTAGATTATATATAAAAAAATGCTATCTAATAGAATCATAATATATGATTATTAATATAAACTATCATAAAAAGAATATTTTGTCAAGCTCAAGTTAAATGAACAATTATTGTAACCAGGTAGCAAGGCTGCGGCATGCAGTCCTGCTTATTTAACATAACATGTCTGTTGGATGATTGGATGGATTCAGGAAAATAATATTAGATTAACAACTTAACTATAATGAATGTAGATCTATTGAGACTATCAAACCAAAAACTATTAATTCTGTAGTGCTGTACATATAATATTTAGATAGTAGTTTAGATTTTTAAGGCCGTCGTGGCGCAGCTGCACTAGGGTGTGACTGTAACGCGACGATTGTGGGTTCGATCCCCACTCGTGGAAATGAAATATTTATATAAATTTATATTTTCATTTCTTCGTCCTGGTGTCCAGGAAAAGAGCGGCGCTGAGTTCTGCCACTCAACAAGCAATTCCTACAGAATTCGGCGGCAAGTGGGGAATGGAGTGTCTTTACACTAGGTTCCCTCTGCTTATCCTGCTGTGTGCGGGATACACCGTAAAATTGATTTATTTTAGATATAAGGAGTACTCTTTTGTAATGATATTATATTGTCCATCCACATTTTGGTAAAAATTGTAGTGATGTAAAAAAATTGACTTTAAATAAACTTATATTAATGACGTCGTTTCTTGAAATCAGAACAAATATATTTCTATATATTAGTGTAATATATTTAAACAATCTATTGAATATAAGCCTCTTTCTCGAAATCAAAAAGTGTTTCCGCAATTTTGGTAAAATCGTAATGTGTACATAAAGTAACTTTCAATAATCTCATTTACAAGATGTTTCTCAACAACATCTGATGCTGGTGGCGGATGAGACATGTTAGCCATGTATATGTTTGAATGTAATGCTCCTCAAAATGAGATTTTTTATACTAATTAATTATTTGTATCCATTGATTTTAAATACTTACATATATGTAGTGTATGGACTAAGTAAACCCGAATTTAGCGATTCAAATCTTTACAAAGACTTTTGACCGATGACTTTGAGTCGCTCAAATCTGTTAGAAGTTACTGTTTATGATATATATTTTATTTACTCATTCTATTGACTGATATTATTATATTTATATGTATAGTTTAATAAACTTATATTTTGTAACAATATGTTTACAAATTTGCATTTAACTTACGTACTTTACTTTACTTGTAAGTTGTTTGAGTATATTGTGGATGTACTTACTCAGTACAGGTAATGCTTTAGTTTATACTTTATAAAATCGAATTTTGTTGCAATTGTAACCAAAGGCTTGTCAAATTAGTGCCATTTTTTTTTAATATTATAAGTGTAATGATATATCAAACACCGCTGTTTATAATGTTTCAATTGTAGTAAATAAAGAATGAAAAACTCATCTTATATTAGTGTTTTATTTCTACGCCCTACGTTCTAATACAAAGAATTAATAAAGGAGGTATGACTTTTACTCTTACATTTCAGTTTTCACACATTACAGTTTACACACATACATTTTAGACAGCAGAGTCAAAGGCAGACACGCAGTGTTAAGTGGCAGAACTCGACGCCGCGCTTTGCCTTATTACCAGAGCGAACTATGAAAATATTAAATATTTTATTTAAGCAAGTGGGAATCGAACCCACAACCGCATTTACAGTCGCACGCTTGTGTCCCTGCGTCACGTACGTCCGTTAAGAACTAAAATTTTCATAAACCAATTTTGTTGAAACTTATTTTTAAGTTCCCTCGCTGTGCGAAATGAATGTTTAAATTTTTCTGTCAGATCACAGACCAGCTCTGTGGTTTCCGCGCTTACCTATAGCTAGGGGGGCTAGAAATAACTAGGAGTGCGAACTGGACCTCGCCTAAACCCATCTACGTGGTCATATCTGTACGTTTGCAAATTTTCATCTCAATCGGTCAAACCGTTTGTAAGCCTATTTGTGAGCCTCCAGTAGAGCGCTCCGCTCGCTTCGCTTCGCTTAGCAATTTGTTATAGAGATACGTCGAGGCTAGCATTGCGAATTAACATTTGCAGCAAATAAACGAATTAATATCTAATTTATTTACATTATGTAATAGTGAAATATTAACTCCTTACGGGAACTCCCGAATACCGAAATAGTTCTGTAGATATTTACCATTTGATCAAATAGTTCATTTTTCATACTTCTATTAGAGTTAAAATATTTTAAAGTATTCTCATGCCTACATAGTTAAAAAATGATTAAACTTATTGAGCCTACACCAGGGTTAAATCATATTATTATGAAGTATCTTATCCTACATTTGGTTACCGATAAGTTCCTCTAACAGAACAATAAAATAACAGAAATAGTACCTACTTTGCTTTTGACCAGCATTTTTAGCAAAGCATTACTTTCAACATTTTCTTGTCGAAGTTTTCAAAGTTTAAGGCTAATTAGAGAGCCTACAACACTAACATGGTTCCAACTATAGAATAGTTTAATCCAAATGAGGTCTCAAACATTACACACATAGTAAACTATTCCTCTTCGCGGGAAATTTAGTTCAAGGTATTTTGTGAATTTCCAACAAAGTTCCTATAAGTTCGACGCTTATTAAGAACGTAGCTAGCTTGTACTATAGTTAAGTAAAGCGTTTAATTTATTGTTTATTATATTAAATTAGCTTCACGCTTACAGTCTCTACATACCTCTTTCGCCTCGACCACTGTCATCAACCTCTTCATACATGCTCTTCGGAGGATTCTCATGCTTTTTTCGTGACCAGATACTGTGTTTTCGAAAGTCAACCGAGGTTTCTCTCTACCAAGATCTCTCTTGTTTGCAGCAACCACTGCCAGCCAACCAACCAAAAAGACGTTCCGTGTAGTGGCGACGAATGCGACGTTGGGGACCGCCACCCAACACGCCATCTCCGGAATAGCGGGAGGTGGAGGACGGAGCTACAAGGCAATAACTGAAAGTACAAAATTTTATATATATTGTTATAATTCTCAATTTTCTTATTTAGATTTTACTTCCATTTCTTCCTTAAACGTCCTTCTCTTCCTATAATTCTTCCGAGCTCTCCGAGTCCTGATACACCATTCTGTCATATAATTCTGGTAGATAGTCGTAATGACCTTGGTTAAATTCTTCGTTTTCCAGACTTTTTTTCATGGCCTCCCAACTTAAATTGTATTCTGGGTCAAACAAACTGAAATAGTAAAATTTATCCAGTTAATAAAAAAACATTAATTGATAAAAATTTAAACAGACCGGAAATTAAATAGAAACCTTGAGCACTTTAATTTCTCCTCTTCCAAGTTTATGGTGAGAGTAAACTATGGTAAAAATTCCAACAAAAAGAAATACACTGAGTGTACAGTGTCGTAGGTTAGTATAGGGGGATAGAGGATTTCTCAAATTTCCACATAAATGGAAAAAATGTATTTTCCATTTTGTTTTGTGTCTTAAAGTCCATGCAACAAACCAACAGATAACGATTTGTTCTTTAATAAAATAATCTCTATCCATACCTCCATACCTATATTATAAATTCGAAAGTAACTCTGTCTGTCTGTCTGTCTGTCTTTTACGCAATCAGGGCGAAATCGCTAATTTAATTGTGATAAAATACTCATATAGAGATACTTGAGGGTCTCGGGATGAACATAGGATACTTTTTTTTCTCATATTTGTAATATTTTCGATATATACCAATATATTAAAATACTTATTAATTTGACATGCAATTTATTCCGCCATGTTTATAACAACCGCCGTTGCTAAGCAACGATTTGCAAAGTTTGTTGTTAGAAAACGTCACCCAAAATAAGTTTGCTTAACGCATACATGGCGCGCGCCGACTCAACCTTATGAGACACAAAAACAATATTCTCCAAAAATATTGTCCCTTAAATATTGTTTAAAAAAGTCCGCGTTGATATATACTATAGATATAGATTTGTATACATTAACAAAAATTAGATGATTTCTATAATTTGATATTCATCCTTATGAAAATAAATATAATAGTCACTTTTAGCATTTCATCTAGATGGAAATTATACGTAAGATGGTTTACTGTATAACAATTTAATAAATAATTAAGGAGATGTCAGTGATTCGGAATGACCTAGCCTACGAGTGGTAGGTATAGTATGACCGACGCGAACGGGCAGATGACTTTGATGGTTTTGTAAATTTTTATATATTTTCGAATTACTGTTAATTTTTATTTAATTATTTGCTGCTTATTACTACTACTACTTATTAATTTATCTCAGTTCGGTTATCTATACCGATGTTATACACTTAAAATATCGTAATTTTAATCATTTGGGATTTTATTTAATATTGTTCGCAAAAATTATTAATTATTTAATATAGAAAAATATTTAGTACGCGCGCACGGCAAACTTTAGGTACTTTTTCTAATATTAAGAATTTACTTACTTTTTCTTCTTTTGTTTGTTCATTTCGGTTACTCAGATATTTTATCTAATAATAAATCTGCACTTATTGTTCTTTTTTAACTTATTTTAATTACTTAGGCTTATATTTTTTTACAAATTCTATTGAAAACCGAACAAAATTTCATAAATATATTTAATACATAATCGCATAGTTCAAGCGGGCGTAGCCGCGTCCGGGCCCACTAGTATATAATAAAACTGTCTGTATGTATGATCACGCCAATCTTCGAAAGTACTGAACCGATTTACTTCAAACTTTCAACAATTGCTTTGTTTTATTTTAACTCAACTTAACTCAAGGCATTATTTTGCCTGCAAATATATCACAATCTATATTTAGATAGATAGATAGATTGTGATTATTATTAAAACAAGATTATTAAAACAAGAAAGAGGTTCTCAATTAAATCGTTTCGATTCGATATTCGATTCATTTAGTTATTTTAAATTCGATTTTGATATTGGATTATTCGATTCGATTTGGATATTTTTTGTAATATGCAATCATTACAGTTATTTTACAAACAATATTATAAATCCTTACCCAAATCGATGACATTACCTTTAAAGCTGTTTCTGAACGAGTAAATTAAATTATTCATTGACATCGACATATACGACTGTCAATCAATTCGGTTTACTAAATGAATAATCATGTAGTTCAAGCGGGCGAAGCCGCTGCCAGGCCGTTAGTAGAATAATATAACAAGAAATATTCAACCCCTCTTCAGCCTTTCTCATATAAGGACTATTCAATACTTAGATTAGCGTGTTTTACCAAACGAACACTTAGATAATGTCTTATTTTCACTAATAATAAATTATTTTTAGTTTATGAGACATTGACGCGAACATTTAAAATAAATGACACTTACTGCCGGTTTTTTGCAGAAAAAGTACAGATGAATGGTTTTTTTTTCGTCTTAGTCTCGTGGGAATCAACATGTGGGGAACATGTGTTGTGAAATTATTTAGGATTACTTGTTCATAGTAACATTTATCATCAGCCTTCTTAGCAGGGTAGACAAAGTGAAGCTAGTGTTAAGTCACTCCCTTTTCCACTTTGCGCCGGCGGACGTTAACGCCGCGCTTTGCCTCGACACCAGAGCAAAGAAATGGAAACTTACATTTTAAATAAATAATTAATTTAGTTGTCACACTTTGTGCCCCTGCATTGTGACTTATTAATTGTTATTTCCCTTTAAACACGTATTAATGTTATATTCGTGAATTGTAACCAGACAAACAGTTCTTCCACTCAACGCGCGCGCGTAATGTCCCAAGTCTTGGCGGGGGGTCTTAACCAGTAGGTTCCCTCGGTCTACCCTGCTGTATACAAATCTCACGATTAAAATGGAACGCAAAGAGAACATTGTGTTAAGACATTCCCATCTCTATTTATTATGCTGATAAAAAAATAATAATTTTATAAGCGTTACTCCGAATGGTGTGGCGCAGTGGCACAGCGTCTGGTTTTGCTGGGTTCGATTTTCACACAGGCGAACAAATTATTTTCTATAGCTCTGGTAGGTATGTTTATAATAATAAAAAGTTACTTAAAATCTTACCCACTAACGCAAATCATTAAATTCCGTATATGCGCGGCACTGAACATGTGGATGAGGGCGGTGTGGCCGGTGCAGTTCGCCCACTGAGCGTCAGGGGACATGAGCATGCCAAATGCCTTTCCGCGGCATATTAGCGGGGCGCCGTACATACCCTAAAGTGTAAAATATAATTCATTTAATACGAAAAATCAACAAGGTATGTATAACTAAATAAATTAAGTTAAAAAGATGCTTTTTCTAAAACAGATTTCTATTATCCAAACCTTTGGAAGTGGGTGAAAATAACATGTAGAGCAACTGATAGAAACAATATATAAGTACTACAGGTTTTTTAAAAAAAATAGTTTATAGGCCAGTCTCTTGTCAGAGTCTCTCTTGTCAGTCAGTCCATTGTGTGACTGTAAACGAGACAGGTTGTTGGTTCGATTCCCAGTCGAAGAAATGAAATATATATTTTCATTTCCTCGCTCTGGTAACTATGGAAAGAACGGCGTTGAATGCTAACAACGGCGTGAAGTAGCTATACTCCACACGCAACGCCTCCAGACTTGGGCGGAGAGTGAACGGAATGTCCTAACACCAGGGTCCTAGGTTTCCTCTGCTAAGCTTACATAATTATATTTTTTACTTACGTGACAGGGTTGAGCTTCTTTATCGGGCTGTAATATGTAAACAAAATTATCCTATTAGTCGAATAGAATATTTTTTTAGTAGTTTTACTTTTCTATATAGCCTTAACGAAAATTACAGGTAAATGTTTACCCAATATTAACTTTATATTTACCTTCTAGTTGTACAATACTGTGTCTGTGTTTGATTCACCTTCGGAGTAATGAGCTATTCTCACTTTCCGCTCTGGTAAACAAACATGATAAACAATATCTATACGCGTGGACCTAGTATTAAGACATTTCGAAGAATGTCTCCATACTAGTTTCCTTTTGCCTACCCCTCCATATGCGGGATACAGCGTGAAAATATGAATTGATCCTCAGTTCTTACATCTTTAACACATATAGATGCAGCCTTGTCAAACATTCCGGTATATCCGAGGTTGGTCATGGCCTTTTGGAATTTCAAAGTTATGGTGTTGCACCATAGACTCTTCTTTGCAATGGTCAAATATTGTACTCGAATATGCCTCTGCAATAAGAATTTGTGGGCTGGATAGATTTTGTCCTGTAAAATTAAAAAAAATGTCATAATATTATATTCCAGTGAGATACCTTCCAGCTGTGGTCTCTAAATCAGGTGGAGCATGGATCAGTGCCTGGGACTGGCGACCACAGATGTAGGCTTAAAGGTTACCTTTCCGATATATCAACACTCGCCTTGTTTGCACCAGCCCATAGTAATTATAAATAGGTGTTTACTAAATTTATTATTAAAATAATAATTCATTAATCAAACAAATAATTGTCCTAATAATCGAGTCCGCCAATAATATAATAATTATTACGCTAACTGAGCTTCTGACAGTGGGACGGCGTCTCTGGTGGACAAAGCGCAGCGTCGAGTTCCGCAACTAAGCTGCATATCTCGAAAAAATGGGTAAAAGTGGGGAACGGAGTTTCTTAAAACAGGCTCTTTTTTCTTTGTGTACCCTGCGGTGTGCAGGATAGTGTGAAGCTATTACTAATATGTATTTATAAGCTAAGTCTAGAACCAACCACGAAAATTGTATAGTAAAATAACTATAAGCAAGTCTCCTTTATTTGCTCTATTGTTCTAGTTTTTTCGGAGATTATAGTGTCCACCAGAAAGGAGCGATAGCGTACCTTCGCCCCTTTCGAAGTATTTTCTTCGAATTTACAAATATTTTTTTACTTGTGTAGTTCAAATAGCTTTGATGAATATGTGAATAGCGTGTTACATAAAAAAGTGCAAAAACCAAAAGTGTCCAGAAAAACAGCTATACACACATAAGTTACACTTACATAAGTTGTCCAGACCAGGGCGGTCTGTCATTCTACCGTCTGCATTGTGCTATATTTGATTTGTTATCTAATTTACTTCTCATTTTATAACTAGGTTAACACTAACACACTTAACTATGTCTCTGAAACTATTAATAAAATGAAGAAAAAAAAATATTAGAAAATATATAAAGAAAAATACATACCCCCTTATAGAAAAAGTGCCAGCCAGGCATTAAGCACTCCTCATGTAAAGCTAAAGTTTCTTCACCTTGGAACTCTATAGAGATGGGCCTTAGGGGCACCTCTGCGAGAGCATCAGGTACTTTCTTTGCAAGAAGCATAAACGCTGGAGATTTTTGTACCATATATGCCCTTTCCGCTGTTACATTTGATACTGTGGAATAGTTGATCAGTTAATTAATATGGGTTCGAATATCATATCGATATGGTACAATTTTTCTTATTTGGCTTAAAGATGACGAATTTAGTGTCTTATAAGATATGTGAAGAGTTTTTTCTAAAATATTTCAAAATTAATTTTGCGACATACCACTTCCATCTAATTATGTACATCCTCATACATAAGTTTACAGCATCCACATGCCATAAGATGATTTAATTAATTTAGATCTCACATATCTATTAGTAGCCATATATCGTTTTAATAGATAGACTAATAATATGAAGCTGGATTGAGGGGTGTTTGTTTAGTTAAAACTAGTGGATTGAATTAAAAAAAAATCTTAGTGTTGGATTGCCCATTTATCGGGGATGAGGAAAGCTATAGGCTATTCCATCAGTTTAATAGTTTCGTTGTAACCCACTTTCGTAAGTTTCGTTGTACTTGTCGTGTTGCCTCGGTCACTTCGAATGTGTCATACCTACATTTTTTATAGCTTTACCTACGCTATATTCAGCATACAACAAGGTAGGCAGAGGGAACTGGTGTTAAAACACTCTGTTACCATTAAAACATTTTTAAATCCGACCAAACTCTGGAGGCGTTGCGTATTAAGCGGCGCCGCGTTTCGCCTCAATGGGGCGAGGAAAAATGAAAATATGAAATATTTCATTTCCTCACTGAACTTGTGTGTGCGCCTCGAATGGCCTCTATACATTAGATACTCTCAGTTATTTCCATTTGACAAGGGAGACGAAGCCGCAGGTAAAACCTAGTTAATAATAGCTATATTAATTGTGCCATTTAGTTGCGCGTGCAATGTACCGATAATGCAGGCAACTTGTTAATTATTATAATTAATTGATATATACGTATGTACGTGCTTCTGTAGCAATTAGAGTAACCTCGGGCTTTGGAGTGACGTTGTGGGTAATGAGTATTATTAGTTAATTATAATATATTGATATGTGTATTTTATAATTATTTGAAATACAACTAAGTGGCGACTGTGAGGCGTTGGTTTCCCACTCGGGGGAGTGAAATATTCTTCTCTGGCACTGTTCCACCACTCAACAGGCAATGCTTCGAGACTTCAGTCGAAAGTGGAGAACGGAATGATCCTAATGGGATAGTGTCTTAATATTAGATTCCCATGTTTCCTCTGCCTACCCTGCAACGTGCGGAATCCAACAGTTACGTACGGAAGTTAAAAAATATATTATGGGAGCTGATAGTGGAGTAGCGGTACAGTGTTAGTAGTGTACTGATAGTAAACGCGCTGGTCGTGTGTCCGAATCTAATTCAGGGGGGTGAATGCAGGGTGCAGCGTTCAATTTCGCCACTCAATACGTAATGCGACTGATTCGATACGTAATCAGTCAGTCTTCCATGGGCATATCTAGGGATATTTTACGGGGGCATTATTTTTGATTTTGAACAGATCTTTGTATCGTTTTTTTTTATTTTCATACTTAATTTTTTGTTAGTAAAAACAATTTTACGGTTAGCACCGGACTGTTTTGAAGTTGGCAAGTACCATATGATTTCATTTAAATTTGTTCAGTAGTTTGGTAGTTTTTGTGAAAATGAAACAAACGTCCATCCTCACAAACTTCCACATTTATAAAATTTGTAGGAAAAAAATAAAATATAACAAAGGCCGCAATTTCAACACAAACTGGAGCCTGACGCCAGGAAACATTATTTTAGCAAAACACATATTATTTAACTGAGTTAGCATTCTCCCGTTCCGTTGAAATTTATGAACAAAACCTGTAACCGTTCCATTGTGTAGGTACTGTACAGAGTTGATTTTAGTCGAAATATATTAGTTTGTTAACGAAATAAGTAAAAGCTACATAGTATTGAATATTTTTAAATTTTGTTATTACATTTTGGTAGGTATTTATTAAAGTAACTAATTTGGTTTTGAGGCTGGTGTCTGGTGTCCGGATTGTGGGTTGCAATTCCAATTGTGGGATTGATTCTATAGCTACAATTTTTATTACTGCGCTCGACACGAAATTTCTCAAAAACTGCAGAATGTGGGATCCACCCGTCTTAACGTCTAGCACAGTATAGCGGGGTAAACAGAAAGCCAACACTAAGGTTCCTGCTTAGCCCGCTATGCGGGAAAATAGCGTGTTCATTTGATGGCTTCAGAGATTTCATGTTAGCATTTAAGTTTGTTTCGTAAGTTTTAGTCTGGCATAAGTTTGTACTACACGTTAGCATACTTACGTAGGTATTTAAACAAAGCACTGGTGGTATATTAATGTTTAAGATATTTCATACACCGCATTTAACTGTGTGGTTAAACGCGACAGTCGTGGCTTCGATAAATGATAAACGGAACAATCAAAACAAAAATATTTCTCTTTGCCGATATGGTAACATTGAATTTATATTAAGAAAATGAGAGCACAAGCTATTTATTTTAAATATTAGAACAAAAGTATAAAATTTCAATTTCACAGAAAAGTTATTTACTTTTGAATGTTATATTTCCCTTTTGTTAGAAAAGACAGAGAATATTACAGTCCCGTTTAGACAACGATATTTTTATAGTATTGTTATACCATTTCTTAATAGATAGTTCCAGTTTCATGTTTTTAAGGTTCCGTACCTCAAAGGAGATTTTTTGCCAGATTTTTATTTCTTGATTGCGGGGCGGTATCAAGCTCAAATTAATATGAAATATACCGGTCTAGAGTCCCTTTCATTAAGGAAAAAATATTTTCCTAAGTCAATACAATAAAAACTTAGAAGCTTTTACGACATCATTTACAATACAAATAAAAGAAAAAACTATTACAAATCTATATCTGTAACCAATAAAGTTTGTCAACTTGTATATCTCATGTTCCCGTTGACATGTTCCCTACAATCATGAAATTAGTACAAAGAACTCGGTGTGTGGGTCTGAATCGCGTTTAACCGGTTTTTTATTATAAAGATATTCTTTATATTTGTGCTCCGCATTGCTTTATAATATACTGAGTGGTAGACAGGGTGAGCCACACAGCATGGTTTTTGGTTCAATTCCACTTATGTGGATCATATTTTAAAAAAAATTGGATTGGGTAAAATAAAATTCTTATCTAAAAAGGAATAGAACTTGCATTCACCGCTTTATTTCATATTTATTCCATACAAAAGATGTCTATATGAATTGGTTTGGTAACTGCTATATCCGATGTGTACGATAATACTTGAAAAACTCCATTGTTCTTAAAGAAGCTGAATAACTGGGCTTATCGCATTTGACCTTATTTCCTACTAAATTTGTTATCATTTAATAATATGAAGCCAATTATAGCATTATTCAAATATTATTGAGGACTCTGAGGCGTTTGTCTGTATACGCGCAACGGATGTAGGTTCGATTTTCACGGAGGAATAAATTACTTTCTTTATCTCTCTCTGGTATCAAGACAATGTGCGGCCTTGAGTCTCGCTATTCAAATATCACATTTCGAAATTTGGGTGGAAAGCGGAGAACGGGGTGTCTTAATACTATGTTCCCTCTGCCTACCCTGCTGTGTGCGGGATACACATCGTGAAGCTGATTTAATTTTAATTTGAAGTAAAATGTACTTTGATTTTGTTTAATAAAAATAATTAAAGAAAGATTTATAATTTTGAAGTCGGTGTCAAGCTAATGCTAGAACAACCTTACTATAATATCAAAATTACTAAGCCTGTTTGTTCTACTTGGCTCGGTTAGGTATTATTTTAATGCAAAGTTTTTTTTCAGTTGGTTGAAAAGAAATGCAACGATGAGAAATTTGACTTCTGATAAAAAGTTAACAATGTTTTTCTTATAGCTTTTATAGTATACAAAAAAATCCAAAGTGTGCAATTTCAACCGGATCCCATAATCAAAATCTAACTAAACTTTCACTAAACTATTCTTGAAGTGTATCCTTTACAATAAAAAAAGAACAGAGAACTTATTAGATTTTCTCACAGATACCAATGTCAGAAATGGACGAAATTACGGTACCCCTCTCTCCTCCTCCTCCTCCTCCTCTCAATCTCCTTTTATTACAGAAGTCGGTTAAAAAGCGGGAAGCATAATTATAAGCGGGAAGCATATTATAAGTAAATCCAACATTTATAACAAAGATACTTACACTTGGGCACAATAAGCTTAGTGACTTGAACCCGTATCCCACGTCTAGGATGCCTGTACGTGGCGGCTGTCACCACGTTGATGGGCCTGGTATCGTGCGTGTCAGCGGTGGGATTGACCACGCACACGCACGCTGTTATCACTGTAGTGCGGGATAGGAGAGTGCCAACGCAGACACCTCGGTAGCGGGAAATGTAGTAAACCTGTACAGGAAGTTAAGTCAATATCTATATACAATAAATCAGCTTCACGCTGTATCCCGAACTTAGTCGTTCCGTATTTTAAGGTGTAGGTAAGAGAATGTTGTAGTAGTTAATGAATGTAATCTTTTTTTACTATAAAATTAGAAGATAAAGTTTTACATATATCGTCTGTAAATGGCCACAAAAGCTATGTAAAACATTTAACTTAAAATGTTTGTACTATAAAAAAAACGCAAATGTGTACATAACTGGACTGGCTGGTTTACATCGAAACGATCAACGTTATTTGATCTTACTTAGATAAAGAAATAAATATATTTTATTCAATTCGAAACTATAAGTTTCTGAGACTAACGCGTTCAAACAAGCAAACTCTTCAAACTTATAATATTATTACAGATGTGGACAAAATTCGAACCTACACTCATAACAAATAGACCAACTAGCAAAAATTTTATCCTTTACCACACATAAAAAGAAAATGTAAAACAATTTCAACATGTCCATTACAAAAGTCTGAATAAGCCTAGCGGTGGCCTTTGAAAGCTCAAGAGCTGGTTGAAAGCCCTACTTTACAGGTAAATGCCTTATGTAACAGACGTTTGTGCGAATGCTTATGATATATATATGTTTGTATGTATCTGTGTGTACGGAGATATTTATTCGGATCTCAACGTTTTCTAGCAGGATTTGAATCTAAAGCTAAATTAATTAAATTCTAATTCTCACCAGTCTTCGTCGCTGGTGTAAGCCACCTATGGCACTGACACCACTAAATAAAACTAGATTTCTAAAGACAGGAAACTAATATGAAAAGTTATCATAAGCTCATCCTGCAGAACTACCGGATACTTTTACTCGGAGAAGAAAATTGTTGATGTTTGTAAGATTTCTTCGTACAAAACTTGAATAAAATATGAATATAATATATTCAAATTCAAAATATTCTTTATTCAAATAAACTATAAAAGTACAACAAAAAGCTACCACCGGTTTGGAAGGCAGTTCTACTGAGAAGAGCCGGCAAGAAACTCAACAGTTGCTCTTTTCAAAGTCAATGGTATATTTTACTATTACATTAGCTGGCAGCTATCCTGCCTGACATTCAATAGACATTAATTCCATACATGCTTATCCTCTAAATATTCTTGAACAGTGTAATACGCTTTACTTGTTAGAATTTTTTTTACAGATATTTTAAATTTTTGTAGTGGCAAACTAAGAATACACTGCGGAATTTTATTATATACACGTATACTCAGACCCATAAAGGATTTACTAACTTTTTGGAGGCGAAAACTTGGTGTAACAAGCTTATCTTTATTTCTCGTTCCTATCGTATGACTGTCGCTATTTTTTCTATGATAATGTATATTTTGTCGGACAAAGAATTCTCTTATAATATACAAATTGGGAAGCAACTGTAATAATACCTGCATCTTTGAAAACATCTCGCAGAGAATCTCGGGCTCTTAGATTATAAATATATCTCACGGCTCTTTTTTGGAGAATAAATATTGAATTGATATCTGAAGCACTACCCCGTAGCAGCATACCATAAGATAAAATACTATGAAAATAGCTAAAGTAGACTAGTCGGCCAGTTTCAACGTCGGTCATTTGTCTTACTTTCTTAATTGCGAACGCGGCAGAGCTGAGTTTATCTACCAGTGCTTCCAGATGAGCGTTCCACTGGGGTTTGGAATCTATAGTAACACCTAAGAAAATAGCTGATTCCGATACATTAAGAGGTTCTCATTTAATTTTTAGATTAAAATTATGTTTTTTAACATTTGGTAAAGCAAACTCGATGCATTTCATTTTTTTAGCATTTAACATTAGATTATTAACATCAAACCAACGAAGAATATGCGATAGTGCACTATTCACTTCGTCATAGTTTATTTTATTTCTGTCAACTTTAAATATTAAAGAGGTATCATCCGCGAAAAGTATAATATCACATAGCTTCTTCACATAAAAAGGCAGATCGTTAATATAAAGAAGAAATAAAAGGGGACCAAGTATAGATCCTTGTGGAACGCCCATCTTTAGAGGACCCAGATGATTTTACATAATTTATACTAACCTTCTGAATTCTTCGGTTTAGATATGAGGCAAGAAGATCAAGAACAGTATCCTGTATACCATAATGATATAGTTTTAATAACAGAGTTTCATGGTCTACACAATCAAAGGCTTTGGATAAATCACAAAACAGTCCAATAGCATTTTGTGACTTCTCCTATGCGTCATAAATGTGCTTTAGAAGTGCAGTACCCGCATCCGTAGTGGACTTGCCTTTGGTGAAACCATATTGCTCACTATGGAAACAATTGTTAACATTTAAGAAAATTGTGAGCTGGTTAAATATTATTTTTTCAAATATTTTACATAGAGATGGCAAATAATAATATAATAATAATAATAATATTTTATTTATTTAAGTGACCAGTGACTCATTATGGTTATAGGATTAAATATTATTGGATTGAAGCTTATAAAGTCTTTTTTGCTTTACTTTGTATCTTGTGTATAGCAGGATGCACAGAGGGAATTATCGATCCCTTTTCGATTTCGAGTGGTGGAACGCCTCAACGCCGTGTTTTGCTTCGTCATCAGATGGAAGAAACTAAAATATTCAATATATCATTACAACCAGTAGGAATCGAATCCATAATCACCCATCGCACTCTTGTGCCCCTACGCCACGAGTCCTTAATGTTTTACGTGGTTTTATTTAAGGTAAAAAAAACATGTCGGGTTCAGTTCTAGGTTTATGTCGTTCCAAGCGTGACGGTTGAGCGCAAAATCACTTCGTCAATGTCACTTTGAATCGAGAACACACGAAGGAAGTTAAACGGTGGAGAGAAATAAAGTTACACAATGGGAGAATGCATGATTGTTGAACACGATAATCTCGGGAACTCCTAGTTCGAATAGAACAATTCTTCTAGAGTAAGATAGTCCATTTACCGATGAAGGTTAACACACACTGGCAGACGCAGAACTCTTAGTTAACTCCATTTGACTACGCGTGAAAGACTTAGGTAAAAACTAATAGAACTTACCTTTAAAAATACTACGTAAAAGTAAGTATGCATGTAGGTACAGGCTAGTCGTGGCCAGAAGGTGCACGGAAATGGGTAACGGAAGTGTCTTAATGGGAAGTGAGTGTCTTAACACTAGGATCCCACCTGCCCCTGCCTACCCAGCGTAAAGCCAAAAAAGTATGTATGTATAAACAACGTAACACCGGCTGTCGTTGAATTGTAAGGCAAAAGCAAATCTGAAGCTACTTTATATCTTTAAAGGAACTGACTTGAATAAGCTATTTCAATTCAATCTTCGAAAGCAAAACTAACTTGGAAAATGGAATAACATTTTATGTATGAAGAATAAACTACGTTCAACGGTGGCTGTATTTTTATACATTTGGTATACAATCGTGGACTGAAATTCTGATGCTTTTAGAATCTGATAATATTAATTTTAAATATTTTAGATTCCGTAACGGACACACGAGCTTCCTTCCGATACGTCGATTGACACAATTCCACTGATTTTAAGATTATAAAATTCACCTACATCTTCCCTCTTTTACACCAATACGCTAACAATAATCTATAAGTGTGGATATGAGACCAAATATGCGAATCCACACATGTGATGCACCTCGCATCCACACCAACTATGTTTTTACATCCACCTATTAGTATATGAACACTACCTCTCATAAATTGATAATTTCTATAAAGGGTGAATAGTCTAATATAATTTATTTTATAAAAGAATGTCTTGATTTACATTGGCATCAGCTCCAAAAATAATAGATCTGTGGACGTGTGCGCGTGTGGGCGCCTTTTCTCCAGAGTGTCGTGTATAGAAAACCTATATTTATAAGAAATTTATGAAAAACGATCGGCAAAATTACTTTTTTTGATGCTTCACTCTGTATCCTCGTTGAGTAGATTTTATATTAATATACCTTAGGGATCCCCCCGCAACCTATGTCTGTTGTTCAGACCGCACGACGGCCACATAAAAGGCTATTATAGCATAATACTGTATAATAGTATAAATACTCATATGTTAACTATGAACCCTGGTCAGGCGTAGAATGGATGTGCAAATAATTTGTTCTGCACTTTAGAGGAAATGCGAAGCTTTTATGCAGCCCACATAAAATACAGGCGTGGCTGCCAGTAACTGGTGCCTGGTATATAGGATGCAGCTGAGTAGTTTCAACATTACTGCCGGAAGTCACTTTTTTAGATAGGTAATGGAAGAAACGTTCTTCTCATAAATAATAGACTCACTCCGGGAACTGAATTATTTTAATTAAGATAATGAATTGTGGTAACAAGTCGAAGTGCGGCGTTGAGTTCCGCTGCTTATATACGAAACTCTTTTGTTACCAATTGCCTGATATAGCATAGGAAACAATAAGTTACGCTGAAATTTGCGGAGTATAGGGGAGAATGGGAAGAGAGGACTCCTTGTTATAAAAATACCCACGGGAACAAGAAAAACAGTATTTTATGTATGTTATATGTGTACATAGTGCATACAAACGAAGTTCCTAGCGGTCACTAGTCTAAATATAAACTTACTAAGAATGGTACGGAGCCGTCATGTGGCCTGAAAGGTTCCCGAGCGCCGCATGAAGCTGCTAAGATACCTGTAAGTACAACAAGTATTTAAATAGATTTCAAATTGATTTCTATGTTGTGCTTCGGAAGTGAACTTCTGGTCTTTTTCCTGGAATAGGGTGTGACTGTAAACGCGCCGTTGTGAGTTCGATTTCCAATCGGGAATGAAATATATAGGCAAAGCGCAGCGTTAAGTGCTGGTACTCAATTCGCAATGCCCCCAGAATTTGGCGGAAAGTGGGGATTGGAAACGTTTAAATGGGAACAGATTGTTTTAGCATTAGGTTTGCATTAGGTACATTTTTTTTAGTTCTACTATAAGATCTCACTTAATACCAAATTTTATAATTTTACGTTAACGAAATACCTTACATGTTTTAATTACGCTGCGAACTTCATATAATATGCTTTAAAATGGAGCCTTGCTTGCGGTGCTGATATCTTTCGATGACATTGATTTCAAAGATTTTTTTTTCAGGGCACTAAGACTGTAGACCGTATTTAATAATCATTTCAGCTTGATACCTCCATACTATCTTGATAGACGGACAGACGGACAGACAGGCTGACAACTAACGGAACCTAGTGTCAAGACATTACTTACACCACGCACCATCCAATTCACATTGCTTGTTGAATGCCGAAACCCAACGCAGCGGTTTGTCTCGAGTGAGGAAAAAAATAATTCATTTTGAAATTGCAAGAAATAAAAGAAATTCATACCGAAAATTAAAAAATATATCCATTTCGCCATAGCCGCGCACTGAATAAAGTAAACATGTAAAGCATATATTAATTAGAATTTTCCGCTCCGTTCGTCCTTGTCAAAAACATTCGTATCTACAGACATAGCTTACAAAATTTCTAGTGTTCATTATAATTTTAGTTCTGAGTTTAAAAATTTTCATAACTCAACAGAAAAGTTGATTGAGAGATTTTATTTCATTTGGGACCAAACGCTGTTTCAGTTCAAAGCTGTTTGGAATTTTATATTGTTTTTATTGTTGATAATATTACGTTAAGTTTATATCTATACTGTATATTAATATTATAATGAACGCTGTAATTCACAAAAAAAAAATGTATTATATAGTCCATTTATAAATAGCTAGAATGGCTGGGATATTACATCACGCCATGGCCGAAGTGAACAAAGTAAAAATTAAAATGTTCTATAAACGGGAGTGTTCAAGAGTTTCCATGGACTTGTTACACAGTTTTTGATTATTTTCACTGGTTTTCACCGCTAGCGAAGCGCTTCGCTGCCCGGTTGCCCTTGAGAGGCCCAGCTTATACGACCAGCGATCGAGAAGGCAGCTCAGGAGTCGGAGTTGTTGGAAGTGAAGATGTCCCTTGGTGGACGCTTCCTGTCGGGCGGTCGTGTGTGCCACGGCGCGATGTCCTGTAGATGCAGGTGGTCCGATGTATCGGTGCTTTAGCTAGCCAAAGTTAATTGCATAGGTACCTACTGATATTTCCGCCAATAAATAGTCGGACGGAAAGGACCGAGCTAGCAGAAAGAGTAGAAATGAACTCACTCACTTCTTGGGAACAGAGGGAAGTAATAAGAAACTCTTTTAGTCCGTTCACTGCAGCACACACAATGTTTCTAGACAAATGTGTTGTAGAGAAAAGGGAGACTTACTAACATTATACGCTATATTTCATATATGCCAAATAAGACACAGAAGATGTTGGAAGATAAGTTAAAGAATGTTTTTGATTCACATTATTTTCTATTATAATTTTAGAGTTCCGTACTTCAAAAGAAAAAACGTAACCCTTATAGGACCACTTACTTGTTCAATTGTCCGCCTGTCATGACCATTTATTTATACAGCGATAGCTTGTCGACCTACAGTTATAACATTTTGTATGAAGTGAAACATTACAATACAAATAATGGAAAAAATCTGACAAGTATAGATATTTATGTATTACGTGGAAAAAAACATTGCAAGCTTATATTTGTTGTTCATTTCATACAAAATGAGTACATACGGGTGCACACTTAGGTCTCTTAAGTTTCTTCTTCGCGTAATAAAAACCTATATCCCGTAGTCTTACAATTATAAAATTTGGCAAGAAGTGAGAACTTTAGTAAGATATTTATATTTATATTACACATACAAACTATTACAAGATTGAAGTAAAGAATTCTATACATGAGCTCAGGTAACAAAATTAATACGACTATGTATAGAAAAAAAAAACATTAGAAATGTATTACATTAAATAAATTTTATTATAGAGAGGAGTTTTTCATTTAATTATAATTAATGTTTTTACTATTAATATTTACCAAGATTTACAAATGTAAGAAGATGAAAATCATGTAATATCGATATTTTGCCTGATACTGAGACTGTACTAGGATATTCTGGTCTACGAACTCAGTTATATTTGGTTACGCCCGAGCCATGCTTTGGAACTATTAAACGCCGTGTATGTTGAGATTACAGCGAAGACAAAGTGACTTTATATAAAACTAGCGGACGCGCGCAGCTTCGCCTGCTTATTTGCACCCTTAGGGGTGAATTCTAATAAACCATGAAACATGTGTGCATTTTTAAGTCTCAATTTCAAATTTTATAAAAATCAGTGGTGATACAAAGATTTTACCATACAAACTTTCAACCCCTTATTGGCACCCTTAGGGGGTAAATTCTAAAAAATCGTGAAACACGTGTTCAATTAAATATTTTTAAGAGTCTGAATTTACAATTTTATAAAAATGTAAATTTTTTCCATACCAACTTTCAACCAATATTTCACCCCTTTAGCGTTAAAATTTTTCAAAATCCCTTCTTAGTAGAGGTCCAGATTACGAAAGTAAACATCTGTCCAAATTTCACGTTTCTACGCACAGCGGTTACGGCTGTGCGTGCGTCTTACCTCAGTCAGTGACGACAAGTCCTGGCTACGCCTGCTTGAACTATAAGAATATTTATTAAATATATTTATGAAATTATTTTCAGTATTCAATAGAATTAGTAAGAAAATATAAGCCTAATTAATCAAAAAGAATAATATGTAGAGACATATTATTAGAAAAAGAGTTATTGAAATGAATCAATAAAATAAGTAAAAGTAACTAAAGGATATTCTTAATATTAGAAAAAGTACCTAAAGTTTTCCCTGCGTGCATTTTTCTATATCAAATACGATAATTTTAGCGAGTAATATCAAGAAAAAAAGAAGAGAACCAAAGTGTAGATTAAATTAATTATAAACAGCAAATAATTACATAAAAATTAACAATAGTTCGAAAATGTTTCAAAATTTATAAAACCGTCAACGTCATCTGCCCGTTCGCGTCGGTCATACTCATACTATGCCGCCCGAAGGCTAGGACATTTCGAATTAGTGACATCTCCTTAATTATTTATTATAATGTTATACAGTAAACTATAATTTCAATCTAGATAAAATGCTAAAAATGACTTTTATATTTATTTTTATAAGGATGAATATCAAAATATAAGGTTCATTTTGGGTGACGTTTTCTTAAAACAGCAATCAAACTTTGCAAACCGTTCCTTAGAAACGACGGTTATTATTAACATGGCAGAATAAATTGCATGTCAAATTAGAAAGTATTTTAATTTATTAGTACATTTGTGTAATGTACTAATAAATTCTTCAGAAGTGCTATATGAAGAATGCAGCTTTCCTACAAAAAAAAAAAACAAAGTAAATCGGACCAGTAGATCCAGAGATCTTAGCGTTCAAACAAACAAACGAACAAACAAACAAACTCTTCCGCTTTATTATATTGTAAGTATGGAATGCCTTCCATACTTACTATAAAACAAAATTACTGATAGCAAATGTTGTGGATATATTTTCCTACTGGAAAGTTTAGAATAATTAAAATTTTCTAATAATTAAAATAGAAAATATTATTATTACTTGCAAATAATAAAGAATTTTTTTTTTCAGTTTTTTTAAGGTAATAAATTTCTTAGTTCGTCACTACCAAAATTTAAAATATCTGTAAAGAAAATTCTATTCTATTATATAATAGTCTATTTAAATAAAGAATATTTTGAATTTTAATTTGAATTTTAACCCGTTGAAAGTTTGGCTAGGGACCACCTCTTGGAACGTAACAAGAGGCGCGGGTTCAAATGCTGCTACGTTCATAACGTCATAAGTACTTTTAAAAAAATATATATTCTTAATGTCAAATAATACTTTGCAGATGAAAAAATATTCTCTTCGTCCATTAACATTAAAATTAGAAAATAAGTAGTTGTAAATAGAATTTACAGGAACTAGTCATCTTATTTTGTTACTATAGCTAGGTGATGAAAATCATTGTTTTCTCAGCGTAAGATTTGAAAAATATTTATATTTAAAAATATATTTAATCAAAGGGCCTAATAGGACAAAGTTGATGCGTTCGATTCCTCTCATCTACTCATTGCGCAATATCTCTAAAATTGACCAAACGTGAAGTACGGAGAGTTTTAACACTAAGACTTAAATATTTCTATCTATCTACTCCTAAGTAAAATGTACTAACTAACCTGAATCTAATTATGTAATAACACAATACATTTATCTACGTGAACACGCAGCAGCGTATCCAGTCAAGTTCAAATCAGGGAACTTGCGACACAGAAGAATAGTGTAGGTACACAAAGGAGTACTAAGCAGTTACAATTTCACAATTAAAGTTAAACTGGTGTAATGTGGCGGCGGAAATATAAGGGGAAGGATATTTTTTTTACCTTCACGTTGTAGTCCACGTAGAAATATTTCATTACCCCAAGAGGGAATTGAACCAACAATCGTAGTGTACAGTCGCGCGCTTGTGCTCTTCCGCCACGATGGTCATAAACTTAACCCACTTCTGGATGACATAGGAAGTAGTTAAAAATGCATGGAATTTAGCTACCTGGCTCAACTTCTTACCTAACTGTGTAAAAATTGTTGGGTTCTTATTTATTCTTTTTATTTTAGAAATCGTATCGATTTGTCAATACTTTTACCATTAAATGATAGTTAATGATGATATAATCATTACCATGATTTTGGTAATTATTACTAATCTATAGAATAATTTTATTATGTAATTTTTGTGTTTTATGAAAAATACAAGTGAATTAGCGAATTCGGCATCCGTCTATATCTCTAAACTTTTATCGGTAAAGTAGAGAAGCTTATCGTATTCTTAATATTGCACTTGGCTCCCATTTTCACACACATGTAGTTACTATACAGTCATGTATGTGCTTTACCTTGCGACTATAAGAGGATTTCCTAGGAATTGCACATACATTTTTAATATCGTAAACTCCAAAATTTCTATTTTAGAACGAATTTCTTAGTTGAATACCTGCAAAGTAAAGTAACGAAAGATAAGGGAAACAAGATAAGGCTTTAAGTTCTTGTAAAATACACTGTATAGTAACTAATTCCAGGAATAGAAGTTCCTTGAGTAAGTATCTTGTAACAAACTAGTTTCCGACTGAAACTTTGCCTGTTAGTTAAAATATTTATGTATTATTTTCGGTATCGTCACACACGGTTACTACTAATATTTACATGCGGCTTCTTTCGTGTGGTCAAACAGAAATAACTAGGTAACGCTGGTCGCTAGTGCTGTGGGCTACATCGCAAGGATTAACGGAATGTAATAATTAAGTATAGCCTAAAGATTTCCTAGTTTATAAATTGAGCATCTGACTCTAAAATATGTTTTCATTAAAAGCCGTAGTTTTGGAGAAAAGTCTGTTGAACGAAATAAATTTTTGGCTTTATAATATTAGTATAGAAGTATAGATTTATTTCCGTTAATCGAGGGGTCAGGGTAGGTTTAAAAATGTAGACACTCCGATCGTCTTTTCGAGTGGACAGATGAAAATAACTAGGAAATTCCACACCTGCAGTTATAATTTCTTAGTAGGCTACATAAACACGATTAACGGAATGTAATTATTATGAGGCCGGTCATGGCACAGGGGCAGAAGCGTGGGACTGTACACGCGTTGTAAACAGGTTGTGTGTTCTATTCCCACTCGAGGAAATGAAATATTTAATATTTTCATTTCTTCGCTCTGGAGTCGAGCACGGCGTTGACTTCCGCCACTCAACACACAATGCCTCCAGAATTCGCTATAATGTTATATGAACTATCCAATACTAAAATATATTTTCATATTAACCAAAAGTGTCGGAGCTACGTGCGTTCATTTAAGCAAAATTTCCAGGTTTATAATATTAATATAGATAGGAGTATAGATTGATTTCTTGCGTAGAAGTTTTTTCTTAAACTTAAATCCAGACGTCAAATAGTTGGACATTTAATAAATATTCATATTTCACAGCACTTCAGAAAGCAGCAGCTATAGTTTCTTTGAGCGAAACATTCGTAGACGACAATATTGCGTCGCTACTTCATTTTTTAATATTAGAGTGACGGCGAAATATAATGATTTCGCCTGTAAATTTTATTTAAAATTATTTTCAAAATTTTCTGTTACAAAAATGTATGTTTTGTAAATTTTTTGTATTTCAGGTCAGTCGTGGTGCAGAAGCACTAGCGCTGTAACTGTAAGCGCAACAGGTTATGGATACCATTCCCACTCGAGGAAATCAAACCATAATATATAAAAAAAACTATGGTACAAAAAAAACCTCGCGCCTTCAAGACAAATCCAGAGACGTCTCCACGACCCCTATATCAAAATCGTTTCACCGGTTCAACAGTTACAAGGGTACAAAAGAAAGGACATCCAATACACACTCATATGCACTAAAACAAACCTCCTCTTGATTCGTTGCAATCGTTAAAACTTTTTATCATGGATAAAATATCATGAATCATCTATTACATTTACTTACAAATAATAATTGAAAAAAAAATGGATTCGATCCCTCCCTTTTCATGTCGTCTCATACGCGGGATACTGCATGAAACTAAACTAAAATACAAATAATATTAATATAATTAACCTATTTATTACCAACAGAACATAATACTAATACGTTTCTAGAAATATTAATTAATCTATTAATGAATTGAAACTAATTGTGTTCATTAGTGATAGTACTTTAGCATCGCACTCAATTATGTAAAACACATATATNCATATATATATATATAATTCCTTCATTATTTTTAATAGTGGCGCAAGGGCAAAAAGTGTGTGAAGTACATTTTAAAGTTTGTATTTCCATTCTCTTCGCTCTGGTGTCGAGCTGGTCTAGTAGTAAACGGCGGCGTTGACCTCCAACATTGCGCCTTCAAAATTCGGCGCAAAGTAGGTTGCAAAGTACACTAGGTTCCTTCTGCTTACCCAGCTTTGTGTGGGATTTGCGGGCCAGCATGCAGCTGATTTTTTTAACAAGTAAATATATAACTTACTTATACAATAATTTATTTATAAAAAAAAATATTCTTGCTATTTGCCGCGCAAAGTAAGATATCTTGACGAAGACGCAGGGTATCTTGTGCTAAGACACTCCGTTCCCCACTTCCAGTTGAGTTTTGCAGTCATTGTATGATGAAACGTGGAACTCAACGCTGAAACGAAAATATTAAATTGTTTATTCTCCAAAAGGAGAATAGAACTCACAACCGTCGCGTTCGGTGTTGTATTATATGACGGCCTCTATGATACAATATTTTGTAGTATAATAAAACAATTTAATCATTTAATTTTTTTTATCATTTAACAATACAAACAGACAGAACTTAATATGAACGCACTCCGTTCGCCACTCTATCAATCGAGACAATGCGGAATCCAACACCGCACTTCACGTGATCGGAGCTGAAAATTAAAATAATTTAACATGTTTAAACGACTTAATTCCTCCGATTCTAGACATAATATAATTAAATACTATTTTTTTTCTAGCCCTAACCCCCCAAAAAGCCCGAATTCCTAATACACACCAAAATCTCCGAAGTAAATCCGGCCATCTAAGATGTAATATATCTTTCCTAGAGGGCCTTAGGGCGGGGGTGGTAAGGACGAGACAGATCAATATACGTAGTCCTGGTGTGAAACCGATGTAGAGCACTGTAGCGTCATTCTCTGTACCGAGCTGGTGTCGATCGCACGTCCGCCCGCCAGCCCGACGTGTATAATGATGGAAGTAAGTGGCTTTTACTCTATTTTTGTATACAAATATAACTGAAAAATTTATAATTGATAGCTTAATTTCATATTGTTGTTTTAGAAAAGGTTTGAAAGCGAATTTTTTTGTTATTTATAATATGTTTAATGTATTTGTGTCCCGCCATAAGTTGGTACGAATGCAGTTTGAGGACATACATGTGTGGATGTGTTTTTTTTGACTAAGCTTTTTTTCGTGTTATCAAAAGTTTAAGACCATCTGTCTGTGTGTTTTACACATTTTTTTTAAAGAATTAGTTGAAGATTCTGCTAAACTGTGTAAACGGATAACGGAGAAATGTGACATTGATTGTATTTTTTTTATTTTAACTTTGTTCTATGTATTTAGAAGTAAAAAAAATAGGTCAGGGCTGCAGTTATCAGATAACTCACGTGGCTTAAGCGCCCTTTGCGCGAAAATTCGATACTTAGGGACAATAGGTCCGAGTATTTCTATAGACGAAAATATTTTTTCAAATAGAAATAATTTTGTTTATAGTTACTTTTTGTAAGTCATTAGCCGTTCACAATTTGTTATTATATATTTTTTCTTATCACTCTAACAGATAAACTTTAACACAAAACAAGGAAAATATTGAATAAACATTTCTATTTTTAGTCAGGAGAGGCAAAAATAAAATATAGTTAAGAATCTCCGTTCTTATTTTTTTTATAAAGTGATGTATATGTATAAAAAAGCAAAAATGCTAAGGCAGTTCCACAAACTTCGTTTCGCCGAATTTTCATGACATTATGTATTAAGTATTAAGTAACGGAACTCAACGCCGCGCTTAGTCTACCGGTGCGAATAAATATTTTCAATATCATCCTACGAGTGGGATTCGAACCCACAACGATCGTACAAAAAAATCTTTAACTTTCTTTTTGCCCCGGTACCATCGCAGTCTGTCTAACAATATCCGTTCTATATAATATCACATAAATAATAATGTTCATGAGTGAATGCACTAACAGACATACATACATATATATACATACGTCTGTCCGTTATCTACTGACTTTCATTGACCCCAGTTTATTTTAGTAATGGAATCGAGATATCCTTATATTATAGCTTAACGCGTTCTTTATTCAATGAAAGATTATTTTTTACAATATTTCCTTTGAAATATTGGTTATTATAATAGCTTTTGTATATTTTATTTTTTAGTAATGGCGTGTTCAGTGGTAGACAACACCGCGTTTTGCCTCGTAAAATAACTTAACTTCCTCCAATAATAATATAATATGTATTTAAAGACATATATATGTGCAATGTACATATATATGTACATTGCACATATATATGTACATTGTACATATATATGCCTCGTCCGCTGTAAACTAAACTACCGCATCAATCAAAAATTGTCGCGCCAAGAGAAGCTAATATAAGTCCATGTCGAAAATAAAGTGCTCTCCTCAGTCAACTTTATTTATTTTACTTATCTAATTCATATATATATATATATTTAGTGTAAACGTAATTTTTTTTAACAACGGATTCCTTTCATTCTTGATTGACGTTAAGTATAACGTTGTCATATTGCTATCATTTCTATACACCGTAAGTGTCTTAATGGGCACGGAGTGTCTTAACACTAGGTTCCCTGTGCCCTGAAATTATAATGATATAGTGCCTGAGGCCAGTTGTGGCGCAGGGGCACAAGCGTGCGACTATAAGCGCGCAACTGTTCGATTCCCATGCAGTTTTGAACTTGAGGGAATAAAATACTTTTATTTCCCCTGCCTTGGCTAGACAAAACGCAGCGTTATGTTCCGCCACTTATCACTTAAGTATTCGAATGTGGGCGGAAAGTAGAGGACTAGGTCTTAGCACTAGGTTCTTTGCGTTTATGTGGTGTGTGTGTGTGTGTGTGTGTGATCGTGAATATGAAAAAGAAAAACATAAAAAAAAACTACTCCGACACACGTCATTCAGCTTCAGCTTCAGCTTCACTCTGTATACAACAGGGCAGGGCAGCAGGCAGAGGGAATCTCGTGTTAAGACACTCCGTTCTCCACTTTCCGCTGAATTCTAGAGGTATTGCGAGTTGAGTGGCGGAACTCAACGCCGCGCTTGACTCGACACCAGAGCGAACAAATTAAAATATAAATTTAAATAAATATTTCCTTTTCTCGAGTGGGAATCAACTCAGAACCAGACAGGTTTGCAGCACACTTTGTGCCCCTGTGCCACGACTGGCCTCAACCTTCATTCAATGGCCTTAATTCATAAAAAGTAGAAAATTAAATTGAAAAATTTCTCTTTCTTCCTTTTTAGGTAAATAATAAATATATACAAAAAGTGGTTTCACAATTGCAAATTTTGTATTGCGTTTTCATAAATTCATGAAAAAAAATATAATACGCCTACAACGTAATATACGCAACATATTTCAAATGAATATTGATTGATTGATACGTTTGATGTATTATTTCCTTTTAGAAACTAATAAACTTTTTCCAACATTGTAATAGTAAGAGTTGCTTAAATACGAATAATATAGTTATGTAAAAATGGATTGATAACCTTAAATTACGAAAAACCTATGTACACCATGGTTTATATGTAGTCGATTAAAAAATTGTAATTTTTTATATAAATAAACTCCTCTAATAATATTTACATTATATCAGATATTTTTGGGAATCTAGTGTTAAGACATTCCTTTCTACACTTTTGTCCAATTTTCTATACATTGAGAAACTTCCGTTTCCTACTTTCCGAATTCTTGAGGCGCAACTCAATGCGGCGCTATGCGTTGTTAGCAGAGCAATAAAATGAAAATATTAAATATAAATATTTTCGAGTGGAAATCGAACCCACAATCATCGCATTTACAATCGCACGCTTGTGCCCCCGCGCGGAGACGGGCTAATATCTTCATATTTTTAAGACCAAACGGATGACCGTCACGTTATATAAATAATGCTATATATAATTAAAAGATACGAGGCCATTGACACGAACGAGTTCGTAGCCATTGTTTATAAAATCTGGTATGGCAAATAAAAATAACAAACGTTATTATTTTATTATAAGTATTATATTTTAGTATCTAGAGATATTTTCTGGGGTTTTGGACTTTAGCTTTGAATGTGTTCGTGTAAATGTTTTTTTTTATTTTTTCGGTGCATATTTTGTTGTAATTAGAATTTCTGGGGTACCCATATCATTCTGGGGTTGGTACGGCTCCGTTCTTCCTATGCTCATGTTAGTACCAATCGTCACTCATCTTGTCTAATCTTATTTAGCAATTTACTAGAACTACAAAGCGATTGAAAATGAAAAATTCCATCTTTTCCCCTTTTTCCATCTTAGTGCTCCCCTACACTCTCTAACCCACATGCCTAACAATGTTCAAAACTACACTAACGTACTACACTAATAGACTGTAAGTAAACCTGACGGTTATGGGTTCGATTCCCGATCGGGAGAATTAACTTCATTAAATTAAATTAAATTAAATTAAAAGAATTAAAAGAATTAAATTAAAGTTTCAATTACTTGCTCTGGTGACAATACAGCAATGTAACGAAAATTGAGTGGAGCGTGGTAACGGAGTGTCTTGACACTAGGCTACCTCCGCCTACTCTGATATTGGTATACAGGATACGGGATAGAGCGTGAAGTTAAAAAAAAAAATATATTTGTTACTTTTTACAATTATTAGTATGTAAATAGTTATCACATAATGTCAATTCAAATCCTAAGCCGAGCGATTGTTGTGTATCGAAGCAAAGCGACAATACCGTGCGATATCACGTTCAGTAAACAGTAGTCCAAATCAATTGAAAATTCTTATCGAGATAATGATTACATACTTAGAAATATATAACAGTTTCGACACTTATTTATAGTTAAAAATTACGCTTTTGCGAAATTGTTAAGAAATTATATATATTATTGCACATACGTAACTCCTACAGTGTAAATTAATTTATAGGTACTGGAGAGCGGGGAGACTTATCCATTAATTTTCTAGTGCTAAGTGCCTTATTTGGTATCCTTCATACAAATCTAAAAAGATAAAAAGCTAATATTATTTTTTCGATTCGCTCAGCAAAATTACATTCTAAGCAGATTGACCTCCCATTAAGATGCAAAAGTGAGTGGTCTTTGAGTGCTACTTTAGTACACAGAGTCGCCTAATATGTGAAAAGAAAAATTGCACGGAGGCCCAAGCGTGCGACGGTAATCGTAGCGTTTATGAGTTCGATATCTCCTCAGAGGAATTAAATATTGAATATTTTCACTTACTTTGATTACGAGGCCAACAGCAGCATTGGGTTCTGCCACTTAAAGAGAACTCGGTAGCAAGTGGACGACAAAAATATATTAATGGAAACGAAGTGTCTTAATACTAGGTCCCCAGGTTTCTGAGCAGGAGAGGTCAGGCTGCCGAACGGGATACCAGCGTAAAGCCTAAAAAAAATCACCTATTTGTTCCAGATAGGCTATGCAGATCTAATAAGATCTCACTCCGTTCTCCACTTTTGTTATATTTGAGGACCCCGGTGGCGCAGCGGCACAGCGCCTGACTGTAAGGGCGACGGTTGTGAATTTGAAGCCCATTAATATTACCCTAATCAGAATTCACAATTCTCGCGAATATATCTGTGCCGAATTCAATATTAAATATCAATTCTTAATTACAGAACTGACAATGTTCATATTTTTACACTAATTGATAATGCGAATGTGTTTACAATAAACAGTCTATGTGAAAGAACGGATTAAGATTTTTAAATGAAGCTATACGGTGTACGGTATATATATACGGTTAAAATAGTTTCATTTAAAATGTGTAGTAATCGTGAAAATCAAAAAACTTACAAATTAAAATATTTGACTTCTACTTTCTAATACAAATTTCCTTTCCAGAACTTCCGTTGGTGGTGGCTCGTTGGTGCAATGGTTCTGGTGACGCTCGCTTCTTCTGAGCCTCTCGAGCATGATGACCACGAGCTCCTCGTGCGCAACGAGCGTGGCGCCAAGAATCGAGGTAAGTTTTGAAAGATAAAAGATTTATTATTATTAGGCGGCAATTTTGTAGAAAGTAGAAAGTGCATATAGCTGGGGGAGCAAAACGAGCCTAATGTCAAGACATTCTGTCTCTATTTTTTGCCTAATTTTTGAGACATTGCGTGATGAACGGAGTGAAGTGAAGCTGAAAAAAAGAATGATAATAATTGGATGATTTACATCCATCTATGCTAGAGACGTGGGCCCTCTGGAAAATATCTGTAGATACGTCGATAGCAATATCACATTAGCTTATCAATAATGTTTAAAGGTTTTGAGATGATATAGAACATGATATGTAAGATGATTTTTTTGCATGTACCCTGTGATTCATTTAGAATATTTTATATTGAATGAATATTTAATAGCATTAATAGCAGTCTATAAAGTCTATCTATAACAGTCAATGAAGGTACAGAAGTCATCATGGCACTTATAAAAAAGCCCGGATAAGTGCGAGTCGAATTCGCGCACTATGGGTGCCGTACCATTATCTAGAAAAACAGAAATAAAAATCACGTTTGTTGTATGGCAACCCTTTTGTTTGTTTATTTATAATTTTTTTAATTTGTTAAAATTTCAACTGTCTAACTATCACGACTCACGAGATACAGCCTTGTGACAAACGGACATACAGAAGGACGGAGGGAAAGAGAAGTCTTAGTAACAGGGATACGGAACAATAAAAACAGCTTCACGCTTTTTGTTGCGTAGTAATGGAGGCAGAGATAGCCAAGACATTCCGGTCTCCGCCACACTAATTTGAGGTATTGCGTGGTGGGTGGTGAACCTCATGTCTCGCTTATCAATTATCACTTACTATATCCACCAGAAGAAATCGAAACCACACCCGTCGCTTAAACAGTCAGATGCTTTCACACTAAGCTAATACGGCCACACAAAATTCCTATAAGCCCGCAAAAATAAAAAATGTAAACAATATCTTTCCAGACAAACACATGCATGCATATATGAACAACCTGTAATCTTCACAGTGTAAAATAGAACGGCAAGATGTTAAAAACGGCCGCACTCTCGGCTATTTTTAAACTTCGTTTCGACCTTTCGTTGTGAGTTTGATCTTGTAACTACACTAATATACGTACATACATAATATACAAGTTTAATATATTTTTTAGCTCCAGGGTAGGCAGAGGGAACCTGGGAACCACTTTTATCTGGATTTGAATTGTTTTTTTTCTGACGTTCTCCATTTTTCACTGAATGCTCGAGGCGTTGCGATGAGTGGCGGAACTCAACGTCGAGCAACCGAAGCGAGAAAAAGAAAATATAAAATATTTTACTCCCAAGAGTGGGACTCGAACCTATAACGGTCGCGTTTACAGTCGCACGTTTGTGCTACACGTTTGAATTGAAATCTTTTTGTGTTGGATAGTAGGTACCTATATCGAGGAAAGCCACATCACATGTGTAACGTGAATCTTAAAAAAAAACTAGTGGTTCCTGAGAATTGGGCGTTCAATCTAAGAAAATCTTTAAATAATGGTATAGACCAGAGGACCAGGGAATAAGCTAACCACAAAAAATCATATTACCGTCAGGCCCGGTGACTCAACGGTTTTGCTGTAAACTTGACGATTGTGAGTTTGATCCCGACTCGGAGGATCTCATCACTCATTTCGGTGGTAACCACAGCTAAGGGCGGCGTTAAGTCCCACAACTCTAGGCAATGCTTTGAGAATTCGGCAGAAACCGGTAAACGGAAGTGTACTAAGTAGGAACAGAGTATCTTATTAGGTTCCCCGGTTCCCTCAACTTATCTTGCTATGTGCGCAATACAGTGTGTCAATAAAAAAGCTATACAACGCCATGGCATTAAATGGACGAAACAAGGCCAATAAAACAACTGTATAGGCGTAGATTGCTCAATTATATTCACCCTACATAGTGCTTATACTATTATACTATTCCAACACATCAGCTGTACCGGGAAGTCTGGGTTATTTTTAGCACCCCTCGTTTAATTAGCAGCGGTTTTTTCATACATCGTCGTCTGGATGGTTCAGAGAAAATAAAACTAATTTAAATATCTCTAGTTACTCCCTCGAGTGAGAATCGAATCCAATCCGAACCATCAATTAAGCTTGCAGTCGCGGTCCTACTGGGCCTCTATAGCCTTTTTAAACAGAAACCATTTAACTTGTTATCATTTTCTCGCTCTAGTAGTGTGACAACGCGCGGCGTTGAATTCTGCCAATTAACACGTAATGCCTCAAGGTTTCGGGTAGACAGAGTACCACAGGAGGTAGACAGAGTAGTCCCACAGGCAGCCACACCCACAGGCAGCCACACTGTGCCTGCAATTTTTCCAGGGAATGAGCACCCTCTTCCCTACCCACCCGGTGTCGCTGTAAAGGCCAATAAGGCTAACAGCATTAACTTCAAATCCGAAAAAAAAAAAAAAAAAAATTAAGGTTTCGGCGAAAAGTGGGGAACAGAAGTGTCTTTATCAGCAACGCACATTCGTAATACTAGGTTCCCAGGTTCCCTCGTCTCCCCTGTTATGTACTTGAACCTAATAAAAAAAAGAACACTTCTTCTCTGTCAGCACACCGCCCATTTTAAAAGAGTTTGTGTGTTGATAAAACCTACTTATATATTGCCATAAAAAATGTACCTAAGCTTTATCTAGCGAGCATCGAACAACTATCGCATATAAAGTTACAACTGGGATACGACAGCTTCATAATATAAAAGTAGAATGAATGTATGAAAAACGCGATCCATTTCAATTATTTTAATGACCTCGGCTTGTTCGTTACAAAAGTAAAGTACTGCGGCCTGTGTAAAGCAAATATCAATATGATTTTTTTTCTCGCGTTTTTTTCTTTTTATTATATTAAAATGGTAAATTGTAGAACGTAATTAATCTAGGTTTTATATTAAAAAAGTTGTATATATAAGTAGTTGTAATATTTTAGTTTTTTATTTTATAGTAGATTGGGCGTGGTAAGTATTCTATTTAATTATATATATATATATATAGTTTGGTTGCACGCGCTAATCTCAGGAACTGTTGCTCTGAATTAAAAGGAAGATTATGTGATATCGTTAATAATTATTATGTAAGGTGCGGTCAGAGTTAGTTTCAGTCAATTAAGTAAATTCTTAGTTGTTCTCATTTGGGCATGAGGTCAAAGTGACTAGAAAAAAATAGTTTTACATAATGAAATAAAATTATTTATAACGGCTTATATTTATGTATATGTATATGTAGAAAAATCGAGTGTTTAAGCATTATCTAGAGTACCTACTTGTTCTACCTCCTATATACATTATACAGCTGCGAATTAACATTCTTAACTTATTAGGAATGTATGTATTTATGTTACGCGTATACAATAATTACAGACAATTATAAACATCCTGCGATTAAGGCGTGGTTATCCAGTTTTACTTAATCGTTTGTTCAGTATTATTTTTATCATTGAATATAATGTGAGTTTAAAACTAGTTATTCAAAAAAAGCTATTAATATATTTTTAATTAAATATTTTCGTAACAACAATTCGGCGGGAAATAAGGAATAGATAGTCTTAACACTAGGTTCCCTCCGCTTTCTCAGCTTTATGAGGTATACAGGAGACGAAATGGTTTTCTAAGTTTAGTTTTAGCTTAAAATATAACTAGATGGCTTGCACTAGTTGCACTGCTTGACTGCATACGTTTTGAGTATGATATTTCAGTGCCCATTAGATCGCATCCTGTTAGTTTTATATGATATGCCTCATTTTATTTTTATTTAAATAAAATTTTAGTTTTAGCAAACGTCATTGATTTATTTAAATATTTTAATAAACTTTACTTTTTGAGATATTGTGTGATGTGCAGTGAATTTTACCTACGAGCAGTGTCTTACCAGAGCGAAGAAATGAAAAAGAATCATTCCCTCAAGTGGAAATCGAACGTCCAACCGCCGCGTTTCAGTCAGAACATCCTCGAAGCGTTGCAGCTTCTATATTCTACTTCTATGACGTACATTGAATGATATGTGTACACTGCAAAAGAAAACCAAGAAACTTCTATTATTAATAGTTACCGAAAGTTAAGCAACCTCTCACTTTTTATAAACGGAAATAATAAATTATAAAAATGCAACAAATTTTGATTTTAGTTATTGTTTCCTTCAGGATAATTTTATGTTCACTAGGTTTTCTTTTATAAAAAATATAATATTTAGTAGTACATTGAGTATTCCATAATTATTTCCTCCAGAGGCATGTGTGACTGTAAAATCGACTTATTGTGGGTTCAACGCTCACTCGAGGAAATTAAATATTTATTTAAATTTATATTTTTATTTCTTCGCTCTGGTGTCAAAACAAAGCTCAACGTTGAGTTCTGCCACACGCAATGCAGTGCGGCGTAAAGTGGAGAACGGAGGGTCTTGATACTAGGCTCCCTCTGCTTACCTTACTGTGTGCGGGATACAGCGTGAAGCTGATTTATTTACTCCAGTTCAGCTTCCCTCACAATATTTATCTTAGACAGCGCATCTTCTTCTTCCTCCTGGCATTAATCCCGGCTATTGCCAGGGTCTGCCCTCCTACTCAACCTACTCCACTTTGCACGGTCTTTTGCTTCCTCGGTGGTTAGACCATTGGCTCTCATGTCCTGCTTCACGACATCCNTATCGGACAGATATTAGTCTGGACACCCTCTGGATGAATGATCTTAGACAGCGCATCTGTTTGCTATTAACTTTTTGCTAAGCGCTCACATCCTGTAAGCTGCTCATTTCCACTTAAAGCTCGTTCAGAAATCGTTGAAAATAAAAGTGAATGTTATTTTAGAATATACTTAATAGATTTTTTTTCGCTTCATCCTGTATCCCGCTTGTAGCACAGTAGGCAGAGGGAGAATAATGTTAAGACACTCCGCTCCCCACTTTTCGTTGAATTCTGGAGACATTGTGTGTTGAGTGAACGAACAAAGTGAATCGAACCCTCAACCTGTCGCGTTTACAGCCACATGCTTGTGAATGTTTAGATTGGAAACTTCGAACAGAATAATAGTATAAGTTCTTCTAGCCTAGGGAGACATAGTGATGTGTTGAGTTACGCCACAGAATATGCAATATCTATACCTACCTAAGTGATCAACAAGTGGAAAACGAAGTGTCTTAACGAAAATATTCCGTAAACGCAATGAATTTTCTACTGTTTGAGCTTTATCTTAATACCAGAGCGAGAGTGATTAAAATATTAAATACTAGCGGCCCCCCTGCGGCTTCGCCTGCGTGAACTTCATGATTATTCATTTAACACAGAGTTGACTGACAGCTAAATGTATTGATGTCAATGAATAATTTAATTTAATCGTTCAGAAACAACCTTAAGTGTTAAATTATTGATTGGGGTAAGAATTTATAATATTCTATGTAAACTAACTGTAGTGATTGCATATTAAAAAAAATACCCAAATTGATTTCGATTCTATTTCAATTCAAATTCAAATTAATTCAATATGAAATCGAAAATACTTAATTGAGAACCTCCTCCTTGTTTTGAAGGTTAAAAATACAGATTTATCACAAACAAATACAAATTTATTATAAGAATAAGTATAGATATGGATTGCTATATATTAGCAGGCAAACTCATGCCTTGAGTTCATTTAAATGCCGATAACTTTTTTTAATGAACCGATTTTGATGAAATGAACTTTAGATGTTGAGTTAAAACAAAGCAATTGGTGAAAGTTTTAAGTAAATCGGTTAAGTACTTTCGGAAATTAGCGTGACCATACATACAGACAGACAAGAAATTAAAAAAAAATATTTTTGCTTTGCTTTTTAAGTGTCCCTGTATCCATTTCAGTCAAATATACTAAATGTACAGACAAAATATGTTTACTGTTTTATTATATATAGAGATTTCATTCCCCCAAGCAAGCATCCGCAACCATCGCGTTTACAGATAGTAGAGCTGCGCCATGATGACCGAAAGTATGAAAATTATATATTTATTTACCTGAATAATATATATTCAACAGAAACTTGTCGCTACGTCCGCGGTGCTTGGTCGGAGTGCGATCCGAAGACCAACATTCGTTCCCGCACACTCACTTTGAAGAAAGGAGACCCCGGCAGCTGCGAACGCGCCAAGACCATCCAGAAGAAATGCAAGAAAGGTAAGTTTTGGGAGAGCCAGCGAGTGTAATTTATACCCCGAGTGGGAATCGAACGCACAACTTGTCGCGCACGTTACAATCGCACGCTTGTGCCCTTGCTCCACTACTGGCCTAATTATCCATATACCTATATTATAAATTCGAAAGTAACTCTGTCTGTTTGTCTGTCTGTTACGCAATCAGGGCCAAACCGCTTATTTAATTGTGATGAAATACTCATATAGTGATACTTGAGGGTCTCGGGATGAACATAGGATACTTTTTTTTCTCTCATATTTGTAATATTTTCTATATATACCAATATATTAAAATAATTATTAATTTGACATGCAATTTATTCCGCCATGTTTATAATAACCGCCGTTGCTAAGTAATAAGTTTGCTTAACGCATACATGGCGCGCGCCGACTCAACCTTATGAGACACAAAAACAATTTTCTCCAAAAATATTGTCCCTTAAATATTGTTTAAAAAAGTCCGCGTTGATATATACTATAGATATAGATTTGTATACATTAACAAAAATTAGATGATTTCTATAATTTGATATTCATCCTTATGAAAATAAATATAATAGTCACTTTTAGCATTTCATCTAGATGGAAATTATACGTAAGATGGTTTACTGTATAACAATTTAATAAATAATTAAGGAGATGTCAGTGATTCGGAATGACCTAGCCTACGAGTGGTAGGTATAGTATGACCGACGCGAACGGGCAGATGACTTTGATGGTTTTGTAAATTTTTATATATTTTCGAATTACTGTTAATTTTTATTTAATTATTTGCTGCTTATTACTACTACTACTTATTAATTTATCTCAGTTCGGTTATCTATACCGATGTTATACACTTAAAATATCGTAATTTTAATCATTTGAGATTTTATTTAATATTGTTCGCAAAAATTATTAATTATTTAATATAAAAAAATGTTTAGTACGCGCGCACGGCAAACTTTAGGTACTTTCCTAATATTAAGAATTTCCTTTAGTTACTTTTACTTCTTTTGTTTGTTCGTTTCGGTTACTCAGATATTTTATCTAATAATAAATCTTCACTTATTATTCTTTTTTAACTTATTTTAATTATTTAGGCTTATACGTTCTTACAAATTCTATTGAAAACCGAAAATAATTTCATAAATATATTTAATAAATAATTGTATAGTTCAAGCGGGTGTAGCGGCGTCCGGGCCCACTAGTGTATTATAAATTAATAAAAAAATGATGAAAAAAAAAACAATTTAACTTAACAGATAAAAGAAAATATTTACAATTTTAAAAGTAAATAGAATTTTATTCAAATCTTTCAACACATTTCATCAAGCTAACGTCTAAAGAGATTGGTTTTAACATAAACGTACACGTTCCAATAAAAAGTTGAGGTTGAAAAGCTTCGGAAGCTCAAAGGAAACCCAAAGGAATAGAAAAATCGTCATAAAACTTTGGTTTATCAAAGTTTCTGTTCATATATTACTTTTGTATTTGTTTACATGCAAATATCACGCTGTATCCCGCATATAGCGGCGTAGGCATTTGAAGATCATCAGCTCTATTATAGTTGATGAAACGATGTATGCAATTCACAATACTACCCAAGTGGAAATCCAACTCGCAACCGTCGCGTTACTCTGCCACTGTGCCACAACGGTGTCACATAATATATAAAGCTTATATTTTATTAGTAATTATTTTCTCTTTTTCTCCGTCGCCTAGCATGCCGCTACGAGAAGTCATCTTGGAGTGAATGCAGCCCCAACGGTGAAATGTCCAGGACGGACATGTTGAAGGCGAATAGTGATCCCACCTGTGACCAGAGCAGGCGCATCACTAAGAAATGCAACAAGAACAAACAAGTCAAGTCCATTAAAGACAAGGGTTAGTGATGCGACTCTCCGTCTTTTACGGCCACTTAGTTTATATGGTGGAAAATACCTAGTATTAAGACAATCCCTTCCCCTCTTTCTTCTTCGATAACGATCCTGAGTTTGTCTTGCTATCAGAAAATAATTAATTTCCTCGAGTGAGAATCAAACCCACATCGATCGCGATAAGAGACATCATACAATGATGAATAATAATTTATGCAATTTTAGGATCGTATATATTTTAACGTATATATTTTTTAAGATTGGAGACATTAAGTGTGTCATTTATAGTATAATATGAGGTAGCACGGTGTTAGGTTTCGCAAAAACACAATTGTTCTAAATGGATGAAAAGTGACTTAAGAGTGCCTTAACATTAGATTTTAGGTGAAACTAAATAAAAGTTCTCGTGCAAGTATGAATTGAATTGATGAGTCAGTTTCACGCAACACTCATTTTTCGAGCCATTCCATTTTAAGTGGCGTAACTTAACGCCGCACTACTTCTTGTTACTAGAGAGAGAGAGTAAATAAAAATAAATCATTCCCCCCGAGTGGAAATCGAACTCATAATCGTCACGTTTACATTCAGACGCCGCACGACGGCTTCCATAATGTAATTTATATTGAAATCTGAACAAACGTTCTAGAAATCACGCATTGAACTTCTAAATTACGAATTGGTCTTTAATTTAATTTAAAAGTTATTTGTTCTTAAGAGGAAAGGGATTAAATGTAATGATTAATGTACTAAACACATATTGTTGAATTTTGGCGTACGATTCCCACTCAGGGAATGAGATATTGTAGGGCTCCGCCACTCAACACGCAATGCCCCGAAAATTCAGCAGAAAGTGGGGAACGGGAGCATTTTAATGGGAAAATTATGGAGTGCGTGAAGAATGGATTGTTATATAGTATTAGTCATATATATACTTAGTCACTCCGCCAACCCTGCTATATGCGAGAGACAGTTTTAAGCTAATATTTTTTTTCTGTTACAGGTCGCCGAAATCGTCAGTAAATTTTACACAAAATGTGTAATTTCATTTTAGCGAAATAAAAAAAAATCATTGTAAAATTATTTCTTCCCCGCTCTAGAAGGCAGTCAGTCTCTCATAGACAGCCTTATTAGGTATTTAAATAGTGCCAAAATAGTATGGAAACATTATTTCTATTGTACTTCTATTCTACAGTTCTAGTTACAATTACTACATTAACAATGCATTGTCTTTAAATGTTAGATAATAATTTGTTTATTATTATTATTATTATTAAGTCCAGTCTTTGATATTAATAAATGAGTACTTAAATTGATCTTTTATTTAACACCTCTAACCACCATTTTATTTTTATAGTACAAAAGTATAGTAGTAATTAAAAATAAATAAACCGACTTCAAATACATGTCAATTACCTATTGTCTGGTTGGTTTAAGACTATTATTGGCTCGAACCCACGAGAAATAAATATAGTTCATAATCGTTAAAGTAAAATGGGCGGTTCCCATTTACACTTTAAGAATAATAAGAAATAAGTGTTCCCAAGAAGCCCTGTAAAATTTAAATAAGTTCCGACAGTAACTTTGAGCTATAGAATATGAAAGTAGAAAGAAGATGATGAATGAATTGTTTCTTTCTTCTCGCTCTCATATCACTCACCATGGGGAACAGAATGGCTTAATACAAGGTTAGATTTGTCTATCCTGCTATATGCGGGGTACAGCATGAAGTTATAAGAAAAAAAAAAGATAAGGAACAAAATAGTTTGTAACAAAAAAGTAATTGTTTTAAAATGACAAAATATGGATGATATTAAATCATATTCATATCAAACAGAATAAATAAAACAGACAAAAAATAATCATAATTTATATTTAAAAATTATATGTAAAATAAATATTTCATCTAAATGTAAGCATTTACTAAATATATGCACCTATATTATCGTCTCCCTTCAAATTAACGAAACAAGCAAATACTTACATTTATTAAATTTACATTACATAATAAATAATAATATATAGTTATAAGTAAATATAAATAGTTATAAAAATCTATCGTCTATCCGCGAACTATGTCATATCACAGGATACAGTGGGGTTTTGAAAGGTAACCGTAAAAGAAATGCATTTCCGATTAACAATTAAGTTAATAACCGTTCGGTTTAAAAAAAACCCTCCACTGTGTTATTTGGTAACACTGACTTTGTAATATTATATAACGTTAAGTAAGGCTTTTATATTTTGGTAACGTTAAATGCTGAATGGTAACAAATTCGAACGTTTGGTCAAAAATCGAAATATAATCAAAATATTTAAATACAAAAAGTCAGTTTTACGTTCATTATTTGAACAATTGTTTCGCGTAACACCATATTCTGAAGAAATATTCGTCTCGTCTTAGTAATGACCCTCGAGCATACGACTGTATGTCGGCGTCCATGTTGTTGTCACGGAGCCATGAGGTAGTTGTTTGACTGAAGGAAGTGGGTTCAGTTACTTCGGTTTGTTCACCAGGTTCTTCATCGGCATGGGAATCTGGAGGATGTAGAGAAGAATATTTGAATTTAGTTAAATGTAATTTGAAATATAATGTTACACATATTAAACTATAAATGAAACGTCGTGGTACAATTTCGAATCGGGGAAATGCATTGATATTAACTTTATCGCAGCATTGTGTTCCATTTAGCACGCAATGTCTCGAAAATTGGGCGCTTAAACGAAATGTCTTAACCTATATACCCTGATATATGCGGGAAACAGTATAAGGCATAAAATATCTATAATGTGAAAAAAAATCAACACTCACCTTCACCCAAAATAACCTTAAACGGTTCATCCGACTCCAACGGTTCACTCAAACCTATCTCATTTCTCGCGAAAATCCTTATCATGTAAGTATGGTTTTCGTTCAAATCTTTTATGTGATATTTCAAATCATCCACTTTCCCAACTTCCATCCACATCGTTTTGGTAACATCGCGTATAGCTATGTTGTATCCCAGTAGCGGCGCTCCTCCATCCCACTCGGGCGTTCCCCATGATGTTACCACTATGTTACCGATGGTTCGGATTTCTAGTGGACCGGTCGGGGGTGTGGGAACAGCTGGAAGTTAGATGTTTTATTTAATATATAGTTATGATCGTTTCGGACTAATTTATTCATCAATTAATGCTAAAAGTTGCTGAGATACATCTATAATGTACTACATATTAATGTAAGGGCGTTTATATAAGTAGTTACAAAAAGAAATCCAAACATACTAAAATAATAATACTAAATGGCAATACATTATACTAATATAAATCTATATATACTCGTATATATAAAATCGAAAGGTCACTCACTCATCACGAAATCTCAGAAACTACAAGTGCTAGGAATCTCAAATTTTGCTTAGGAGTTATTTATAGGACGCAGGTGCTCGCTAAGACGGGAATTTGCAATATCCGACTTTTAAGAGGATGTTTTTGGGGTTGAAAGTTTGTATGAATCTTCGTTACTACAAATGCTAGGAGTCCCAAATTTTGCATGGACGACGTTATAATAACGTAGTTCACGCAGGCGAGCGGGCCGCTAGTATTATATAAACGAAAATTGTTAAATATAATTTTGAGTAAAACATCCATGATCCAAATGAAGTGTCTGACTACATACGTGATGCTTGTGGTTGTTTACATTTAAATATCATTTATTTTCGCTTAGAGAACGTCGTGGTGCAGAAGCCCAAGCGTGTGACTATAAACGCGAAGATTGAGGGTTCGATTCCCGATTCGATTCGATTATATAATTTATATAATATAACTAGTGGACCCGAACGCGGCTACGCCCGCTTGAACTATACGAATATTTATTAAATATATTTATGAAATTATTTTCAGTTTACAATAGAGAGCTGCGTTAAGCAAGCTCATTTTGGGCAACGTTTTCTAACAACAAACTTTGCAAATCGTTGCTTAGCGACGGTCGCATAGCGACGGTTGTTATTAACATGGCGGAATAAATTGCGTGTCAAATTAACAAGTATTTTAATATATTGGTATATATCGATAATATTACAAATATGAGAAAAAAATATCCTAGACCTTCCCTAGTCATCCCGAGACCCTCAAGTATCTCTATATCAGTATTTTATCACAATTAAATTAGCGGTTTGGCCCTGATTGCGTAAAAGACAGACAGACAGACAGAGTTACTTTGAATTTATAATATAGGTATGGATATTAATATTATATAATTTGTCTCTATAGGTACAAACGTAGCAACACTTACTTGCATGCTTGACCAATTTAACAGATTCAGATTCCGCCGGCAAGCTGATGCCGATGGCGTTCTCGGCGGACACTCTAAACAATAATTCATCTTTTTCCCTTATATTTTCTATGCAATATTCATGGACAGAACCCGACACTGTTACCACCTTGGACCATTTCTTGCCTTTAACTGTTTTGTATTCTACTATGTAATCTGGAAATTTTAAAATAGTGGAAAATTACTATGTTGCATATAGATACATTTTGAGATTTTGTACATAGACGGAAAGAGAAACAGAATGATAAATGTAATAAATAATAAAAAATGAAAATTTAATAGTAAGTATAACTGTATAATATAAAAAAAATATTGAGCAACAAAAGAAAAAATAATAATAATAATAATCAGCTTCACGCTGTATACCGCACACAACAGAGTAGGCAGAGGGAACCTAGTGTTAAGACACTCCATTCCCCACTTTCTGCCAAATTCTGGAGGCATTGCGTGTTGAGTGGCAGAACTCAACGCCGCGCTTTGCATCGACACCAGAGCGAAGAAATGGAAATATAAACGTAAATAAATATTTCACTTCCTCGAATGGGGATCGAACCCAAAACCGTCGCATTACCGACACATTCTTGTGCCGCTGCGCCACGCCACTATATTAAGGAATAGTTTGTAATATTTTTCTGAATACTTTCAAAATGATACAATATTTATTTTTAATAGAAATTCGTAAGAATGGACTAAGAGCCTTGGTGAACCCCCACTGTAATCTGGAAAGGTCTAGTGTCGCCAACAGCAGTCCTAAGCATAGAAGCGGAATCGTGGTACATGTTTCTGATAATCTCAATATAGGCCTCGGGGATCACTTTGGATCACAATGCCCACCAGATACACTAACGAGGCACACAGTCAAAGGCCTTCTGTAGATTTAAAAAGGCCACATGCAGAACTACCTTTTTTCCCTGTATGCCTCCATCAAAGTTCTGAGGGCAAAAAACGGCGTCCATACTGCCCGATCCTGGCTGAAATCCATATTGAGACTCAGAGATAGTACACTCTTGGCGGAGCCTGAGGTGGAGCATACGCTCGATGAGCTTCATGGTATGAGTCATAAGCTTAATGCCCTTATAACTACCACTATCTTGAACACTGCCCCTTCCCTTGTAAATAGGGGTAATGAAGCTAAGCCGCCACTGGTGCGGCATCTTTCCAGTGTTCAAGATATGGTTTATGTTTATGGTTATGGAAGTAGCTTCTCCATCTCTCATTCACAGAGGCATGACTATAGAGTAGAGTGCCCTGGGAATCTCAGACGCAATGATATTTTGCGATATCTTGCGTCGCTTTATCCCAAGAAAGTGCCAGTTTATAAATGAGTTTCTACCCCTCCACAGTTTCAAGTTTATCATACAATGGTGACAAACTCTCATTGCGGGCTCTGACTACAGCTCCTTTAGCTACTGTGTACTCCAGTCTGTCGTTCAGGACAGTTGGATTCCTTTCACTTCTTAAAGGCAGCCTTCTTTTCACGAGTCACCTGCACCTGCACCTCGTCATTCCTCCACCATGTCAGCCTGACGATGACACGTCCTTCTCTAGAAAGGCCAAGAACTCGCCTGCCCGCCGCAATTCTTTTGGAAGATCGTATTCACGACGGCAAGATCAGACGCAATACAGCTTCTCAGAATATTTTCTCCCTCTGTATTGCACAGACCATGTCCAAAACCTCCGTGAATACGTTCATATGGCTCAGCAGACTTACCAAACTGCCCGTTCAAGTCCCCCCAACTAAGACCACTTCCGTAGATTGTACAGCGTACTCGCTGTACAATCTACGGAAGTGCTACTGCACTTCCTCATACTGCTCTCAGAAAGTCTTCTTTTCGGCCGCGCTACATCCCGCCTGGGGAGCATAGGCACTGATTAAGTTTGTAGTAACGCCCTCAATCAGTACCCTTACTCGCATCAAGCGGTCGGAGCGACGGTCAACTTTAAGGAGCCCATTCTGAAGCTATTCAGAAAGCACTACTGCCACACCGTTTTTACCCGAAGGTGACCCAGTGTATATAAGCCGGTAACACTGTCCGATGTTACGAGACTTATTGCCCTTCCAGCGAGTTTCCTGGAGGAAAGCACGCTGGACGTCGTGCCTGCGCGTCGTTCTGCGGCGACGCCCTAGCCATACCCAGACTGTTCTTTGTTCGTTCATGTCTTACAAGTTGTGGTTTTTTGTGGAGCGATTGCCATTAGACCTCCTAAACTCAGTTATGGGAAAAAACAAGGAGAGAGGAATAGGACAGGTAAAATAAGAGAGAAGGAAAGGAGCGAGTTAAGGAAAGGAGGAGGGGGAGAAAGGACACCACCATTACGGACATGAGGGGGGTATAACAGTGGCGGCTCGAGGATGCAAGGTCACGTCGTCGCGTGCAAGGTTGGTTTGTGGGCATACGGGTGTATGCCCACAAACCAATATCGGACAGATATTATTCTGGACACCCTTTATTGGTGGACACCCTGGAATAACAGGTAAGTAGGTACTTACTAGTAATAACGCTGCCTCCATCGCTGTCTGGCACCGCCCATTGTATTGTGACGGATCGTGACGTCATCTCTCGCACTATGAACCTTTGTGGGCGTGATGGAGGCGCTAGAAGGAGAAATTATAATGTATTTTAGTGAAATGAGAAAAAAAAACATTAGAAAAAATATTAAAATTATAATATTATAAATATTTTCCATATTTATTGACGTGTAGTAAAAAGTAACATTTATAAACATTGTTATATTAAAAATACTTTCATTAACTCAAAAAAAAAAATTAAATTATAATTAATAATTTTAAAATTTCATTATTCATTGATGTGAAATTTAATAATATCACAAGTTTATGTATAACCGATAAATTGACATATTAAATTCTAGGAATAATCGTCAAATTGTGAAGGAATTTAACTTATTCGTTTATTATTTATCGTTGTCAATAATTAGAACAATATAAAGGAACTCAAGCTTAATTACGAAAATCTAAAAATACAAAATGGTCATGGGTTCAATTCGCTAAAATAAATTACACAAAAAATCTTGGAAAAGCCACAAAATGAAAAAAAAAATGAGTAATTCTACTTCATATGAAATACTTACACAAAGTCTTGCCAATAACGATCTTCTCATCAGAGGTGTACGGTAAACTGGTACCTATTTCATTTCTTGCGTATATCCTAAACTGATAACCGATATTGGCCACCAATTTATTTATTATAGTTTCGGTTTCTTTGGACACGGCTACTTCCTTCCATTTCTTGCCATCTTGTTTTATTTCCACCGTGTAATCCAAAATGGCGGAACCGCCATTCTTCTCTGATGGATACCAAGCTATTGTCACTGAATTATCGTCGATTCCGTAGAATCTTACTGGACCTAAAGGTGGTGATGGTACATCTGAAATAAGAATATTTAAATTTGAAAATATCATTAATATTATGAAACTGAAGAAGCGCCGCGCGAATGTCAAGAACTACTTCGAGGTTCAAGTAAAAAAATTGAGATGCTTGTGGCGCTGCGACATAGTGTCTAATTGTCAACGTAACGGTTGTGAGTACGATCTCATTCAGTGGAATGAAATATCTTTATTTCTACTGGTAAAAAGACAATGGGGGAATTAGTCACGCCACCTAATAACGCGATAACTGGGCGGTGCGCGGGGATCGGAGTAAGTTCCATCTGCCTACTCCGCTGTTTGCGTGATACAGCGTGAAGCAAAATAAATGAAATAATCTGAATGGAAAAGTACATACCCAACGCATTCTTAATAACAATGGGCTCACTCTCCAATGCCTCAGATATTCCTACAGGATTTTGGGCCATAATTCTAAACATATATTCACAATTCTCATTTAACTTCTGTATACAGTATGTTTCTATATCTTTATTCACTTCAGCTACTTTGACCCATTCATCAATTTCGGGTTCATGCTTTTCAATGGCGTATTTTATAAGATCTAAGCCACCGTCGTCTAATGGCGGCTTCCACTCTATTGTGACTGATGCCCGACTAATTTCCTTTAATAATACTGGTCCTTCGGGTTTGCTTGGTTTGTCTGAAATTTTGTTTTATTTTTGTTGTAAATAAGTTTATATTAAAGTGTGTGTATGTATGTAAATATAATTAAATCACTACATTGTAAGTATAGATATAACAGACAAATAAATGGCATTGTACAAAAATGTTCTGGCATTAATTCTTTGTTGATTGTATTTACATTTTTTTCATTCATACAATGTTTCATGGTTTTATCTTTTTTATTGAAATATCATCAATATTTTTGGGAAACTCAATTAATGGATAAATAACAAAAATATTACAAAATATATAAACAAATAAATAAGTAAAAAATAAATAAAGAATTATTCAGGCGCGCATAGTCAGACAGTTAACGCGATGGTTGTGGGTTCAATCCTCTTGGGTAAGTGTGAGTGACACGCAGTTTTGAGATACTGCACTCAAGAGAACAGAGTCCTTCGATACTAAGTTACACTGCTATATGCGTGTAGCTGAATAAAACAAAACGCACAAAAACTTACCATAAACCCGCAATAAAGTTTCAACAGTACACGATCCAGCTTTATTAACAGCTTCAATCATGTATTTTCCCGAATGAGATCTCTTCACGTCTCTTATTCTTATAACACTGGTGTTTTCTTCAGTCTCTACCTCAATCTCTTTGTGACTTTCGTCTATTCTTATACCGTTTCTATACCAAATAATTTCTGGTACAGGAACACCACGAATATTAGCTGTTATACTATAATCATCTCCCACTGTATGTTTTCGATCGAATTCTTCATCAGAAATTATAATTGTCGGTTTTTCCCTTATTTCTATTGTACATGAGGTTTCTATTTCACCGAATTCATTATTCGCAACGCATTTATATTTTCCCTCTGTATTTTTAGTCACTGTGACTATTAACGAAGCAATCCTATTTATGTAAGTAGCTTTCGCTGTCTTCAATAGTTTGCCATTTCTAAACCACATTACTTTAGGTTCAGGTGTTCCTCCGAAAATGCAAGTTAATTCGACGTCCTCGTTTGTTGGTCCTACCAAGTCTTCCAAAGATTTCTCTACAGTAGGAGGTTGGTTTTTGGAGATTTTCTCTATTTTTATGTAATCGGTAATCTCGGAAGATTCGCTAACACCTATTTCGTTTACGGCAAATACTCTGAATCGGTAAGATGATTGAGTTTTCAGATTTTCAACGATATATTGCGTTTTCTTTATGTTCTCTATTGAGATCCATCTGAAGAACATAATTATTTTTCGGTTAGTTTTCCAAATGCACAAGTGTGCTGTAACTTATGTAACTATGTATTTTCATATTCTCGCTCTGGTAACGAGGCAACCCGCAATGCCTCAAGAATTCGGCGGAAAGTGGGGTAAGTGTCTCAATGGAAACGGCATAGGCATAGGAAGAAGGAAGGCCGAACACCCCAGAGTAGTCTGGTGCCTGACTCATAAAAAAATTGTTTCGAAAAAAATCTATTATCTATATATATAAAATCGAAAGGCCACTCACTCATCACGAAATCTCAGAAACACAAGTGCTAGGAATCTCAATCTCAAAAAAAGTTGTTTATAGGACGTAGGTGCTCGTTAAGACGAGAATTTGCAATATTCGACTTCTAAGGGGTTATTTTTGGGGTTGAAAGTTTGTATGAAACTTCGTTACTACAAATGCTAGGAGTCTCAAATTTTGTATGGACGTCACTTATAGGACGTAGGTACTCATGGGGACAGAAATTAATAATAACGTAGTTCACGCAGGCGAAGCCGCGGGCGGGCCGCTAGTATTTAATAAACTAAACTTACTCAATAATATTTTCCTCTTGATATTCTAGGATATAGCTCTGGATTTCCGAAAAGCCTTTTTCTTTAGGTTCAGTCCAGAATAAGTTGACAGAAGTGTCATCTACGAACGGAATGTTAGGTTTACCAGGAGGCGATGGGATATCTGAAAAATGAACATTTGTTAACAACATTGAATAAAAAAAAAGAATTTTGAACATTTTGAATATAAGAATTCCTTAAACTCTTTTGAAATAGTCCCCGCGCAGACTATTAATTAGTCTAGCAACGGATTATTTTCATTTTTATCGCTCTGGTTACACATAATGCCTCAATGAGCGGGAAATACTAGGCTGCCTGATTATGTTGTTATCCCACAGGATAAGGCGTGAAAGAAATGAGTACCTTGCTAAATATAGTAGTATTATAAGTTATAAAATTGTTTTAATTTTCTTCGTGTTAAAAATATTTTATATTATATATAAAAGAAAAGAAAATTTATCTTTATTAGAACTTCAGTACAAATATTTATTAAATTGGGTCATTTTATAATTGTCTTTAGTTTAGCCATATTTAATTATTTGGATAGAAAACAAGATAAAAAAACATTAAAAAGTAAGTTTATAACCTACAGTAATTAAAATACTCAATAATTAATAAAACTCACCTATTATAACAACTTCAATATCAATTTCAGCGTACCCACAATTGTTTTCTAATCTCAATTTATAAGTACCAGTGTCATTATTATCAGTTTTCTTTATAGTAAGATTGGCAGACATAGAATCAATAGTAGGTTTTGTGTGTTTAGATTTCTTGATGATCTTTGAATTGACAACCCATTCGTCGTTGGGTGGAGGGTTTGCCTCATATTGGACAATGATAGTGACGTCACTGCCCTTCTTTACCCTGTATCCCTTTTCATAGTCCACTATTTTCGGTGGAAATTCTATTACTGGAAGAATATTATTTGAATTAAGTAAATACATGCATTTTCGTTTTGTTGAAAGACTACCGTTTGAGGCCGTCGTGACGGATGTGAGTTTGATTTCACGTAGAAGCAATTAATTATTATCTTTTCCTCGCTCTGGCAACAAGTCATAAAAAGGATTTGAGGTCAGCCATTGAACATACAATGTTTCGAAAATTGGTCCAAATTTTGGGAACGGAGTGTAAAGAAATATTAGGTTCCTTCTGTGCCCCTGTTAAGCAGTGAAAAACTGCTAAAGACTAAAGAAATTTAAGTAAAGTTATGTACTCATGTTCTATTTTGTATTAAAAAGAAGAATAACGTCTAATAAAAGAGTTATTATAAAGATTATTATTCTAAAAGATATTCAAACCAAAATAGTATTGCATTCAATAATACTTGTATAAATCTAATTGAAGTTAAGCATATTAAATATGATTTAATTATTCATTCTTATAGTTGCATTATTTAAGTCTCATGTTTTTGTGTACGAAAAGGCTTCCACGTTTACAATAAAATCCACCTACCTTCCACTTTTAACCTAGTCGTGCACCTCGTGTCTAATAATTGACAGGAATATTCACATTGATCATCTTCAGTACATTTTCGTATAATAAGTGTTTGTTTCTTCCCATCAGAGATTAACGTGAATTTCTCCGAATCCTTCAAAACTGTTTTTCGTCGGAACCAAGTCACATCTAAATCTTCGTCTGGTATTTCAACAGTAAGATAAGCGTCGGTGTTCGTTGGAACCACTAAGACTTCTGGTAATCTTAAGATGAAATCGATAGATGGTTCTTCGACGATCAGTTTTGCAGTACACTTGTCGTTTCCAACTTCACACGCGTAAACTCCTTCGTCGCTACTTTCACAGTCGTAAATCTTCAATTTTTGTTTTTTCCCGTCTATTGTTAATTGCATGTGGTTAGAAAGTTGTATTTCAGAACCATCTTTGAGCCACCTTACTAAGGCATCACCCTTGGTGAGTTCAATTTCAAATGTTGCCTTATTTCCTTTATTAACCTTTTGGTCTTTTAGTCTTGTGATGATTTCTGGTGGCAGTTCTACCACAGTGACTTCGGCTGTGCAAGAATCATCGCGTAATTTGCAAGAGTATTCGCCTTCGTCGTGTACTGACGTGTTGCGAATAAACAACTTTCTGACATTTCCACGTTTCTCTAATTCGTATTTGTTTTTCTTAGGTTTGATAGTTTCTCCATCACGTTCCCATACAACATCTGCTGTTTCTGAATTGATTTCGACTTCTAGAATGGCGACATCACGTTCTTTAACTTCGAAATCTTGTAATTTCCTGATGAATTCTGGTACAGTCTCATTAACAATCAATTCAGTGTTAGTTTCTTGGTCTTTTACAACACATTTAATAGTTCCTTTGTCTGTAAGCTTAGATTTCTTTATTCTGAGCTTATGAATACGGCTTTCTTGTATAATCTCTCTATGATCCATTCCGCTAAGTTCCTTTCCATTGTGGTACCACTTCGTGGACACCGTGTGGGATGTTTCGCATTCAAGAATTACTGTCTTGCCTTCTTCAGTGACATAACGCTTTTTCAGATTTCTAACGAACATTACTTTGTCTACATCTATGGTAACTCTAGCTCCATGAGAAGCTTTGCCTGCTGAATTTGCTGCTACACATTTGTAATCACCAGAATCTATTTCAGAATCAACATTTGTGATTATTAGTTCAATGTTTTCACCATCGAAGTTCTGGGTAATAGTTTCGTTTGGTGTCAGAATTTGATTATTTCTGTACCAAGTTATGATTGGTACTGGATTGCCTGTGACTTTAGCGTTAAGTTTGATTGTGCCTTGCTCTTTTACTGTCAATTCTTGGAAACGATTTATGAATAGTGGTGGTTCAGCGTTCTCTTCTGTAGGTTCTGAAAATAGGACGAATTACATTAATAAGAATAATTATAAAGAAAAAATTGAAATTCAGTACAAAAACTTAATAATAGCATACCTTCAATAGTGATTACAGCGCTGGTCTCAGTGGTACCTTCAGAATTGGTTGCCTTTAGTGTATAAACGCCATCATCCTTGCTTTTCTTTGGCTTGATAATAGTTATCGAATGGATATTTCCATCCGACTTTTGCGACGACCCTTTAATTGGCTCATTATTTTTGTACCAGACTACTTTAGGTTCAGGGGTTCCTACAACTTGCGTAGTAAGCACGAAACTTTCACCTTCTCTGATAATCATACTCTTCAATGGTTCAATTACTTGTGGTTTTTCGTTATCACCTGTTCTGATCTTCAAAACAATTGGTAAACTCGCTTCCCCTTCCCTATTCACAGCTAGGACAGTGTATGTACCTTCCTGGAATTTCTTAACGTCAGATATTTTGAGAACACTGCAATACATATGCATATCGGATTCGGTCGCTATAGAAATATTTTCGCTAGGCATAATTTCTTCTCCTTTAAAGAACCATGCGATATCTGGTTCTGGAATTGCAACTAGCCTGCATTCTAAGAATATTTGAGTGCCTTCATCTACGTACTGCGCTTTTGGACGTTTAGAGAATGTTGGGGGTATGCCCTCCAGGATATCGGCTAACGAGGATTCCCTAGACAGACTTTTTCTTGATAACACTGTCATTTCTGAACCATGATCTGATAATGGAGCCTCTACAATCAACTCGGTTGTGCTGGAAGCGAACCCTGCAGCATTTTTGGCTACACAAGTAAATGTACCGGCATCTTCTGGGAAAACTTCTCGGATTACCAATGTGGCTACATTGTCATCGTCATAGTACATCTGGAAGTCTTGAGAAGGTTTGATAATGGCTGTTTGTCTAAACCACGTTATTTGGGGTCTAGGATAACCCTCTACTTGGCACTCGAATTGGACAGTAGAACCATCAGGTGTGTGTTTTGGACGTAATTTTTCTACAAATATTGGTGCAACTGCTTGTTCCTCAGACGCTGGTTCTAAAATAAAAAAAAATCAATCACATGAGTATAATTTTATACCCTACCTACATAACAGAAAGTTTAAGTCATATTTTACTTCATAGCTAACTAGTTAAAACTAATTAACTAGTTTACTTTATTGTGAGTTGTGTTATTATTTTAGCAATTACGATAGTGCTTGTGTTTATATACATAACAGTTCTTATTTCATACTGCTATGTACTTGATATGCTATGGAGGCCAGTCTTGGCACAGGGGCACAAAGTATGACTGTAAAATGAACTGGTTGTGGATTCGATCCCCACTCGAGGAAATTAAATATTAATTTAAATTTCCTTTTTTCGTTCTGGTGTCGAGGCAAAGCCCGGCGTTGAGTTCCGCCACTCAACTTGCAATGCCTCCAGATTTCGGCGGAAAGTAGGAAACGGAGAGTCCTAACACTAGATTCCCTCTGCCTACCCTACCGTGATGCTAGATTATGATACTGCTGCCGGATACAGGGTGACGTTGATTTAATTTAATTTTACGTAATGATTTGGCCTGTAGACAAAATATTCCACAAGTATATTTCAATATGTAGTTGTACTTTTCAAAATATATTTTTAAAACTACAAATACACATGAAGAATATTCACTAAAAGTTTCCTTCGGATAGGAATAAAAAGTCACAAAAAAATGTTAAGTGCATTCATGAAAAAAATAAAAACTAATTATCATAAGGACAACAATTTTTTAACTACATCGGCTTTTGATATATCCCGACTGTTGTTGATTGAGAAAAATCATATAAACTTATGCATGTAATTACTATTTGCCAATTTAGCTAAAAACAGAAATTCCTGCTGAACCACTGAAAAACGCTATCTTCCGTCATCCGTCACCCATCAGCAGGAAAACGTAGTTTGTGGTCTGCGTCCGTATTGCATAAAACAGAGTTTAATAATATAAGAGACAAATCTTACTTTCAAATACAGGTAGCTTATCAATTTTCTCATTTAGCTTCTTCTGTAGGTACAACGTATAGTTCACTTCATCCATGAGATATTGTGCTGGAACCCAACCTTTTTCCTCGGTGAGATGTTTGCGGACAAACCACCAATCCTGATTTGTTGTTTCTGTGTGAAGCAATTAAAATTTATACAGGGTGGAATTGTCAGCACCACTTTAAATGAAACCATAGCTTTAACTACTCTATAAAAGCCTAATATAATTCGGAAAAAACATAATTCCCAAAAATAAAAAAGTTATTTTTCGAAACAAAATAAATAATAAAATTAACGTTTTAAAATAAAACGCCATTTATAATGTATAACATAGGCACGCACTTGCCTGTCAGAGCGGCAACGTCGCACGCGTATGTGTGCGTCACACGAAATACAGGTATGGATAAAAATCGTGAAATGAAAAAAAAATCCTACGTCCAAACTGTTGAGCTACCTTGATTATTTTTTTTAGTTCTGGGTTTGAAATATTTTATCCTATATGCAGTTTCAGTAAAAGAAGCGCTGCCTCTTCCACCCTGTATATTAAACTAGCGATCTGTTAATGCCAGTGGTGGCGCAGGGGCACAATCGTGCGACTGTAAGCGCAACATGTTGTGGGTTCGACTCCCACTCGAGGAAATATTTAATATTTTCATTTCCTTGCTTTGGTAACGAGCCGCCACTCGACACGTAATGGCTTCAGAATACAGCGGAAAGTGCCTTCCGCTTTTTATTATTTTGTTTCCTGATCATTAATACTAATTATGTTTTTATAATTATAACATACCATATAAGAATATTATATTTGATTCATTTTTATAAATTGTTACTTAGGGCAAGTGACTTTTTTAAATAGTTTTTATATAATTACACTGTATATAGTCAGTTACACTCACATAATTCTAGACCGATTTCCAATCGGGAAAATTAATTATTTAATTGCTTATTTTCCTCGCTCTGGTAATAAGGTAGTTGAGTTCCTCCACTGAACACGCAACATCTCGCAAATCGGCGAAAAGTGTGGAAAGGAGTGTCTTAGTACTATATTCCATCCCCCTACCCTGATCTAGGCATAAAGACATTCAAATACTTACCTAGAATGTACAGACGTTCACCCTCAACCAGATTAATAGCTTCATCAGTTTCCGCTACGTACGAATAAACAGCAAACACTGTGTCTCCGCACCGGACGTTCATTGGAGTTTCTGTAATACGGAAAATGAAATATTTCATTTAATTACGATTATACTCTGTTTTTAAGGACAAAAATATAATGCAAATATAGTACAACGCGATTGTAGAGCACATTACTGGTCGAATTGCATCACAAACTATTTAGGAGCCCATTGAAAACTTAAGTATAAACTTTTATCAAAATCAATTCATTAGTATAGGGTGGGCAGGAAAACAAGCACAAGGTAGAATAATTATATATACATACATTTATGTATAAGATAATTAAAAAATGTTAAAAAGGTAGTTATTTTATTCGTTTTTCACATAAATACAACTGTTGATTTAAGTTCAGTTTGCTATTAATAATATACAATTGCACTGGGTTCCTACCAACTAAGCAGGGTGACGAAATTATGTGATGTTAATATAATTTTACTGTTATTATCTATATAAAACAATCGCCCGTCGCCTGACTGTAAATGCGATGGTAGCGAGTTCGATTTTCACTCAGGAAGAAATTCGTTTTATTTCTTCGCTCTGGTAACAAGACAAGGAGCGGCATTGAGATCCGCCTATGAACACGTAATATCTCTAAAATTCAGCGGTTAGTGCGGAACGGAGTGTCTTAGCACTATATTTAATCTGCCTATCCAATGCGAGATACAAAGATAAGGTTAAACATACCTGGAAATTCTTGTTCTTTAGCAATATTCATAGTAGCTTCTGCTTCTGAAAATAATAAAGCTTTAAATAGCAATACAACTTTATATTATTTTATTGAGGCCGCCGTGGCGCAGCGGCACAAGGGTGTGACTGTAACGCGACGGTTGTGCGTTCGATTGGCCGTCATCCACGTCTCGAGGAAGTGAAATATATATTTACATTTATATTTCCATTTCTTCGCTCTGGTGTCGGTAGGAAAAGCGCGTCGTTGAGTTCTGCCACTCAACACGCAATGCCTCCAGATTTCGGCAGAAAGTGGGGAATGGAGTGTCTTTACAGATAAATAAATATTGTGTTTACCTTGCACAACTGATGGCTTCTTGGGTTTTCTTTTAGTTGATATAGTAAGTTTGTCTTCTTCGAACGTTTGGCTCATTATTCTTTTGGGCTTGAATTCCACACTTAGCTCTTCCACTTCACTAACTTCATAAGTTGGTTTCTTAGGTTTCCGTTTAAGTACCATTTCAACATTTTCTTCAGATTCAGCCTCACTAACAATTATTTCTTCAGCTTGGCTATCATCCTCAACCTCCTTTTCTATACGAATTGAGGCTTCATCTGCTTCTTCTGATAAAATATTCTTTTTCTTATGAGCTAATTTTATATTACTAGATAAAGAAAGTTCTTCCTGTTTAAAATCTTCAATATGGTGTTTGAAATCAAAAGATATTTTTTGGTTGTCTAAAGTAAAATCGATTTTTTTACCTACCTCAAATGTAAAATCTTCTGTAATTTCTTTTATCTTATCAGATTTAGGTTTAGCTAATGTAACATTGGATGTTAAATTCTCTATAGTCTCTTTTACTTTTTTCTTGGGTGTTTTCAGTGGCATTATAATATTAGTATTTTCTTCCTTAATTTCATCATTTTCTATAATTTCTACTATACTTTCACCTTCTTTCTCTTCATAGAATTTAATAGATGCTTCATCCGCTTCCTCACTAAACGTGGGTTGCTTTTGAGGCTTTAATTTAACTTTACTTGACATCGAAATTTCTTCTTCAAGATATGAATCTAATTGTATATTAAATTCTTGTTCTACATCCTCTTTAGTTTTTACGCTTTTAGGTCTAAAAGTGACTTCTTCGGGTTCTGTTATTTCTGGTAGAGATACAGAAGATTTTCGAATAGGCTTCAATTTCTTTTTTATTGTAATTTCATCAACTATCTCTTCCACCTTTTTTATACTTGGTCGTCGTGGTTTTATGGTGATATTTTCAGGTTCATCTTCTTTACCATCTTCAATTATATTTTCAATTACTTGTGATTCTTCCTTAAGTTCCATTTCAGGTGATTCCTCTTTAACTTTTAATGATACTTTATCATTTTCATTTATCGGTTCTATAACAACCTTTTCAGGAAATTTAACGACAGAATCTACTATATCGTCATGAGTAAACATGGGCTTTTCTAATTCTACTTTCTGCAAATCTGGTAGAACTGGTTGTCTTACAACTTTTTTCTTAATTTTTGTTGCTTCTTTTATGTTTCGGGAAAGAATTCCATTTTGTCGAATGCATCCTAAATCGAAAATATTATGTTTTATAATTCCTGGTGGCCAATCTGTCACATATTTAACACGACTCTTAAGTTGTACTTTAGGGAGTTTTGCAACAGATTCTTCAGGTTTTGATTTTATTACAGCTTTTTTTAACTTAAGTTTTCTAAATAAGGGTTCAGTACTTTCTATAAATTGAGGTTTGTTTTCTTCGATAGTTTTTTCTTCTATTGTCATTGGTTTTAGAGCTGACTTTTTCTTAATCTTACTAGAATCACTAAGTTTTTCTGGAGGCTTAGGTGCATCCATTGATCCAGACTCGGGTTGTTTTTCTTCTTCGAGATCTTCGTGTATTATTTCTTTTGGTTTTTCAACAACATCGTCTTGTAAGTCACCCGTTTCTTTAGCATAACTTAAATCATCTGGCTTTTCCAGTTCTGTTTTTTCAAATTCTGGTAGCTTTGGTGTTTTTATAGGTTTCTTTTTAATTTTGGTTGCTTCTTTAATATTTCTCGATAATTCTCCACTTTGCTTTACGCTACCTATATATGTGACGATTGGTTTCACTTCTTCTGGTGGCCAATCAGTAACAAACTTAATGCGACTTTTGAGTTGTATTTTAGGTAACGAAGGAATAGCAGATTCTTGTTTAGGTTTTACTACTGGTTTTTTAAGTTTAAGTTTAGTGAAGTGAGGTTGAGCTGTATCTTCTGCGTGTTGTGCTTTACTTATTTTAACTAAGCCATGTTCTATTTTCTGTGGTTTTAAAAGAGATTTTGTTTTTACTTCTTGTTTTTCATCTTCATTTCTTTCTATTTCTTTTGGCAATTCTTCCAAGAATCCTTCAGGCTTTTCACATGTTTTCTCTAAACAGGAAAAAAATGTGTAAGTTAAATATAAACAGCCTAGATAATAAAACATTAAACGGCAATTCATGATACTAATGTTGACTTTTATGATTTTTTTTTGTGAATAAAAACAGACGTAACAAATAGTATACAGAGTGAAAAACAATTAACGTAACAACAACGGTCTTGTGCTTGGGACGATATCGGACGACAGACTTAGAATGCTCGATGTCTAGATCCGGGGCGCGGAGATGTACGGTACTAATTTAGAACATGGTAATAATTGTGCACCATTAACAAATTATTTAAAAAAAGTAACAAAGTACAAATAAAAAAATAATCAGGTGACAATCTTGAGGGTCTATCAAATCTTGATGTGAGCTTAACATAATATATATAATAAATAACTTCGATAGGTATACAAAAATATTTTTTTTGTAATGGCAGGTTGATACATAAAAACACAAATATATAAAACAATATTTATATTATATTTATATATATATATATACAAATGCATTAAAATATTTAACAGTAAAACGTAAAACATCGCTTGGTTTTGATTCTTAAACAAAATTAGGATTATTACTTTTATAATTGTTACTTTGATAAAGTAAAACATGTATATGTGCGAGCATGTATGTGTGGCCGTAAATTTATGTTTAACAGTATACCATAACACTGTTCAAACTCTGAGATATTCATATAATATAACTTAATATAACCTACTGAAAACCATCATATTAATATCATTATCACTCAAGAGTTTAAAGATTCAACAACTTTCGAAAGTTTACTTTTTACTTCATTCTTTAGATTGGAAATTAGAAAAGTTGTTGACAGTTTAATGACTGTCTACATATGACCAGTAATTTTTCCGAACTAAGACCGGCTTTTTGTAAATGTGTTTTTGGGCTAAACAAAAATTTTATTATCAATAAGTTTATTAAATAGTGGTAACGTGTAAGTATATTCGTCTGTAAAGTATGTATATAACTTCCACAGATGTTTTGCATAGTGTTATTTTATATTTTGCCTTACCATCTGGTGTTTCCACTTCTTCAACAACGGTCTCCTCAGGAAGCTCGAAGATTTCAACAGGTTGTGACTCTTCCCTAGGTGTATCTTCGTCTACGACAGAGACAATCGTAATGGGCTCTTCACCTTCTTTTTCCACAGTCGTTATCTCGGTAACTTCTTGTTTGGGACCCTGCTTCTTATGAATGACGCGCTTTGTAGTTTTGACTTTTTTGGTTTCCCCAGTTTGCGTACGTACTTTGGTTACTTTTACCTCCTCCGGCTCTTCTTCTACGATTTGTGCCCTATCAGGTTTGTGTAATTCGTCGAGTGGAGTGATAGTGTCGTCAGTTAATTCTTGTGTAGTGTGAACTGAGACAACAGGTGTTTTTTCGTCTTCTTGCTCAGTGGTAATTTGTGTAGTTTCGATCTTAGGACCTACCTTCTTTTTAATATTACGCTTTGTGATTTTCTTGTGTTTTGGCATACCGTCTGATGTCTCCAATTCTACAGCAACTGTCTCCTCAGGAAGTTCGATGATTTCAACAGGTTGTGACTCTTTCCTAGGTGTATCTTCGTCTACGACAGAGACAGTCGAAACGGGCTCTTCACCTTCTTTTTCCACAGTCGTTATCTCGGTAACTTCTTGTTTGGGACCCTGTTTCTTACGAATGACGCGCTTTGTAGTTTTGACTTTTTTGGTTTCGCCAGTTTGCGTACGTACTTCGGTTACTTTTACCTCCTCCGGCTCTTCTTCTACGATATGCGCCCTATCAGGTTTGTGTAATTCATCGAGTGGAGTGATAGTGTTGTCAGTTAATTCTTGTGTCGTATGAACTGAGACAACAGGAGTTTTGTCGTCTTCTTGCTCAGTGGTAATTTGTGTAGTTTCGATCTTAGGACCTACCTTCTTTTTAATAATACGCTTTGTGATTTTCTTGTATTTTGGCTTACCATCTGATGTCTCCAATTGTTCAACAACGGTCTCCTCAGGAAGTTCGATGATTTCAATAGATTGTGATTCTTCTTTAGGTGTATCTTCGTCTACGACAGAGACACTCGTAATGGGCTCTTCACCTTCTCTTTCCACAGTTGTTATCTCGGTAACTTCTTGTTTGGGACCCTGCTTCTTACGAATGACGCGCTTTGTAGTTTTAACTTTCTGGGTTTCCCCAGTTAGCGTACGTACTTCGGTCACTTTCACCTTTTTGGTTACTTTTACCTCCTCCGGCTCTTCTTCTACGATTTGTGCCCTATCAGGTTTGTGTAATTTGTCGAGTGGAGTGATAGTGTCGTCAGTTAATTCTTGTGTAGTGTGAACTGAGATAACAGGTGTTTTGTCGTCTTCTTGCTCAGTGGTAATTTGTGTAGTTTCGATTTTAGGACCTACCTTCTTTTTAATAACACGCTTTGTGATTTTCTTGTGTTTTGGCTTACCATCTGATGTCTCCAATTCTTCAACAACGGTCTCCTCAGGAAGTTCGATGACTTCAACAGGTAGTGACTCTTCCCTAGGTGTATCTTCGTCTATGACAGAGACACTCGTAATGGGCTCTTCACCTTCTTTTTCCAAGGTTGTTATCTCGGTAACTTCTTGTTTGGGTTCCTGATTCTTACGAATGACGCACTTTGTAGTTTTGACTTTTTTGGTTTCCCCAGTTTGCGTACGTACTTCGGTTACTTTTACCTCCTCCGGCTCTTCTTCTACGATATGCACCCTATCAGGTTTGTGTAATTCATCAAGTGGAGTGATAGTGTCGTCAGTTAATTCTTGTGTAGTATGAACTGAGACAACAGGTGTTTTGTCGTCTTCTTGCTCAGTGTTAATTTGTGTAGTTTCAATTTTAGGACCTACCTTCTTTTTAATAATACGCTTAGTGATTTTCTTGTATTTTGGCTTACCATCTGACGTCTCCAATTCTTCAACAACGGTCTCCTCAGGAAGTTCGATGATTTCAACAGGTAGTGACCCTTCCCTAGGTGTATCTTCGTCTACGACAGAGACAACCGTAATGGGCTCTTCAACTTCTTTTTCCACAGTCGTTATCTCGGTAACTTCTTGTTTGGGACCCTGCTTCTTACGAATGACGCGCTTTGTAGTTTTGACTTTTTTGGTTTCCCCAGTTTGCGTACATACTTCGGTTACTTTTACCTCCTCCGGCTCTCCTTCTACGATTTGTGCCCTATCAGGTTTGTGTAATTTGTCGAGTGGAGTGATTGTGTCGTCAGTTAATTCTTGTGTAGTGTGAACTGAGACAACAGGTGTTTTGTCGTCTTCTTGCTCAGTGGTGATTTGTGTAGTTTCGATTTTAGGACCTACCTTCTTTTTAATAATACGCTTTGTGATTTTCTTGTGTTTTGGCTTACCATCTGATGTCTCCAATTCTTCAACAACGGTCTCCTCAGGAAGCTCGAAGATTTCAACGGGTTGTGACTCATCCTTAGACATATCTTCGTAAAAGATAGAAACAGTCGTTATAGGTTCTTCACCTTCCTTTTCCGCAGTTGTTATCGCGGTAACTTCTTGTTTCAGACCCTGCTTCTTACGAATGACGCGCTTTGTAGTTTTGACTTTCTTGGTTTCCCCAGTTAGCGTACGTACTTCGGTCACTTTCACCTCCTCTGGCTCTTCTTCTACGATTTGCGCCCTATCAGGTTTGTGTAATTCATCGAGTTGAGTGATAGTGTCGTCAGTTACTTCTTGTGTTGTGTAAACTGAGACAACAGATGTTTTGTCGTCTTCTTGCTCAGTGGTAATTTGTGTAGTTTCGATATTAGGACCTACCTTCTTTTTAATAATACGCTTTGTGATTTTCTTGTATTTTGGCTTACCATCTAATGTCTCCAATTCTTCAACAACGGTCTCCTCAGGAAGTTCGATGATTTCAACAGGATGTGACTCTTCCTTAGGTGTATCTTCGTCTACGACAGAAACAGTTGTAAGTGGCTCTTTACCTTCTTTTTCTACAGTTGTTATCTCGGTAACTTCGTGCTTAGAACCTTGCTTCTTTCGAATGACGCGCTTTGTAGTTTTGACTTTCTTGGTTTCCCCAGTTAGCGTACGTACTTTGGTCACTTTCACCTCCTCTGGCTCTTCTTCTACGATTTGCACCCTATCAGGTTTGTGTAATTCGTCGATTGGAGTGATAGTGTCGTCAGTTATTTCTTGTGTAGTGTGAACTGAGACAACAGGTGTTTTGTCGTCTTCTTGTTCCGTGGTAATTTGTGTAGTTTCGATTTTGGGACCTACCTTTTTTCTAATAATACGCTTTGTGATTATCTTGTGTTTTGGCTTACCATCTGATGTCTCCAATTCTTCAACAACGGTATCATCAGGAAGTTCGATGACTTCAACAGGTTGTGACTCTTCCCTAGGTGTATCTTCGTCTACGACAGAGACACTCGTAATGGGTTCTTCACCTTCTTTTTCCACAGTTGTTATCTCGGTAACTTCTTGTTTGGGACCCTGTTTCTTACGAATGACGCGCTTTGTAGTTTTGACTTTCTTTGTTTCCCCAGTTAGCGTACGTACTTCGGTCACTTTCACCTCCTCTGGCTCTTCTTCTACGATTTGCGCCCTATTATGTTTGTGTAATTCGTCGAGTGGAGTGATTGTGTCGTCAGTTAATTCTTGTGTAGTGTGAACTGAGACAACAGGTGTTTTGTCGTCTGATGTCTTCAATTCTTTAACAACGGTCTCCTCAGGAAGTTCGATGACTTCAACAGGTTGTGACTCTTCCCTAGGTGTATCTTCGTCTACGACAGAGACACTCGTAATGGGTTCTTCACCTTCTTTTTCCACAGTTGTTATCTCGGTAACTTCTTGTTTGGGACCCTGTTTCTTACGAATGACGCGCTTTGTAGTTTTGACTTTCTTTGTTTCCCCAGTTAGCGTACGTACTTCGGTCACTTTCACTTCCTCTGGCACTTCTTCTACGATTTGCGCCCTATCAGGTTTGTGTAATTCGTCGAGTGGAGTGAAAGTGCCTTCAGTTAATTCTTGTGTAGTGTGAACTGAGACAACAGGTGTTTTGTCGTCTTCTTGCTCAGTGGTAATTTGTGTAGTTTCGATTTTGGGACCTACCTTCTTTTTAATAATTCGCTTTGTGATTTTCTTGTATTTTGGCTTACCATCTGTTGTCTCCAATTCTTCAACAACGGTCTCCTCAGGAAGTTCGATGATTTCAACAGGTTGCAAATCTTCCCCAGGTGTATCTTCGTCTACGACAGAGACACTCGTAATGGGCTCTTCACCTTCTTTTTCCACAGTTGTTATCTCGATAACTTCTTGTTTGGGACCCTGTTTCTTACGAATGACGCGCTTTGTAGTTTTGACTTTCTTGGTTTCCCCAGTTAGCGTACGTACTTCGGTCACTTTCACCTCCTCTGGCTCTTCTTCTACGATTTGCGCCCTATCAGGTTTGTGTAATTCGTCGAGTGGAGTGATAGTGTCGTCAGTTAATTCTTGTGTAGTGTGAACTGAGACAACAGGTGTTTTGTCGTCTTCTTGCTCAGTGGTAATTTGTGTAGTTTCGATTTTAGGACCTACCTTCTTTTTAATAATACGCTTTGTGATTTTCTTGTGTTTTGGCTTACCATCTGATGTCTCCAATTCTTCAACAACGGTCTCCTCAGGAAGTTCGATGATTTCAACAGGTTTTGACTCTTCCCTAGGTGTATCTTCGTCTATGACAGAAACAGTCGTAATGGGCTCTTCACCTTCTTTTTCTACAGTTGTTATCTCGGTAACGTCGTGCTTAAGACCTTGCTTCTTACGGATGACGCGCTTTGTAGTTTTGACTTTCTTGGTTTCACCAGTTTGTGTACGTATTTCGGTTACTTTTACCTCCTCTGGCTTTTCTTCTACGATTTGAGCCTTATCCGGTTTGTGTAACGCGTCGAGTGGAGTGATAGTGTCGTCAGTTATTTCTTTGATAGTGTGAACTGAGATAACAGGTGTTTTGTCTTCTTCTTGTTCAGTGGTAATTTGTGTAGTTTCGATTTTGGGACCTACCTTCTTTTTAATAATACGCTTTGTGATTTTCTTGTGTCTTGGCTTACCATCTGATGTCTCCAATTCTTCAACAATGATCTCCTCAGGAAGTTCGATGATTTCAACAGGATGTGACTCTTCCTTAGGTGTATCTTCGTCTACGACAGAAACAGTTGTAATGGGCTCTTCACCTTCTTTTTCTACAGTTGTTATCTCGGTAACTTCGTGCTTAGGACCTTGCTTCTTTCGAATGACGCGCTTTGTAGTTTTGACTTTCTTGGTTTCACCAGTTTGCGTACGTATTTCGGTTAAATTCACCTCCTCTGGCGTTTCTTCAACGATTTGTGCCCTATCCGGTTTGTGTAATTCGTCGAGTGGAGTGATAGTGTCGTCAGTTATTTCTTGTGTAGTGTGAACTGAGACAACAGGTGTTTTGTCCTCTTCTTGTTCAGTGGTAATTTCTGTAGTTTCGATTTTGGGACCTACCTTCTTTTTTATAATACGCTTTGTGATTTTCTTGTGTTTTGGCTTACCATCTGATGTCTCCAATTCTTCAACAACGGTCTCCTCAGGAAGTTCGATGATTTCAACAGGTTGTGCTTCTTCCATAGGTGTATCTTCGTCTACGACAGAGACAGTCGTAATGGGTTCTTCACCTTCTTTTTCCACAGTTGTTATCTCGGTAACTCCGTGCTTAGGACCTTGCTTCTTTCGAATGACGCGTTTTGTTGTTTTGACTTTTTTGGTTTCCCCAGTCAGCGTACGTACTTCGGTTACATTCACCTCCTCTGGCGTTTCGTCAACGATTTGTGCCCTATCCGGTTTTTGTAATTCGTCGAGTGGAGTGATAGTGTCGCCAGTTATTTCTTGTGTAGTGTCAACTGAGACAACAGGTGTTTTTTCGTCTTCTTGTTCAGTGGTAATTTGTGTAGTTTCGATTTTGAGACCTACCTTCTTTTTAATAATACGCTTTGTGATTTTCTTGTGTTTTGGCTTACCATCTGATGTCTCCAATTCTTCAACAACTGTCTCCTCAGGAAGTTCGATTATTTCAACAGGCTGTGACTCTTCCCTAGGTGTATCTTCGTCTATGACAGCAACAGTCGTAATGGGCTCTTCACCTTCTTTTTCTACAGTTGTTATCTCGGTAACTTCGTGCTTAAGACCTTGTTTCTTACGGATGACGCGCTTTGTTGTTTTATTTTTCTGGGTTTCACCAGTTTGTGTACGTATTTCGGTTACTTTCACCTCCTCTGGTGTTTCTTCAACGATTTGTGCTTTATCCGGTTTATATATTTCGTCGAGGGGAGTGATAGTATCGTCAGTTATTTTTTGTCTAGTGTGAACTGAGACAACAGGCGTTTTGTCGTCTTCTTGTTCAGTGGTAATTTCTTTAGTTTCGATATCACAGGTTCTACCTGCCTTTGTTTTAATTATACGTTTAGTGATATTCTTTTGCTTTAGCTTACCATCTGCTGTCTTTACTGTTTCAACAAGGGTTTCATCAGGAAGGTCGATGATTTTATCGGGTTGTGACTCTACCTCAGACGTATATTCGCCAATAATTACAGAAACTTTGGTGATGGGTTCTTCACCCTCTATATCTATAGTAGTTATCTCAGATATTTCATCTTTAGTATCTCTTTTTATCACAGTTTTTATCACATTTAAATCTGCAGGAACTTCTTCAATCAATACATTTCCATTAGATTTTCTCGTGTGTTCCTGTGGTTTCTGTATTTCTTCATCTATCATTTCCTCTATGATTACTTGAGTTGGTAATTTTGGTATATCGAAATATTCATCTGGTAATTCTACAGTGGTTCTTTCAATATCTGTCCTACTATTACCATAATCATCACCATCATATTCTTCAATGTTGACCTCATGTTGCTTATCTTGTTTAGTAATTTGTTGTACATCATCGTCTATTCTCTCTTCTATTACGACATCACCGTCTATATTCTTATCTTGATGTTTTCTTTTCTTACGTAAAATGGTTCTTTTTGTTTTGATTTGTATGGGTGCATTACTCCCAGGCGTTTGAACAAATTTAGTTACGATTTCTTCCAGTTCTTCAATGTCTGAGGATTTTGGGGAGGCATACGGCTGATTTGAGTTATCTGAAATGAAGAATATAATGAAGAATTGTAAGAACTGAATAATTAAATCTAAAATATTTTTCACCGTGTAGGTGAAGTAATTGGCTAAGTAATCTATCCATCCAATTTGTATATTATGAATATGATAGTATGGATAAATAAAATAAATATTGAGTGAATTGAGTTAATCTTTACATATAAAAAAAAATTAAGTGTATTTATGAATTCAAATCTTTGCGTTATTAAATTGCATGTAGTTGTTTAGACAACACTAAAACACAAACGAACAATTTTAACATAAAGACAGACAGTTAAAAATGTCTGTCTTTCTGTTTGTCCGGGCTCGGCGCGGGCGGGCCTATCTCCAGAGTATCTAAATCGATTTTTACCATTACTGAAAGATAGAGGAGGTTGTGGACATATGTGCTACATTTTATCCGGAAATTCTCGCGAGATCGGAACCGCGATCGGTACAGCGAAACGTGGTAAAACCATGTCTGCCTTGTGTCTGGTCTTTTGCCCAGATAGTTATAAAATAATGTTTTTTCTACTAAATATGACAATTTATGCAAAATCAAATGAGATCACAAAGGTTTTAAATTATAATTTATTAAGCGTTAGACGGCCCCTTATATAATATTAAATAAATATTCGTATAGTTCAAGAAGGCGAAGTCGCGTGGGGGCCGCTATACTAGCCAACTTGGGCGACTTCGCCCGCTTTAAATATAAGAATATTTATTAAATATGTTTATGAAATTATTTTCTGTTAAGGAGGTCAATTTTAAAAAACCGCGAAACATGTTTAAAGAAATATTTTTTAATGTCTGAATTTAAATTTTTATATAAAGCGGTGGCGAGTTAAAATGTTTTTATACAAAATCCCTTTTTAGTGGATGTCCAGATTACGAAAGTAAGCATCTGTCCAAATTTCACGTTTCTATTATCAGCAGTGCGTACGTCTTACCTCATTCAGTGGGAATATGTCCTTTTTATATGTATTATATAGACTAGCCGACCTGAGCGGCTTCGCCCGCTTGAACTACAAATATTTATTAAATATATTTATAAAATTATTTTCAGTTTAGGGGGGTGTATTCAAAAAACCACAAAACACTTGTTCAATGAAATATTTTTAAGAGTCTAAAAATCGGTGGCGATTTAAAGATCTTTCCATACAAACTTTGCTAACCCTTATTCATCCCTTTAGGGTTACTAAGAAGTGGTTTTGAAAAATTTTAAATTTTGAAAACCCCTATTTAATGGATGTCTAGATAATGAAAATAAACATCTGTACAAATTTCACGTCTTGCCTCAGTCAGTGAAAACATATCTTTTATATATATATAAAAGATATGTTATATACATAAATATATACATATCAGTAAAAAGATATACATAATAAGGTGTAGTCAGAAAAAAAATCCATAAAAACACAATTATAATGCACTTCTTTAGTTACGCTTCTAAAGTATGTAGTCTAATGTGATTGAATAAAACCAAGAACTTTAAGACCTATTCGAATTTATATATTCTATTATTCTTCTTTTATGAGAAAATTTAAACTTAGTCAAATCTTTGTGATTCATGTAGAAGATTTAAAGCCACTGTATTTATAAATTAGGCGCTTTCAAGTTATGGAAATTGGGGACATGAGGGTTATATTCTTTTTGTATTAAAAGATGTAAATTGTAATAGCTTAAATATACTTCATCTGTATATGTATATATACAATATACATATAATACGGAGTACAAGATACATTTAAAAGTATCGCTTATTTAATGTAGTAAAATTAAAAGAAATCGTAGTGAAAAGACTCGAAAACAATTTAAAACATTTCACTCACCGATAATTCGAAATTCTTCTTGCAATGTCGCCACATTTGTGTCTTCTGTAGTAATTTCAACATCGAGCAGTTGTGGTTTCTCTTTCTTGTAGGGTATTACATGTTCTTCAAGAATTTGATCAGTTATTTCTAATTCACTAGATACATTTAAAATAGATTTTGGTTTTTGTTTTATTGGTTCAGTAATATGTAAATCCGTTTCGTTTTGTAGTGTGACATTGTCTGTGACGATTAATGGAGCCATGTTATTTGTTTTAATAGCCGGAATCTCTAATTTTGCTGTGTGCGTTTTCAGTTCGCCTAAATGAGTTTCAGAAATATTTTCGGTACATTGTAAATATGTCAAGTGTGTTAAGGATATTGATGCATTTTCTTGTTGTAATTTTTCTTCAAAGTTTGTTTCTACTTCGCTTTCATGAATCATTAACTGAGTTTGATTTACTGCCTCAGATTTTACTGGTTTAGTTACGATGGGTTTTTCTTCAGTGGTTAATATTTTTTCTAAGTTTGCAGTATTTTCACTTGGGATTATTTCAGTTTGTTGTAGCGATTTTAATGGTAAAAGTGCTTGACTGATATTTTGGTTTTTCATCTGTTCTTTCGGCAAATGCGCTATCTGTTCTTCACCAAGATTTTCAGTGACACTAAAGCTGGTATATGTATCCAAATCAAGAGAAGCCTTACTGAACTCTGGTCGAAGAATTCTTGTAAAATCTTTAACATTTTCTAATATTTTTTGCTCTAAAGCGTTAATTCCTTCAGAAATATTTGGAATTGGTTCAGCTTTTTGATTAGCCATCACATCAGATTTTGTATAAATTTGTGATTTTTCTTCAGTAACAACTTCTGTTTGTTCAATGCCGTTCAACTCTATTACAAGTTTTTTCGCACTCTTAGGAATTTCTAATAAGGTAGATAACTTTTCAGAATCTTCATGAACAATATTTTCTTCTGTGAAATAGTTTTGTTGAAGTTCAAGTTCATATTTAGGGGAGTTTTCGATAGCAGAACATTCGGCAGATATTAGTTTCGTACTTTCTAATATTTGTGGTAATTCTGTCAGAACAACATCGGCTTCAATGGATTGTGCCTGTAAACCTTTTTCTTCTACAGGTACAACTTTAATAATGGTGTTTGGAGCTTCTTGTATCAGAATTTCTGTATTTTCAATTGCAGTTAAGCTAAGCATGTCCCCCTTGGCTCTTACTTTCTGCGGGTTATTTATGGGATGCAGTGTTTCAACACTTTCAATTATTTGCTGCGCTTCTTTTTTCACACCTTCTGTTAAGACATGGGTTTTGAAAGCAGTTTCAGATTTAGATTCTTTACATTCAATAGGAATCAAGTTGTCTTCAATGGCTGTGATCACGGTTGTTGTAATATGATGAGTAGTGTCAATAACAGTTTGTTGTTCTTTACTTGGGGGTGCAGTATCTGGCTTTAGGTTCCCTTCGTTTTCTTTAGTATAAACATCGATAACAGTGATATGTTGTTGAGTGTCTAAATGTAAAATTGATTTCTCTTCTTTTTGCTCATCATTTTTAAATAGCAAAGCCTCCTTTTCTGTAGGTATAATTTCTTGCACTTCTATAGTTGGTTTTGTTTCAAATGATGTCTCTATTACTTTGGCCTGATCCCTCGATTTTATTTCAAAAGGATGTTCTTTTTCATGAGAATCAATTAGAGAAACAGTAAAATGTTTAGATAATTCAATATTCGGGGAAACCTGTTCTGTTTTATCAAATACACTTTTGTCAAATATATTACCGTATTCAAATGGTATGACTTCTGTTGTATCCCTGTGGTCATCCATTTCAACAATAATTGATGGCCTTTCTTCTTTAATTTTCTTTTGAATTAATAAAACCTGTGATTGTTCTTCAGAGTTTACTTCACTCACCAATAAAGGTTTTTCACTATCTAAACTGAAGTCTTTTATTTCATTACTTACATAATCTAACTTACTAAGTTTATCTTCCGACTCCGAAACTTGACAAACTTCAATATTTATATGTTGGTGCGTGTTTAGAGATACATCAGGCGTATATTTCAAAGCTAAATCATTGAATTTAAGAAGATTCTCCTTTTCTGCACTTATTTCTTCTGAAATATCTATATGATGAGAAAGTATAATATTAAAATCAGCTTTTTGTTGCTTCGTATCGCCTGTCGATGATAAAATATTTTCTTGTTCATGTGGTATTACTTCTGTCGTACTTATTGAGGATCGTAATGGCGTATCATGTCTAGCTTGTAAGTAATGTGATTTATTTTTTGGGACATTCGGCATGTTTGTTTCAGTCTCTGAGGGAATTATCTGTGTAATATCAATATATTTTTGTTCTTCAATATGTTCCTTTAGAGTTTTCATATCAGGTGTTTTATCAATATTTTCAATATATTCTGACCTATCTGATGTAATTACTTCAGTTAGCACGATTTGACTAAGTGGTATAAATTCAATTGAAGCATCGTGATGTGGCGTAGGTAGTTTACCGACAAATTGTTTTTCTTGATCAACTACATTTGTAGTATTTCCTACAATAGCTTGAGCTTCTACGAGGTTTGTAGTAACATAAGAATGGCACATTTTTCCTTCAAAAACAACTCCTTCACTTTCAGCCACTATTATTTCTGTTTGTTGTAAATTTTGAAGTTCAAACGATTTTACTTTTGGTATTTCTTTTTTAATATTTTCCTTTAGTTCTGCAGTAGACTCTATATAAAGTACTTCTTCTACATTGGCAGCTTTACCATAAATGTCATCAATTTTAGATAAAGCTATTTTGTTGGCTACATCGGATTCATTGAATCTATCGAGATGATCACACTGTGGTAATATCTCTGTTGTTTCGAGACTTTTAAACTCAGGGAGTTTGACCACTACTTGTTGTTGTTCTGGTGTATCAATCAAAAGTAAGTTATCCTCTTTTTCGGCCGTAATATTTTCATCACATTCAGGTGCTGTAAGACTACCAATGACGACAGATGCTTCTTTTTCATCCACAATTTCTTTAGTTTCTAGAACCTTTTCAGAAGAATGTACCATAGTTTCTTGCTGTATAATAGCATCTGCGATTATTGCTTGTGGAGTAGCCAAAACTTCAGGTACTTTAGGATATTTTTTAAATAAAGAAGGAATTATCTCAGATTCAATATTTTCTACTATAACAGCTTGATTAGCATTCACATTTAATGAAGCTTCAGCCAACTTTGGTTTTATTAGTACAAGTAACCTTTCTTTTTCATTATAATCAGTAGTGGTGACTGTTATTTCTTGATGTGCAATGTTTTCTATATTCGCTTGTTTCACTATAAGACTTACCTTATCATTAGTCAAACCTATGCTTGAATCTGTTACATATTGCGCAGATATTGCAACAGGCCGACAAACAATGTCCTCAGAAATTTTACAAGTTTCCAAAAGTAATTCAGATTTTTCGTAAAGGTCTTCTTTTTCATGTGGTAATGTCTCCGAGATTTTTATTGTTTCTTCTACTGCGACTAATTGTGGTGAAATAGATTTGAGATCTGGGGTTACAGGAATATCAAGAACTAATTGTGTATCTAAAGCTTTGTTTTCAGATATTTGTATAGGTAGATGAGAATCTGGTACAATTCCAGCTTCTTGGCTTTTCGGTTTTGATATATCTAAAGCTGTTGCAGAATCTCCTAGACTAACTTCGGATATCATTGGAAGCTTGTGATCAACGTCTACTTCAATTTTAGCAAATTTATTGGATGGTATATGTTGAGCAACAAGATTATCCTCAGTAGAGTTAGAAATTGTCTCAATTATATTTAAACTGTCATTCAGTGTAAATGAAGCTTTAGGATGACCCTGTGTAATAGGTTCTTCGTTTAATTTTTCTAATTGTTCATGTACGGTGGCCTCTATAATAGTAATTTCTTCATGAAGATCCCTTTCCACACGAGCAGTGTCGATTTTTGGTTGTAATTGATGTAAAATACCAATATGATCAGCTGTAGTTATTTCTTGAGCAATAGGTGTTAACAGGTTATGTGTGGGAATTGGTTGAGTTTTTAATAATTTTGGAATAGCTTCTGTTATTAATTTTTTTTCAGAATCTACTGTTTCTGTTGCCAACACAAAAATTGGCATGTTGGGAATTAAGGTTATGGATACATTCTCGAATATTGTTGATTCATAAGTTTGTGGAATTTCTTGGTCATGGATAAACGGTAATGAAACAATTTTCGCGTTTTCTTCAATAACAGCTTCGGTGGCTACTTTATTTTCTACTACTTCCGAAGGTTTCAATTCTACCATGGAAGACATTTGAAAGGTTTCTATAGTAATAATAGGTTCAATAGCTTTTATATCTACATTTGCAGTTGCTATTTGTTTATTATATTTTTGTAGTAACTCTTTCTCGCTTTCATGAACTTGAATTTCTTCAACGACAGTTTTATCTAATGTTGATATAGTGATTTTTGCCTTAGTGCTGGGAAGAGGGTGTTTATCAACAAAATTGTTTTCCGAATCATTTACAATTGTTTCTGTATTAAGCTTATGTTGATGTTCTTGGAAACCAACATCAGCTTTTTTCTCTGGTAGTATTTCAGGAAGCAGTTCTGATTCCTTCACGTGAGATGTAGTCAAATAATTACATAAGCTATCGTGGAGTATTAAATCATTTTCTATTTTTGATTCTGTCAGAATATTCGGAATAATCAAAGGACCTTCTCTTTCATGAACATCTTTTGTAGCTATAACAATGCTATCTTTAGATGTTATATCAACATTAGCTTCTTGGGAATAAGGTACTTTAAAAGCGCCAAGTGAACCTTCTTTCTCTTGCACATTGTGAATTTCTGTCACAACTTGATTAGATACTAATATATCTTTTTTGGCCGTTTCTGTCGGAACGATTAATTCTGGATAGTATTTTCCTGATTTATCTTCCACAAATACCTCTCCCACTTGTACTGACTCTAATAAATTAAAGTTCAGTTTTGAAGTAACTGCTTTTTCAAGATTTTGATTAATAAATTCATGTTCTCGAGTTTCATCATTGATTTCCGTAACATTGAGTCCCAATAAAGGTGAAATAGAAACAGCAGCAAACGATCTCGTGATTTGTGAATCGTTTATGGGTATTTCTTTATCTGATATAATTTCATGTCTCACATTTAGAGCATCTTGTAAAATTATCGATGATTTTGCACTTTCTTCGTGTTTAAAATGTTTGTCGAGGACAGCAACAGACATATTAACGAATGTGTCAGAGGTTATTATAGTTTCTGCAGGCACAATTCCAGCAAGAGCTTTGACATCTCTTTTTATATGCATGTCCTGATATTCACCAACACAACTACCTATTTCAACTTCTGTTATTTGCAGTGGTTCTATTTGAGAGAAAGTTTCTTGAACTGTTCTGGTATTTAGTATTTCTTTTGCCTGGAGGAGCTCTTCTTTATCATGAGTATCTTGAATATTACTGATTAACGGATATGTAGTATCAAAACTCACTGACGCAACATTTGGTCTTTGGTACTCAGGTACTGTATGAGCTACTTCACTTAAAGGAATTGTCTCATTTATTGTATCATACACGTCTGTAGCAAGAGTCGATGTAAATTGAATAGATTCACTTTCTAGGACTTTTGCTACATCTTCATCTAACTGTTGAACATTTTGTTTCGGGTATAACTTATGCATAGATTTTTTAACAATTTTTTCTTCTACTTCGACCATTTCTTCAGAACCTACCACTTGTTTTTTGTACTTTTTGCATTTCTCTTTTTCTTTTACATCTGTGAAATCACAGTACAGTCAGTAATGCGTCCACAAGTAATATAACGATGTAATAATTGAGATGTAAAATAGCGTAAAGCGTAAGTTAATGAGTTATTTATGTATATAACTGCACCATATTAATATTGTGTTTAGTAAGTTCTGTTAAAGTTGATTCTGTGTTTACATATTTTATTAATATATAAATTTAATACTTACACATCTGTGCGTTATAATATTAACATAAATATTTAACTTGTTAACGTATCCAAAAAGCGTATTTTTTATGTGCGAAATTAGATTAGGTACATACTTTAATGCTATTTTTATATAGAGCCATAACTCAACTGTTACATAGGTATGTGGCATTAATTATTACTTAATGCTATTGTATTAATAACTACTTACTATACTTTAAAATACATATACTAGATACTTAAGCTGTAATCAATCAATTACTTATTAATATTGTTAACATATTCAAGAAGCGTGTATTTTGTATCGGCAATCGTAATTAAATAAGGTAACTTTACGGTGTTATTTCACATCAATGATTAAAGCATTAATAAACGGTTACATCAAACCGCGATACAATTGTTATAAGATTTATTCACCACCTCACCAACTATTATAATACATATACTTTTTAAAACTTATATTAAAAGCTTAAACATAAAAGCCATCACATGACAATTTTGCACATATACCCTTAAATATCCGACCACAAAGATAACTATACCATATAAAGCGTAAAAAAAATTCAATGTAAGCCCATCTTTACAGTCTTACTTGTTCACATCTTAATGTGCTAGCACATATAATATTAACTGATTTGTGTAACAATTAAACTGAACTGACTACCTATAGTCAGGGCAAGATTATATATTGTTAATTGCAAAAGAACTTACCTTCTTTAATAACTTGCGAAATGACAGTAGTTTTATCTGTAACAGAATATAGAGATGTCAAAAATAATTTATGAAAAATAACAATAATAGGAAACGTACAATTACTTACCTTTCAATACTTGAGTTATAAATGATTCCGCAACTTCATCAGCCGCTGATTCGACTATAACCTGAGGAATAATTTAACTTATATAATAAAAACACAATATATACATTTGAAAACTATTACCACTTTTGACATAAGCGTTTCATATGATATAACTCGTATAATTTACCTCACGCGCTTCTTTTGTTTCCCAGGAGCGTGGTTGGAAGTCCTCGGGGTAAAAGTGAGCGATGACTTCTTCGACCGAAGTGTGTTTTAGTTCGACCATTTTCATAAAGGCGCGGAAACCAACTTTAGCTGCAATCACGTCTTCGTTTTGGGCAGTCTCTTCGGTAAGTACTTCAGTTATCAGTGCCCCGTGCCCTTGTCTTTCAACTAAATTCACTAACGCTGATTGCGACTGTGGGACCCTTAATGCGGGAAAATGTTGAGAATCGTATAAACTTTCTATTTGCTCTGTTGTTATGCCAGTACGTAACATATAGCCGATTTTAGCCAGTTCACGTAAAGGAGATTCTCCAGGACCAAATTCTTTAGCATTGATAACTTCGAGTAGTTCATTTATTTCGGCCACCATTTTGGAATCCTCTTTAACTGTCTTCAACATGCCCTTCTTTTTATTATAAGTTTCCTCAAACGTCTGAACCGTTTCGTCCCTTATTTGTTGCGATGAAACTAAATATTCGTTTGGTGTAAGAATGGGTTCTATTTTTTCCGGTACTTCTTCATGGTCTTTATGACCTACTTTTTTCAGCACAGCAATATCAGTAGTTTCCACGTAATCAGATTCACTGACTTTTATAGTGGCTTTCTCTCTTACTGTGTCTTTCTTTTTCAATATCTTTACTGTTTCAATTGGTTTAACTTCAGTCTCTGTTACTGAAGTTTCAATTTCGTCCAGAACTTCATCGACTTTGTCCTCTTTGAATTCTTCTCTTTTCATTTCTTTTAATTTCTCTGATGAATTTTTTTCGAATTTTTGATCTGCTTCAAACACTTGTAATGTTGCTTTTGTGATAGCTATACCGATGTCACTAGCAGCCTTACATTTATATGTGCCTTCATGCTTTTTTTTGGCTTTACGTATTTTGCAAATAGTTTTGTCTTCTTTCGTTTCCACTACAACAGTGTCATCAGGTTTTATTACTTTATCGTCCTTGTACCATGTAATTTCTGGAAGAATAAAGTATCAATTAAAATTTCAGTGATCAATTATGCCTTTATATACTTCTAATGTTGTTTTGCATTATTATGTACCTGGAGCAGGATTTCCCTTGAAAATTGCTTCAAAGGTAACAGTTTCTTCTTCTTGAATTCTCTCTCCAATTATATGTTGTACAAAAGTAGGTACTGACTGGCTTGCTAAAATATTATTACTTATTACAATAAAATTTTAAAATTAAATTTATCTACATTATTTGTTTATAACATATACTATAAAAGACACTTCAAGACTTACCTTTCAATGCAGCCTGCAGTTCTTCCATATGAGTCACCCATTCTGGTTTTTTATACTCCTTTGTTCCCATGATACCTTGAAAGTTTAATTTGTAATTGCAATAAACATACTTCGTAGTCTAAGATCCCAGGGCCCCCAAACCTGTGCCATTTTAGTAAAGCTGAAATTTTGAGGATTATAAGTCTAATAAATAGTTAAAACGGTAATAGTACTTACTTTCAAAGGTAGCGCCAACTAAAGGTAGATAAAATTTACGGTCATCTACGTTGAAGTAGAAATGCTCGTTTTTTAATGCGTTTTTAAGAATTATGTAAAAAATGTATATTTATTATTACCAGCCCCTTTACATGGGTATTTACTCCCGTTATTTAAAATTGAGGCAAACTACGTTATACTCCCAAAGGTGTGGCTGGTCAGCTGACGGGCACAGTAGGAGAATGGGCGCGTCCCCTGGTGGCGGATAAGGGAAAAGTAATCGCTCTCTCGAGATTTTCCCGGCGCGGACCAAAACCAGGTACGTGCCCTTAATTCATCGTCCATCGTATATGGACACGGCCTACAGGAGTACACTCCTATACAAAAGCTCAGCCGTGTAACAGCAAACAACAACATATCGGTACTCAAGAAAATTTTGAACTACCAGCTTGGCTAGAGAATCTCTCCATGCTACGGCAGGCAAGTCCCATAAATATTTGGGGGGCCACGATTACCAGCGTGTTGCGAGGGAAGGGCCCGAGATGAGCGGAGCTTATGTGAAGCTTTAGAAGGGCGGAGTTTGTAGGGAACCCGAGAAGGGCGAAGTTGTGTAGCCCGTGACTGGCGAAAATGTGGCAGCAATGCCGCCATCAAGTGGACTGGTGTTCAAAACACCCAAAGTTGCCCTTACAAAGCTGTCAAGTGCCTGTCAGTTAATTGGTTCGCAAGCAAGTCGGGGAACCTTAAAGGCACTTATACAAAAGCCCTTAAGGATGCGGCTGGCGCCATCAATACAGCCGTAGATAACATGGCTTTACCCAGAAGAAATGCAAGTGTCGAGGCCAAAGAAGTGCACAGAGTTGAAAGTAAGAGGCCTTGACAAATCTACCACTTCTGACGACGCGACGTCTTGGCCGCCATTATCCACGAGTCGGTGGCTTTACACGTGATAATTGGGTCGCAGACACCACTAGGTTGTGGCTATTATTACCCAGGTTACCGCAGGCTCGCAGATGTTGCTTTAGCAGGAGTCATGCTGTGGGACTTGGCCGCGATTGCTCCGGCGTCGGTCTGATGCCGGCGCCGGGGCCTTGCGTTCGGGGCCTCGGCAAGATCAGTACCTACTACATAAGGAGAAGCGGGATGCTGCATTGGAAGTCTAGCGGGAGTAAAGGACGTAAGAGTCTAGTAATAATAAATATACATTGTTTAAATTATTCTTAAAAACATATTTAAATACGAGCGTTTCTACTTCAACGTAGGTGAGCGAGGATTTTATGTACATTTAGTTGGCGCTGCCTCTAAGAAAGCCCCACTTTCAAGTTAGTAAGTACGCATACCGTCTTATCTACATATTAGACTAATAATCCTCAAAATTTCAGCTTTGCTAAAATGACGTATTTCTGGGGGTATTAAATATTAATTTTGTATTTTTTTCGGACTTAACATGCATATGGTTAAAAAATATGTGAAGTCCGAAAAAAATACGAAATACCATTAAATTGATTTTGGAATAAAATTACACAACAGTTCTAAAAACAAACAAATCAAAATCGTTTAATTCGAGGCAAATTGGTCTCCTTTTCCAAGGTGATTTGAAATTGTATTATTTATTTATATTTCTTTTTGCTGTGGCGTGTATTGATTACAAATGACAAGAGTTATTGTAATTACACTTATTTGTATGTGTTTGTACAGTTTAAGAGTAGAATATCTGTACTAACGATACGAGTATAAACGTTTTTAATTTTTATAGTAAAAAAGTACCAAATTAACAAAATCCATATTTTTGTTAGAACACTATGTGGACTGAAATATTTCAAGAGTTGTAATATCAGTGTCACTGTCAATTTGTTGAAAGGGGAGGACTATAGGATAGGCAATAACAAGGTATTCGTAATATATAAATTTAGGTGTTTTTTGGTAGATGACGATATTTCTATTCCGAAAAATATATATCTGAAAAAAAATATAAGTAAATTATTCTATAGTCATTATATTATATATATATATATATACATATGTGGTCCATCTAAAACGCACAATGCAGTGTAATGTACAATGTTAATTGTAAAGAAAACAAAAAGTTATACAGAGAGTTATCGTTATATTTTTTATTATGATAGAAGGACTTATGACAAATATGTGTAAAGCAAAATATGATGTATATTTTCAATGATATATAATTAAGGTACGACGTGGTTAACGTGCCCAAATATCTCATACTTTAGCTCTTGAATTATTTTGGTCTTTTTAGCCATCGTTTCGATGGCTGTGAGGCAAGTGATATCAACTTGCCAAGAACAATTCAAAAGAACTATAACGACATTGAACCTCAATTATGTCCCAGAGTCATTTAAAATATGGATCATCGGATACAGGTATGCCTCCGGAGCCGTGGCGAACATTTGGTCTCTATTTTGTTTCCCACATAATTTCCATAAGTCATCTTATCATAATAAAAAATTTAAGATTCTATTCAATTCTCTGGAAACTTTAGGTTTTATTTACAATTAACATCGTGCGCTTTGATTGGCGTTTCGTGACCAACCTTTATTACCATTGTATTATTGTATTTCAAAGCTTACTGAAGCAAAAAATACTATACGATATAATTTTCTATTGCTGTATTTGTACAGCTTCTGAAATAATTTAAACATCTTACGTAACGATATTGTTAATTTTAAGACTTACTTTCAACCGATAAAGCTGCAATAGTCGATGTAATACCCAACGGATTAAATGCTTCAAATGTAATTTCACCAGTATCGTCTTGATACACCTCAGGTATAATAAGAACAGAAGTTCCATCTTCTAATTCTTCTATTTGATACTCTTCAGACTGCAATATCTCCAGACCTTGTTTTAACCATCTTATTTCTGGCTTAGGTATACCTATTGCTCTTGCTTCTAATCTATTATTCAAAGTATGTTTCATAAATACACATAGCAATATTCAAAATGGTATTAATTAAGGAATGTTATTTTTAGGAGAATTAATGATAAAACAAACCTTGTCAGCTCTCCTTCAGTTATGGAAATGACAGTTGGTAAAGCTTTTACAATCTTCGGGGCAAATTCTTCAACGTCGTTTGTCTTCTGTAATTTATAGGTTGTTTATTAAGGGTTAGTACAATATAATCTCATACAATTATGTCAAAATATGAACGCCAAATATAGTCACCTCATCACTTAATATATCATCTTCAGATACACTTGGAACATATTCGTAGGCTAGAAAAAAGTAAATATAGCTATAATTGTGATATAAAAATAAAGGTAGGAAATTTAATATTCAAGATAAATACTTGACAATATTTAAAAATACTAATTAAAAAAAGTCTGCTAGAGCAAATTATAATCTTTTTATATATAAATAAACTGTAAATGTTTGATGTGCGAGTTAAGCGTTTTCTTTAAAATAATAAACATATTGAAATCAGAAGCTTCCATGAAATAATTTTATTTTTTTTAAGAAAAGTGCTTTTGAAACATTTCGCTATTCTAAGTTATTAGCTTGATATAACTTTCAACATCTACAGATGCATGGCAGATATATATGTGAAGAATGTAAAAGTGTGTTGGTGCAATTCTGACATTCACCGTGCTTTATTATGTTAATTAGAAAAACGCATGCTTTCAGACCACTATAACTGTTTCTACCTTCAACAGTCACAATACATTGGCTGCGACTGGAACCATACTCGTTTGTGGCTATACAACTGTAAGTGCCGGACATTTCTGGAAATGCTTCTTTGATGCGTATTTCACAAAGTCCTGATTCTTGGCGACCAACTGATATATCTCGAGCCCATTCAATAAGCTTTTTATCATGATACCAATCAATTTTAGGCCATGGTTCTCCTACTACTGTACAGTTTAATAGAATTTGATCACCGTCCATAACCGTGGCAGATTTTAGGGGTACAACAAACTCAGGGGCAATGCCATTTACTTCTTTGACATCGTTCTTCAATATAATAGAAGCGGAACAAGAAACAGAGCCACCGAAGTTTTCCGCTCTACATGTTATCACCTCCACTTGTTCCTTATTAATATTTTCAATACATAGACATGATATGTTATCTTTATTTGTAATATATATGTTGCGTATTTTATTTTGTTTTATATAAGTAATAACATCTTTATTGCCAATAAACCATTGAAATGATGCACAAGGATTCGATACAACTTCGGTTTCCAAGAGGACTATATCTCCGTAACAAACCTCTTTTGGTTCTAACGATTTAATGAAAACAGGTGGTTTAATAATATCGTCATCGGTAACTTTAATTAATTTTACAGTACTTGCTGATTTTGATACAACATTATTCTTCTCTACTACTACTTCATATTTGCCTATTTTCTTGTTCTGTGTTTTGGGAACTTTTAAAGTAGACTTTCCGTTTGTTGTAACTATACGGTAACTATCAACTCCTTCAAGAGGTTGATTGTTACAGAACCAAATCACTTTGTCGATCTCCTCAGGATAGAATCTAACTTCAAGTTCAAAATCATCATTTTCATATACAGTCATGGCTTTAATCGGTTGAGTTATTATAGGCCCAACTTCTGTAAAACATGTATTTGTTAATGTATATGGTTTTATGTTAGTATTTTATTATATACATATTGTATATGGTTTATTAATAAACATTAAGACAATCTTGATTAGTATACGAACATATATCATTAATATATAGGAATTGGAAAATGGTAAATGTTTTTCAATTTAAGTAGAACAAAGTTAAGATAATATTACAGACTTAAATTCGTGAGCACTGAACATAAATTACACAGTTTTATGTGTTGTGATATTTACATATATAATCATTGAGTATGCCTATACGTCCTCAGCTAATGTTAAACTTTCACATGAATTTGTATCTTCAGCTAATGTTAGTTTTAAATGTCAATCCTATTTAAAAATAATCGCCATGCATCTGCATTCAGTACTTTATATTTTATCATTATATGGAAAAAGGTCCTTAAAAATAACTACTGTTTGTATTTTAAGTTTAATGATTAAGGTAAGTTACCTTCCTTCTCTTCCTTCTTCTTCTTTTCTACTATCTTCTTTTCTTTCCATTGTGTCTTTATTTTAGACACGACACTTGTTTCTAATTCGATTTGTTCTTCCATCACTGCTTTAGATGCTTTCACAGTGCCTTCTAATTCAGTCTGAGAAATTTTAGGCGCTTCATTCAGCATAAAAGGTTTTAGCTGCTTTTCCGGTTTCATGGTTTCTTGTATATCTACTGGTTTTAGAACAACTTCTTCAACAGATTGTTCTTCTCTTGGCTTCTTCTTTCCTAATCGCCAACTCAGCTCTTTAGGTTTTTGTTCTTTCTCCTTAGTTTTTTCTTTTTCTACTGGCTCAAGAATTACATCTTGTTTTTCTTCTTCTACTTTTTCTTTTATTGGCACTGGTTTGAGCACTACTTCGTCGAGTAACTGTTCTTCTTTTGGTTTCCTTTTACCAGTGGGCCATTTAGTTTCTGATGGTTCTTCTAAGTCTTTTGGTTTGTCTATCTTTACAGGTTTTAGTTGTACTTCTTCAAGTTTTTCTTGTAGTGGTTCTTTTTGTTCTTTTTGAACTGGCTTCAAAACAATTTCTTCGACCGGTTGTTGTTCTTGCGCTTTACTCTTACCGGTTGCCCATTTAACGTCCTGAGGTGCCTCTGGCTCCTTTGATTTCCCTTTCCTTACAGATTTTAGTTGTACTTCTTCAGGCTTTTCTTCTACTGGTTCTTTATGCTTAGAAATTGGTTTCAAAATCACTTCTTCGACCGGTTGTTCTTCTTTTGGTTTTCTCTTACCAGTTGGCCACTTAACGTCCTGGAGTGTCTCTGGCTCCTTTGATGTCTCTTTCTTTACAGGTTTATCTTTCCTTACAGGTTTTAGTTGTACTTTTTCAGGCTTTTCTTCTTCTGGTTCTATTTGCTTAGGAATTGGTTTCAAAAAAATTTCTTCAATTGGTTTTTCTTCTTTTGGTTTTCTCTTACCAGATGGCCACTTGACATCCTGAGATATCTCAAGCTCCTTTGATTTTTCTTTTGTTACAGATTTTAGTTGTACTTCTTCAGGCGTTTCTTCTTTTGGTTCTTTTTTATTAGAAATTGGTTTCAAGACAACTTCTTCGAAAGGCTCTTGTTCTTTCGGTTTCCTCTTACTAGTGGGCCATTTAGTTTCTGATGGTTCTTCTAAGTCTTTTGGTTTGTCTATCTTTACAGGTTTTAGTTGTACTTCTTCAGGCTTTTCTTCTACTGGTTCTTTTTGCTTAGAAATTGGTTTCAAAATCACTTCTTCGACCGGTTGTTCTTCTTTTGGTTTTCTCTTACCAGTTGGCCACTTAACGTCCTGGGGTGTCTCTGGCTCTTTTAGTTTATCTTTTCTGACAGGTTCAAGGTATACATCTTGGGTCTTTTCATTATCTGGTACCAATTTAGGAACAACTTCTTCAACAGGTTGTTCTTCTTTTGACTTTTTCTTTCCTGCACGCCAACTCACCCCTTTGGGTAAATCTTCATCGTCTTTAAGTTTTTTTTCTTCTACAGGCCTAAGAATTACATGTTGTTTCTCTTCTTCTGGTTTTTCTCTCTTTGGAGCTAGTTTTAACACAATTTCTTCAGCTAGTTGTTCTTCTTTTGGTTTCTTCTTACCAGTGGGCCACTTAACGTCCTGAGGTACTTCTGTCTCGTTAGATTTCTCCTTACTAACAGCTTTATGATATTCTTCTTCAATCTTTTCTATCTCTTGTTCTTTTTGTTGAGATACTGATTTAAGAATAACTTTTTCAACAGATTGTTCTTCCTCTAGCTTGCTCTTGTTTTTTCGCCAACTCACCTGTTTAGGCTTGTCTTTTTCATCTTTAGTTACATCACTTACATTTGGCTTGAGACGTAAAACTTCCTGTTTTTCCTCTTCTGGTTTCTTAATCTTTGAAACAGATTTAAGCACAACATCTTCAATTAGTTGTTCTTCTTTGGATTTCCTTTTACCAGTGGGCCACTTTACATCCTTGGATTCTTCTATCTCCTTTGGTTTTTCTCTCTGCACTGGTTTGTAACGTACTTCTTCGGCTTCTTCTTCTGGTTGTTTTTGTGAAGGAGCTGGCTTAGGTATAATATTTTCGATTGATTGTTCTTTTTTGGGCTTCCTTTTCTCTGTTCGCCAACTTACTTCTTTGTGTTTGTCGTCTTCTTCTTTTTCTTTTACAATTGATTGAAGATGTTCATTTTGCAATATATCTTTCTCTTGTGGTAATTTAAGTATCACCGTATCTTCAATGGCCGTAAGCGACTCCTCTATAAGTATAGCATCTGTTTTCGTAAAGGATTCTTTCCTTATTTTTTTTAATTGTACATCTTCTAACTGTTCTCTTTGTATTTGAGACTTTTCTACTTTGGTAGGTTTCAATTTGATAGCTTCTTTTGTCCATGGTATACTGTTAACAATTTTAAGTTCTTTCGACTGTTTTTTTATTTGATCTTTCTGTATATCATTTTCTCTATCTTCTTTAAGTTTTATTGGTTTTTCAGAGTATTTGTCAATATGTGCTAATTGATCTTCCTTTGGTTTTTTCTGAATTAAACTGGATGTTTGTATATTTTCTTCAGAATCGGTTACTGTAAATATTGATTTGTCCTCTACAGCTACAATAGATTCGTCAACTCCTAATTCATCTGATTTTGGTAAAGAAGATTTACGTATTTGTTTTAAAGTTACTTCTTCTATTCTTTCTTTCTGCATAGATGTTTTTTCTACTTTAGTAGGACGTAACTTTATTGCTTCTTGAGTCCAAGGCACATGATCTTTTAATATTTTTTTTTGGTTTTTATCTTCTTTATTTTGTTTTACAATTATCGTATCCGATTCTCTTTTTGAAGTCCCTTCTATAACGTCAACGGATTTATTTATTAATATTGAGTCATCCACGTCACTTTTTTTATCATCTCGTGATTTACGCCATTGAGATGTTTTAATGTCATTATTAAATTGAATTTTGTCAACATTTTCTGAATTGTTGATTATCATGAAATTATTATCTTCTGTAATTACTTTCTGGATTGTTGTCGATGAATCCGAACGTTGTTTTCGCCAGTGTTTAGTTTGAAGATTTTCTTCTTTAATCGTTTCACTTGGTATATTTTGAGATTTCTTCCTCCAAGGAACTTCACGTGTTTGCACATCCTCAATTTTGTTTAAGCATAGTATATTAGTTTCTTCTGTCGTTTGATGTACAATTCTACTTGTCAAAATATCAGATTCTTCTTTAGATACAACTGATAAATCGGTTTTTTTATCATGAATTTGCTTAGATATTTCTTTGGTTGATTCTGTGAACAATAAATAATCATTAAAATTTTATTAAAATAATTCATTACATCATTTTTTAAACAGATAAATTTTGTAATACGAGTATGATGTTAGACTGTTTTAATATAGTTTAAGTGATTTTTTTTTTCAGCTTCACGCTGTATCCCGCACAAAGCAGGGTAGTTTACCTAGTTTTAAGACACTCCCCACAGACCGTTCCCTATTTTCTGCTGAATTCTGGAGGCATTGCGTGTTGAGTGGCAGAACTCAACGCCGCGCTTTGCCTCGACACCAGAGCGAAGAAATAGAAATATAAACGTAAATGAATATTTCACTTTCTCGAGTGGGGATCGAACCCACAACCGTCACGTTACCGTGTACCTTGTGCGCCATGACGCCCTCGTGACGTTTAAAAAGTATATATTCTTGGAAATAAAGTATATACAGTATTTATTTATTTTATTTGACGGGCATAATAAAAAGTGTTTTTCGATAAGAATCCATTTTTTTCTTTTCTAATAAAATAAACTTAAAATAAACCATAGTTTGTTTAAAATGTATTTTGTTTTAGTATTTTCGTTAATTATCTGTTAATAAATTAAATTATTTCTAAATTTGCTTCTAATTTATTAACATTTAAAAGTAATTATTATTTAAATTTGATTATTAAATTTTACTAAAAGGATAACTCGTATGGTAGAGTGGTTTGTCACTAAACGCTCACAATTGAATAAGCCATTTCAATAAATTTCTATCTGCTTCACGCTGTATCCCGCACACAGCAGGGTAGGCAGAGGAAACCAAGTTTGCAGTTGCACTGCATACCCCACTTTTCACTTGAATCGAATTCGAATTCTGGAGTCATTGCATGCGGAGTGGCGTAATTTAAACATTGCTCTCACTGACTCGACACCAGAGCGAAGAAATAGAAATATACATTTAAATACATATTTCATCTCCTCGAATGGGGAACGAATGCACAATCAGTCGATTTTACAGTCACACTTTGTGCCCTTGCATCACTACTCGCCACTGATGACCTCAGCATATTTTACATTCACATCTTTATTATAACCAAATAAAATATAAAAAGTGAGAAATGGTGCAGCTAGTAATATCTATACCCTATTCATTATAGCATGAGACAAAACTTTTTCTCTCTTTTCACTTATTTGACTTAGGGTTTTCTATATATGCAACTATAAAAGACTGCAAATAGTCTATAAAAGATATATGCAACTATAAAAGATTGCAAATAGTCTATATGAAAAAATACTAAAATAAACTTAAGATTTGTGACTTTGAATTATATTAACAGATAAATTATTTTACAATGTTAAAATTTCCGTATTATTGCGTGATCTGAAATATTGTCATGTCATAAATTTATCATATATAAAAGACTTTTGTGTACAACAAGAATAGCCAAAAAAAATAATACAACGAAAATGCACTAAAAGGCACTTAACTATGAGTATAATAAAATTAAATATATCTATTATTCACATTAATGACGAAACAGTCCACAACATTATCTGCTATACGATAATTTTTTTGCATCTTATGCTCTTCTTTTGTCACTTATTTTTTATTAATAAAAACAACAAAAGTAACAATAGAATCACGAAAATTCAATGAAATCTAAAATTTTCAAAATTATCCATCCATCCAATTAGAGACAATCCTCATGTACAAAACTACAGATGGATCTAGTCAATTTTGATAAATATTACGCATCTAATGAATTATCCCTAAATCTTGACAAATGTTGTGTAATTAGTTTTTGTAGAAAGAAATCTCTCATCTTATTCGATTATCTGATTCGTAACAGGAAAATATCAAGAGTCTCCATTGTTAAGGATCTTGGATGCCGGTCTTTTATTTGACAAACATATTGTCAATATTATACATTTAAAATGTGTGGATTTATATTTAGACAGGGAAGTGATTTTAAGGACATACATACATTTAATTTTTTGTATAATTCATATGTTAGATCTTACTTAGAGTATGCCTCGCCTGACTGGAACCCACAGTATGTTAAATATATATTTGCAATTGAAAGTGTACAAAATAAATTTATACGGCGATTAGTTTGCAAATTTAAATAAGACAACGTTCAGTACCTAAATATATTATCATTAAAAAAACGAAGAGGATATAGAGATCATTTTTTTTAAACTGTTACACAACCTTATAGATCCCAATTATCTGCTAAGTAATATTCACATAAAATGTCCAACTTTTAGTGCCCGATCTAGAGACTCCTTCTACATTTCTGCTCGAAAAACTACTTATGCCAAAAATTGTTTTATACTAAGATCTTGTAGGGCATACAATAACTACTTTAGCGATATAGACATTTTTCATAACAATTTGAAACAATTTTCACGTAAAACTATTGACAAAATTCACCTGATATAGAATCTTGACCTTTTGTTTTGTATAATTTTTTTTTTCTTCATTGAAGTATATTAAATTCAATTGTTATATAGCAACTTAATCTCTTTACTAACTAACTCCATGTTTTATGTAAAAGTGGAAAGTTTATTGGCAAATGTAATATAGATATGTAGTATGTTTAAAGTATTGTAACAGCTGTTTGTATCCCAATAAAATAAATCAATAAATTAGGTATGTGCGTGACAAATAGACGAATAACTCAATCGCGCCAACCGAATTTAACGATTTTTATTTGAAAGGATACACTTCAAGAATAGTTTGGTGAAAATTTGGTTAGGTTCCTATTATGGGATCCGGTCAAAATTGAGAACGATTGATTTTTTTTTGGTATAAATTTAATTATACTGTAATAGTTACAAGGAAAAAGATTGTTAGAATTTATGTTAGAAGTGTGATCCTCATCGTTGCATTTCATTGTAATCATTTCAATGTTCTCATTTTCAATCGACTTCAAAAAAGTGAGAGGTTCCCAATTCGCCCTGATATTTTTTATGTTCTTGTCGATATACCAAAATGTTAGTTTGCACAAAAATGATACCTAATTAAGTGAAGTTTTACATACGACAACCACAACCACCACCATCATCAATCTTCAACTCAGCATCAACAGATCTACCCATCATTTAAAATAAGCTTAAAATCGTAAAATAAATTAATTATTAACAAAAAAAAATCGACTTCTAACAACGAACTAAAGAGAAAATAATAATTTTACAAAGATTTTATAATTTTGAAGTATCTGCTGAACCACTGAAGAGCCTAAGATTTAGTAAAACCTAAGAGCTCGTTTTTAAAGATGCAGGTATTAATTAATACAATGGCTTTACAATTTTTATACAATAATATTCTGTTTGTACGACAACATGTACAATGTCTTAGTAAAAATAGTGACAGACTAATGATAGGAACGAGAAATAAAGATAAGGTTGTTACGCCAAGTGTTCGCCTCCAAAAAGTTAATAAATCTTTTATTGGTCTGAATATAACTACGTGAATATAATAAAATTTCGCAATGCATTCTAAGTTTGCCACTACAAAATTTTTAAAAACTATGTCCCCGCGCACAGCAGGGTAGGCAAAGGGAACCTAACGTTAAGACACTCCGTTCGTCCCTTTCTGCCGAATTCTGGCGGCAATTAAAAAACAATACTAACAATTAAAGCTACTATACTGCTCAAGATTATTTACAGGATAAAGATGTATGGAATTAATATCTACTGAATGCCATGCAGGATAGCTCCCAGTTTTATAACAATAAAATTACGCCATCGACATTGATCCTTATCCACCGGGGGTGGTAGCTTTTTTATATATTCATTCGACGATTCAAAAGTGCTTACTAGTCTATTTAGATAAAAAGTGCTTTTAATTTGGATTGGTTATTGCACTTGGGTGCAAAATATCTCGCAAGTAATTTTTTTTAATGACTTAAAAACCACTTACATTTACAAAAGAATGTTGTCTAAGAGTTTAACTCCGATAGCATAACGGTGTGGTATTAAAATGTATTTGAATTAAAAAGCAGTGACATCACGTAGGTACTTCTTTCTTCTTTTACGTTACATGGGAAATGCCCTATTTCGTTTAATGCGTTTATTACTATAAATGATTGGAGAGATTATTAAAAAAAATAAAACTCCGAATTATTTGTAACCGCCTCTAAAAGATTTTGTTAAAGGTTCGATTAGTTGGAATTTATATTTTCATTTCTTCGGTCTAGTGTCAAGGCAAAGCGCAGCGTAGAGTTCCGCTACTGAACACGCAATGTCTCCAGAAATTAGCGGAAAGTCGGAAACGGAGTGTCTTAACACTAGGTTCCTTCTGCCTACCCTGCTGTGAGCGGGATACAGCGTGAAGGTGATTTAATTTTAATTTATAGACCGATATTTTTAAATTATTATATCATACGAAAATCCTATCCTATACAGATTTTCTTCAAGAATTAGTTTTTTTCAACAAGTCACAAATTCCCTAATATCTGCAGAACCGCTGAAAACCACTTGATATAAATGGGAGTGAAATAGATAGCCACCGAGGTCCCCTACCATAGAACATTGGTGATTCGCGTCGAGAGAGACATCGATCGAGCTACACCCATATATAAGTACATCGTACAGCACTGCTGCAACAGCTGGACTGATTTTTGGGGCATTCACTGACCAATTTTTTGTTATCCCAGGAGTTCTGCCGGGTGGGCATTAAAGCGGGAAAAATCGCGTTTACTGTGCGTGCATACGTAGATATGAAATAATTAAATTTTTCTGTTACGTACGACGATTTATTAAATGTACAAAAACAACAGTATAGATAACCATACTAAAATAACAAAAGTCACACGCTTGATCCCCTGCGGCACGACTGGCCTCAAGAGTACAAAAATTTTAAAAAATATCAATTTGAACGATTTTGATTTTCGATTGAATAAATAACCTCACCAATGTCTACTTAGTAAGGTTTATTGGATCAAAAATAAATTTAAAGAGAAACAACAATAAAAAAATATAATATTATGATTATGATAATATATGATGACGTCCTAATCGTGGTACAGCGTCTGTCTTATCGATGATTGTGGGATCGAATCCTTTTCTAGGAAGTGAATTATTTTTACATCTCTCCTTTTACCAAACAAAGCACCACGTTGAGTTGCCATCAATCTTGTCTGAGTCTGCCACTCAACAGGCAGCGTTTTGAACCAGCTTAAATTCAACAAATAAAGTATGTCTTAGCGGTAATTGTAAAAGTAATTGAAAAATAACTAGTCCGTTTCTGGTGGATGTATGACTAAATAAAACAACTAAATTAATAGACCAAAACATAAAACTCGACTCGACTCTTAACAGTTACAAGTGAACAAAGGGCCGGATGTGAACATCGCACTAAAAACATAACCCCCCTTTTGGGCTTCGCCGCAGTCATGTAGTAATTGGCCGCCTAATAGTGAATAACTATACCGTCTTATCAGCAGAGCCTATCTAGTAAAGAGCAATTTTTTTTTGTATAATAGGTTGCAGTGTAAAAAACTATATATCGATTATATCATATACGGTTCTTAAAATTAAAATTAAAATTAAAATATATAAAAATTTACAAAACCATCAAAGTTCGCGTCGGTCATACTATACCTACCACTCGTAGGCTAGGTCATTCCGAATCACTGACATCTCCTTCATTATTTATTAAATTGTTATACAGTAAACCATCTTACGTATAATTTCCATCTAGATGAAATGCTATAAGTGACTATTATATTTATTTTCATAAGGATGAATATCAAATTATAGAAATGATATAATTTTTGTTAATGTATACAAATCTATATCTATAGTATATATCAACGCGGACTTTTTTAAACAATATTTAAGAGACAATATTTTTGGAGAATGCCAACCCAACCAAACTATCACCTGTCACGCCAGAGACATCTGTCTTTCGACAATCAAAGATTGGAAGAATTAAATGTATATGATTTAGAATTCTTGTATGTTTGTTCTAATCCTACTTTAATATTAATTCACCAAGATCTCAATGGAAGGCATATAAAGGTGATATATTATTACTATTTTTTTATTACTTTCAAATATTTGTGTGGGTCTATTGGAGGAGGAGAAAATTTTAATAAAAATGGAGGGACAATTCCAACTTTTATTTGAAAAAATGAAAATCGAAATGCAGAATCAAAAAGAAGAACAAACCAATACATTAATGGAAAAAATAGATGAAAAATTAAAACCTCTTATAGAAAAAAATAAAGTATTGAAAGATAAAATAGAGAAGTTGGAAAAAAACGTAGAATATCTGGAAAGGGAAAAGAAAATTAATAATATAATTATACATGGACTAAAGGAGGACGAGATGTCTACACATGAAGTGATTGATATTGTAAGAAAACATTTTTCGAACGCATTGAACTTTAAATTGGAAGATTGGGAAATAAATAACATTTATCGTATCGGAAAAGCAAATAAAGAAGGTAAACCGAGGCCCATAGTTCTGGCATTAATAAGAAGATGGAGAAAAAGAGAGATAATGGCAAATAAGAAGAAACTTAAGGAAATACACTTAACTGAAGATTATTCAAAAGAAATTTTAGAAAAGAGGAAAGCAATAATACCCAAGTTAATAGAAGAAAGGAAAGAAGGCAATCTTGCTTATTTAAAGCATGACAAGCTCGTGGTTAAAAAGAATGCAAAGTATAACGATAAAGTGAAGAGAGAAACATCCAACTCGCCGCAAGAAAGGAAACAGACAGTCACTCCATCATCGATTAATAGAAAAAATGCATCTCATATTATGAGAATGCGAAGCAATTCCTTTTCGTCGAGCTTAACGAGTAGTACAACTGCAACTAAACAATAGCAATTAAGCACCGACGATCGGAACAGTCTACTAAGTAAAAAACAAACTAAGATTAATAAACCTCTTCCCCCAAGACGATTGGTCCTCGTGGGGGATAATGACCGTGTCCCTCTAAAACCAAGCAAACCAACATCAGATGTAGACATAGCTACTTTTAATGCGAGATCACTACGAACCACGGAGAAGCGACTTGAATTGGAATTAGCCATAGCAGATTTAAAATGGGATGTAATAGGAATAAGCGAAATGAGAAGGTATGGCGAAGGAATAAGCGACTAGGGTAAATACATTTTATATTATAAAAGTGAAACACAAGGACAGTATGGGGTGGGATTTTTGATTAAAAAGAATTTAGCACACAAAGTAGAGGAAATACAAGGATTATCAGAAAGAATAACGATACTGAATATAACGCTACCTCTAAATAAGGAAGAAAAGTGGTCAATCATCCAAGCATACTCTCCAACGGAATCTGATAAGAGAGAAGATGTCGCCAAAATCGAAACATTTTACGTAGATCTAAGAATGTCAATGCAAAATTGCTATAAAAATATCACTATCGCCCATCACTATTAAGTGATGGGCGACTTTAACGCACAAATTGGTATATCTAACACTAGTGGAGACAAACACACAGATCATAATTACTACAAAAGAAAGAAAAGGAAAGAGACCGTGCCAAAATAGCAGAACTTAGTAAAAAGATAAACGTAAAAAAATTAAAAAGTAAGAAAGATTGGATGTTAAGAGTAAAAAATAAAAATAATATCTACAATAATAAAAGAGCAGAAATAGTAAAAGTAGCTACAGAATATTATAAAGATCTCTATCAAAGTAAGAACAAAAACGAAGTAACAAAAAATATAATTATTACAAGCTTAGAGCCAATCTCTAAACTATTAAAACAAGAAACCATTAGAGCAATTGTAACACAAAAGAATGACAAGACTCCAGGTTCGGATCAAATTACAAATGAACCATTAAAATATATAATACCAACTATAGCTCCTATTTTAACAAATTTATTTAACAAAATAATAGATACTGAAAATATCCCCAAAGATTGGACTAAATAAACAATAATACTGTTACATAAGAAAGGTGACAAAGAGGAAATACAGAACTATCGACCTCTAAGTTTCATATCAAATGTGTATAAAAAAAATACTACTCTCCCGGATCATAAAAACCCTCGACAAAAACGACCCCAAAGAACAGGCGGGTTTTCGTAATAAGTTTTCAACAATAGACCACATATATGTTCTGAGACAAGTTCTACAGAGATACAATGAATACAACAAAACATATTACCTGGGATTCGTTGATTATAACAAAGCCTTCGACTGCCTGGAACACGACTACATTTGGGAAGCTCTGCATATACAAGGAATACAGGGAAAGTACATACGAATACTTCAAAATATATACATCAACTGTACTGCCCAAGTCAAGCCCGAAACTATGGGAGAAGAGTTCCGTATAGAACGAGGAGTCCGACAAGGAGATCCCATATTACCCAAGTTGTTCTCAGTGGCTCTAGAAATCATATTTAGGAATCTAAAATGGGATGGTGAAGGACTCAATATCAATGGTGAAAAATTAAATCACCTACGCTTCGCAGATGACCTAATTTTATTTTCAGATTGTCCAAAAAATCTAGAAAAAATGTTACAACAACTTTCAGATGAAAGCAAGAAAGCCGGGCTCATAATGAACACAACAAAAAGCTAAATATTAAGTAACAGTTCGCAGACATACACTATCACAGTTAATAATGAGAAAATAGATTATGTTGATGAGTACATATATTTGGGGCAGCTTATAGCCGCGAAAGATACTATGCAAAAGGAAATTGACAGAAGGATAGCTAACACGTAGAAAAGGTATTGGTCACTAAGTGAAGTTATGAAAAATAAAGATATAGCAATGAAAGAGAAGAGAAAAGTATATGATATGTGCCTTCTACCATGTTTAACATATGGTTGCCAAACTTGGGCAATATCAGAAAAAATAATGAAAAAAATAAACGTATGCGTGAAGAGGAAAGATAAAGTAAGACTGAAAGAAATAAAAAGTATAACAAAATTTAGAGACGCAGAAACAACATGCAAGACTTTAAAATGGAAATGGATAGGGCATATGTTGAGAGAAACAACTGAGAAATGGACTAAAACAATAAGTTAGAGTGGTACCCCAGAATTGGGAAAAGAAATAAACGACACAAACGACAAATGAAACGTTGGGAGGATGATATTAAAAAAGTAGTTGGTACAGGACGGATGAGAATAGCGAGAGATAGAGAGAAATGGAAGAGAATTAGAGGAGGCCTATGTCGGAAGACAAGCTGTTGACGAAAGCGTCTTCGCATAGTATTAATTCAGGAAAATCAAATATATAGATAGTAATAGGAAATAGGATAGTACAATCGGTAAATAGGTAAGAACACACCATATTGTAAAATGTTTACAACAATAAAGGCTTATTTTATTTTTGGAGAATATTGTTTTTGTGTCTCATAAAATTGAGTCGGCGCGCGCCATGTATGCGTTAAGCAAACTTATTTTGGGTGACGTTTTCTAACAATATACTTTGCAAATCGTTGCTTAACAACGGCGGTTGTTATAAAGATGGCGGAATAAATTGCATGTCAAATTAATAAATATTTTAATATATTGGTATATATCGAAAATATTACAAATATGAGAAAAAAAAAGTATCCTATGTTCATCCCGAGACCCTCAAGTATTTCTATATGAGTATTTTAACACAATTAAATTAGCGGTTTGGCCCTGATTGCATAAAAGACAGACAGACAGACAGACACACAGAGTTACTTTCGAATTTATAATATAGGTATAGATAAGATAAGATAATATGGACTATTCATTTGAAGAAGAAAAACAGTATCGTCTAATTTTACCTAAAGACCTATTGGTCTTCTACTTCTATTTAGTGGTTCTAATGGCCTATTTGAAGAAAAAACTCCTTAGCAATCCATGAATTCACCGTGCGGGTGCCGGGCCCATCGCGTTGCAGAGAGAGAAGTTTAGAGAGTGTCTGGGACTTACGATCCGAGTGTAGGTTTAAGGGTCCCTTTTAAATTGCGCATTTACGTTCACCTCCACTGTCCACGCTCCTCTCTCTACCTAAACAAATTTGACAAGATCCTACTAATGCCGCCTTTGAAATGCGTGCTAAAAATGAACGGGTAATCGTTCTAGAAAGGCCGAGATCTTTTAATAAATTATATAGAGATTTCGCTGTTATACCTCTCGCGCCTATCTCTACCGCGTACAAATTAACTCTAAACCTATTCCTAGTTAGTTCGTTGGTTAGATCGTAGTACTTGTTCACCTTGAAATGATGATCTTTAGGAATGTTTGTTTCCCACGGAACTGTAAGTTCTACCAGGACTACACGCTTCAGGCTTCTAGAGTACCGGAAAATGTCCGATCTGGATGACGAAACACAAAAACACAAAAATTTTGTACTGCTTCTCATACGTGTCCGTCATAAGGGTCCAATCAGAGGCTGGTTCTAAAATTGAGTAAGGCTTCTGTTTAGATGTTTAAGACGAGCCTTCTTTCACAAGCTCAATTAGTCGTTTGTTAGTTGTTATGTTCCTCTGTGCTCTTTATATGGATAGACTAACTGCCTCACGTATGATTTCCAAAACCTTATCATGGCGACGTGAGTATTGACCGTTATCTAGGAGTACCCTACACCCTACCAACAAGTGCTTTGCTGTTCCTATTGTATTTTCACAGATATAGCAAGACTTTTCAGAGGCTTTACCATCTTACTAAATTACTTTGATCTAGGAGATTCATTTGGAATGCATTAAGGTAAAATTTTAATAATGCTGGGGAGCAATCATAGGGTGTGCCATTTGCGTTTTTCCAAGAATTTGCAACAATGACGTATTTGTAGGTTTTCAACAAACCACATTACCAGCGTCACTAACAATAGATAATTTTTAGGATTTCGAGGGCAGTATCTCAAAAAAAAATCGGAACCCTTATAGCCCTGACTCTGTCTGTGAAGACCATTTATTTCAAGTATGGGTGGAGGTACCGAGCTGAAGTTAGAATACAATTACTACTTTTAACATCAACGCCTTTTGGAATCATTTTAATGTGTTCTGAGACAAAGTATATATTTGAATCAAGGCCACGCCCCATTTTTAGGGCTCCGTACTTCAAAACATAAACCAGAAAATCTTAAAGAATCACTTTGTTGTCCGTTTATCAATACCGTGTATCTTGAGATTGCGTGGAGGTATCAAGCTGAAGTTTAAAAATTGATATTTCAATACAATATATATATATATATATTTCAAATAAACTTTAGCAAGCAGTTTTCAATTTTCCAGTGAACATAAAGCCACCACCAACTTGAAGGGCTATTAGGTCTGCTGAGAAGAGCTGGCAACAAACTCAAAAACTAATATTTTTATAATAGAAGATACATACATAAATTAAACTATGTCCTACAAAACTATCCTATGGTAGCTATCTGGGATGAAATTCAAAAGATACACACAGATACATTTTTATATTTTAAATACTTTTGTAGGTGAGAACTTAAAGATGATTTCACGAAATTCCTCTGGTAACGGGATAAACAATTTTATTTTTATTTTACGTCTTACGATCAACGAAAATATTATTGCTAGTTATGAACATTTCAGAAATTGACCGCGTGTACGAATATACGATGCACGCCAATCTGTTTGCCGATATATAATAATTTGTAACCAAGTTTTGATGAAGTACGTTACGGATTCAGATTTTCAACTATCCGAACTACAATTTAGTATGTAATATATACCTATAAATATATGTATTTTTTTTCAGTGTTATTAGAAACATAAAAAAGAAGCATAAATTAATTCAGATAGATGGTTTTGGAGTTTGACTTTAAATGCGGTTGTGAATTCTATTGTGGGAAATTATCTCTATATATAATAAAACAGTATAAATATTTTGTCTGTACATTTAGTTTTATTGACTGAAATGGATAGAGGGACACTTAAGTAGAATAATAGATTTATAATTCTATTTTTGCCGTGTCATCCCGGCCTAGAATAGGATCACCCTGGTACTCATGATGTCGTAAGAGGCGACCAAAGTACGTGTGGTAGAGTCACGTCGCCAGCAATGGCAACACGCATGGGCAGACTCGCTCGTATCATTACCACCCCCGGTATTTACGACCGGCGTTAAGTAGTGGCCTTATGCCACTGCGTTTCGCATCAGGTAATGCCGGGCTCCGGGGCCCAACCCCCACCCCCTCCCTGGAATATGAAAGCGGCACATAAAGAGAAACTACCCCAGGAGGGTACCAGCACCTCCGGTGCTGGAGAATCCCTCCCTGAGTTCTCAAACTCAGGCTGCCCTTCGAATTCTGGGGAGGGCAAAGTACCGCGCACAGGACAAAATTTCAAACAAGGCAAACGTGACGTACGCCCCACGGCAACCCCTACCACACTAAACGTGGACTTTTGCAATATCAGGGGTCTTCACTCCAACCTGAATGCCGTCCACCACCATCTTGAGACGGCACGGCCGGCCTTGTTATTTCTGACGGAGACTCAAATTGTCCGACCGAGCGACACAGCCTACCTCCAATACCCCGGCTACAAAATAGAACATAACTTTATGCCTCATGCCGGGGTCGCTGTGTTCGTAAGGGAGGACCTGAGTTTCCGTCGTCTTGCAAATTTTGAAGGTCGGGACCTGTCTACTATCTGGCTCCGTGTAGACTCGGACGATCGAACCCGAGTCTACGCATGCCTTTACAGGTCCCACAGTGGTAATGCGGAGACCGATCGGCTCATGGAGCACATGCAATCGGCCATCGACGATATGCTCTCACAGATCCCCTCCGCTGAGGTCGTGATACTTGGCGATTTTAACGCGCACAATGCCAGTTGGCTTGGTTCACGCACCACCGACCACGCGGGGAGGGCCGCTTTTGACCTTGCTATGGCGAACGGATTGTCCCAATTGGTTGAGTCGCCTACGCGACTCCCGGACGTGGAAAACCACAATGCCTCCTTATTGGACCTTCTGCTGACTTCGCACCCGGGACAGTACCAGGTTGTCGTCGATGCTCCTTTGGGGTCTTCTGACCACTGCTTGGTACGGAGTGTCGTGCCCATTAAGCGCGGCAGTCGCAGAACACCCGCAACTCGTCGCGTCTGGCACTACAAGTCAGCAGATTGGGATGGGATGCGTACATTTTACTCATCTTATCCCTGGGGCCCGGTTTGCTTCTCTTCTGATGATCCTAGTACCTGTGCCACTGCTGTTGCCGACGTGGTTCTGCAGGGCATGGAACTTTATATTCCTAGCACTGTAGTGCCTATCGGTGGCAAGTCACAGCCTTGGTTTGATACGTCTTGCAAACTTGCTGCCCTTAGCAAACGCGAGGCATATCAAATCTGGGCTGAGGCGCTGGTTACTAAGGATCCGAAGGTGAAAGCCTCAAAAAGAGAGTATAACCGGGCCTCTAGGTCCTTTAAGCGGCAAATTGCCAAAGCAAGGTCCGAGCATATCGCCAAAATCGGCGAGAAGCTTGAGAGCTACCCGTCCGGAACTCACCAGTTTTGGGCGCTCTCAAAGGCGGCACTCGGCAACTTCAGCCAGCCTTCGCTTCCGCCTTTACGCAAGGGGAATGACATCTTGGTCCACACGGCGAAAGAGAAAGCCGATCTCCTGGGCGCTCTCTTTGCCTCGAACTCGACTTTGGATGACCAAGGATCAACGCCGCCGACCATCCCGCGGTGCCAGAGCTCAATGCCTGAGGTTAAGTTCACCCAAAAAGCTGTAAGGCGAGCTCTGTCCTCTTTGGACATCCACAAGTCGAGCGGGCCAGATGGCATTTCCCCCTTAGTGCTTCGTTCTTGTGCTCCTGAGCTGACACCGGTGCTAACGCGTTTGTTTCGGCACTCTTACTCAGTCGGCGTAGTCCCAGATTCATGGAAGAGCGCTCTTATCCACCCGATCCCTAAAAAGGGCGATGGTTCCGATCCATCTAACTACAGGCCTATTGCCATCACCTCCCTGCTCTCAAAAGTCATGGAGAGCATCATCAATAGCCAGCTCTTGGTTTATCTAGAGGATCACCGATTGATTAACGACCGCCAATATGGCTTCCGCCATGGTCGCTCATCCGGTGATCTTCTGGTTTACCTAACCCACTGTTGGGCTGCGGCTATCGAAAGCAAGGGAGAGGGCCTGGCAGTTAGTTTGGACATGGCGAAGGCCTTTGATCGAGTGTGGCATGGGGCGCTCCTTGCTAAACTTCCATCCTATGGGCTTCCCGAGAACTTATGCAGGTGGATCGCCAGCTTTCTCACTGGGCGCAGCATCAAGGTCGCCGTCGACGGTTTTTGCTCCAATCATATGCCCGTGAACGCAGGCGTTCCCCAAGGCTGCGTGCTGTCCCCCACGCTGTTTCTTCTGCATATCAATGACATGCTGGAAGATTCTAGCATTCATTGCTATGCAGATGACAGCACGGTGGACGCTGTTTACTCCGGCCGCGCAAGTCTTTCTCGGGAAAACGCTGAACAGAGCCGAAATAAACTTGTGTCTTCTGTTGAGGCATCCCTCGAGAATGTCTCTTCATGGGGTGAAAAGAACCTGGTCCAATTTAACCCCCTAAAGACACAGGTTTGCGCGTTAACCACTAAAAAAACCCCATTTATCGTATCGCCAGTCTTTCAGAACACTCCCCTTTCAGCCGCGCCCAGTATCAGCATATTGGGCCTTAATGTTTCGAATGACTGCCAGTATCGCGATCATCTGGAAAGCAAGGCCAAGTTGGCCTCGAAGAAACTGGGGGTCATCAATAGAGCGAGACGGTACTTCACGCCAAAACACCGATTGGCCCTATATAGGGCCCAGGTTCGGCCACACATGGAGTACTGTTCTCATCTCTGGGCTGGTGCACCCCAGTATCAGCTTGACCCATTTGATCGCATACAACGTAGAGCTGTTCGAATCATTAAGGACCCAGTAAGCTGTGAAAGGCTTGACACTTTGGCTCTGCGTAGAGACGTCTCCTCGCTGTGCGTTCTCTATCGCATTTATCATGGTGAGTGTTCTGAGGAACTGTTTGACCTGTTACCTGCCGCCGAATTTTCTAACCGCACAGCACGTCACAAACTTAAATATCATCCACACCATCTGGATATGTGGCACTCCACTACTGTGCGGTTTCGTAGAAATTTCCTTCCACGCGCCACCGAACTGTGGAATAGCCTACCCGCGGCAGTGTTTCCAGGTCGGTACGATATACGATATACCTTCAAAAAGCGCGTCTATCTCCACCTCAAAGGCCGGCAACGCACCTGTAGCTCCTCTGGTGCTGCACGGAGTCGCGGGCGGCGGTGATCATCATCAGGTGACCCGAACGCTCGTTTGCCTTGTCCTTTTTCCATTAAAAAAAAATCTATTTAAGTGTCCCCAGAATATTATTTTTTTAATTTCTTGTCTGCCTGTCTGTCTTTCTTTTTTCTCTACCTTTCACCAATTTCTTGGTTTTAAACTAGCTTAACATCTAAAATTTGTTTCATCAAAATCGGTTCATTAAAAAAAGTTATAGTCATTTAAATGAACTCAAGGTATGAGTTTGCCTGCAAATATATAGCAATCCATTTCTATATATTTATACTTATAACAAATCTGTATTTGTCTGTGATAAATCTATATTTTACGCTAGTTATAATACGAGTATAATATGCAATTTTTAATTCCTTTTTTATAATATGCATTTCGCGTATTACGAACTACTTACACATGAAATATATTTCTTTTAAACACTGTCATGAATCATAATTAATAAAATGAAGTTTATACTATAAACTAACAAAAATAGAAGACTTTCAAGATCTTTCAGGGTAAAAGAGATAAAGATAGATGTAACTTTTTTTACTTTTAATACTCTATTTTATTATCTATTTAATTACATACGTAATTTTGAATAATATTTTCGTTTTTATAAAATCACTTTTATATTAATAACGTTATTACTAAAAGATAACTATTTAAAACGAATACTTTTAATTAAAAATATTACATAAATATAAAAAGTTAAATAATTTTCATAATATCTAAAAGTAACTTATTAAATTATATTAGATATAACTAATATTTATTTGAATTTTTATTAACTTAGAGTACTTTGACGTTAAGCTGTCAAAATATTTAAATTTAAATTCTCATAGATTATAAATGAATAAATTTTAAAAATGATAATAATAATAAAGTATATATGTAAAAGATGTACCTATCTAAAATTTATTAATTTAATTATCTTAACATATCACAGTAGTATTTATTTTTTCTAATATTACTGTTTTATAAGTAACTAGCGGACGCGCGCAGCTTCGCCTGCTTATTTGCATCCTCAGGGGTGAATTCTAATAAATCACGTGGTCAATGAAATATTTTTACGAGTTTTAAAAAATTTTCCATACAAACTTTCGACCCGTTATTTACACCCCTAGGGGATGAACTAAGATAAACCACGAAACATGTGTTCAATGCTATACTTAAGATTTAAGGATTTTTCCATAGGAACTTTCAACTCCTTATTTGCATCCCACCCCTAGGGGATGAATTAAAATAAACTACGAAACCTGTGTTCATTAAAATATTTTTAAGAGTCTAAGTTTCGATTTTTATAAAAATCGGTGGCAATTTAAAGATTTTTCCATACAAACTTGCAACTCTTTATTGGCACTCTAAGGGGGTAAATTCTAAAAAACCGTCACACACATGTTCAATTAAATATTTTTAAGAGTCTGGATTTACAATTTTATAATAATCGGTGCCGATTTACATTTTTTTCCATACAAACTTTCAGCTAATATTTCACCCCTTAAAATTTTTCAAAATCCCTTCTTAGTGGATGTCCAGATTACAAAAGTAAACATCTGTCTAATTCACGTTTTCTACGCACAGCGGTTACGGCTGTGCGTGCGTCTTACCTCGGTCAGCGAGGACAAGTCCTTTTATATATAAAGATAATGCATTTTAAAAGGTTGCTTACCTTGAAAAACATACTTACATACTGTAGCAGGAACTAGTATGGTACCGCCAATCTATTGACTTTATTTATTTTAATAGTTAAAATCATGTTGTGCTTCATTTTTTCCATGAAGTAGGTATTATTTTAGTGTATTGGTGTAAGTTTATTTAATTTCTATTTGGTGTGCTGTGTGTGGTGTTATAAAACTTTTTATTATGCCCTTAATATATATATTAAGACCTCTATATCAATCAATTAGAACTCTATAAAAAAATAAAAAACATCATCTTCCAGAATCCCCAAAAAGTCAAATTTTAATTAGTTAACATGAATCTATGCTAAAATTCTAACAAACCTGTATTAGAGTATATGTAGTTAATTAACTGTTTAGTTACAACAGTAGCAAAAGAAAAAAATCTATGGCATATTAAAACTAAATTCTCAATGGTATGAATAGAATAGAAGTTTAGATAGAGGTGTGCCAGTCGATGATATAAAGCAACTGTAGTGACCTCACCATCCATCAACATCGTGAAAGCAACTTCAATACGTAATCAGTTTTTAGGGCAGTTTAGTTTGATGGACAGCTCCGGCACTAAGTGTCAGTGCATTGTGGACTAATATAAATATATATTTAACGATCGCTATTTAATATTAAATCGAAATAACTAGGTAATACTAAGTCAGGTTGTTTGCTTGCCGTGTATGTTTGTGTGTAGAAAAATGCGAAATGATTAATTTATAGCGTTTATTAAACAGTTTTCACATAAAGGTAACATACAAAAGAATTTCTTTTTTCATAAATATATTATTAAATATGGATAGGTAGGCACTAAAATATTAAGTGATAATATACTGTCACGCCTAATAACTTATTACAATTAGGTGAAACATACAACACAATTTAATTTTAACAATATCGTGCACTTAAATCAAACTAAGTTAAAGATCACTGTAACGTTAAACTAATAAAAAATCTCATTCAATTCGGATTTGTACTTGCAGAAAACATTAATTAGGTCACCAACATCGGCAGTGTTTTGTCAAAACATAGAAACTGGCAAGGCAAGTAGTGCGTGCGAACTTAAAGGAGTGCTCGACGCCACAGGCGCGATCGGCGTTAATCTAATATGTTTCTTTGTAAATATAGTTGACAGCGGAATAGAATTGACTAGCAACGATTTAACGATGTTGTCTGACTGACAAGCGTCGCGTTCTCGAGAACGAACCGCGCCCGGAGCCCGCGGCACCTACCGCGCGGGCCCCCTCGCGGCGAATACCCATAGGCCGTGACACTGACAAATTAGTCGTAGCTGTTAGATGACATTAGGTGACGGCAATCACATCGCAGCCTGCGTGCGTGTTAAAGACGGGTCCTAGTTGCGAAATTGAAGCTGAACAGTACAAACAACGATACATGCTTGAGGAGAAAGCTGAAGCTAGGACTTGATTGCAAATTGCTCACTTAATAAATTTAAGATGTTAGAGTAAGAGAATTTTATATGACAAATTTGATAGCCATACGATTTCAATCAAGTCCCACTTTCATTTACATGTTGTTACATTTATTTGTTTATCCTAAATGATGATGTACTTGATGGTTTAGATTGAGATCATTATATGACTTTTAGATCTGATCTCATTAAAACACAGAAATCATGAATTAAATTTCAATTTTTAAGGTTAATAAGGCCAAATAAATAGGAAAAACTTAGCGCAGGCTTACATTACGAGAGAGTATTGGGTGAAAAATACATTTGACGGTACGCCAAAAGACGCGTCTAGTGTATCACGCAATGTGTTCTACTTTACAAAAGATAATCGATAAACAAGTACATTTAGTAAACATCGTAGCGGTGAAGCAAAACAAAACAGCACCTCCTCTACCTCTCTGTAGAGAGGCCCCTCGCTCGACGCTGACAGCTCCTGGTGCGGTCGGCTCGGCTGAATAGGACTATTTACACAAAAAGCTTTTATGTACAGCAATGTTAGATGCAGTATCGCGCAAAGTATACTACCAAGTTATGTTTACAACTGAACTGATCTGAACCACTAGCGAGTGCTGTTATTGAATATCGCTCGAGACAGTGTGGTTCTCTGCGGTGACGGTATCATGAATGGACATTGTGAGAAGCTAGGTGCTCATATCAGTCTATGCGTCATATTGCCACGACTTGAGATCACGCGAGGTCTAGGAAGCGGGCGGGTACGTTACTGCGGGAACCGCTACGATTGTGTGATGCCGTATTATGTTCGCTTTTATTCGCTTGTCAACTGAGTTAAGTAGTAGTTTTCACCCGATCTCATTGAGGTATAGAGATGAAACAAAGAAACACTACATTAATGGATTAAAGTGCGCGACGCGAGCTCGCTGCCTGTATCTATGTCTTACTTTTGACGACTAGTTTTGCCGAGGTCTCGACTTGGCCGGCGGCGGTGGTGGCGCGGCAGGTAAAAGTACCAGTGTCCTCTTCATAAGTGTTACCAATCAGCAGCACTGCGTTGTTGCGCTCGTGAATCATCTAAAAATATTTATTAATGTTTAATATCAAGTTCTATAAGTCTCCATAAATGCACTTGTATCCTGATAATGAATTACCATTGCGATTTTTTAAGATTTTTTTGTAGTTTGTATGAAATGCCTTTAAGAAATTTATATTATAAAATTAGCCCCCCCCCCCCCCCTCCCCGCGGCTTCACCCGCGTGAACTACATAACTATTCATTTAATAAATAGCATTGACTGACAGTCAAATGTGTCATGATGTCAAGAATAATTTAATTTACTCATTCAGAAACAGCCTTAAATGATAAATTATTGATTTGGGTAAGGATTTATAATATTCAATCAAATGGAATCGAATCTTCCAATATCGAAATCGAATCCAAAGTAATTAATCGTATAGATGAACCTAAAATATTTAATTGAGAATCTCCTCCTTGTTTTGAAAGTCGGTTAAAAATACAGATTTATCATAAACAAATACAGATTTACTAAAAGTATAAGTAGTTTAGATATGGATTGCTATATATTTGTAGGCAAACTCATGCCTTGAGTTCATTCAAATGCCGATAACTTTTTTTTAAATGAACCGATTTTGATGAAACAAGATTTTACAACTTTAGATGTTAAGCTGGGTTAAAAGGAAAAAATTGGTGAAAGTTTTACGTAAATTGGTTCAGTACTTGCAGAAATTAGCGTACCATACATACAGACAGACAGACAGACAGACGGACAGACAAGAAATAAAAAAATATATTTTTGCACTTAAAAAGAATAATAGAAAGCAAAAATATTTTTATCCATTTCAGTCAAAAATACTAATTGTACAGACAATATATTTTTATTGTTTTAATATATATAGAGATTAAGAAAAGATTAAATGCTTACTTGAAAATCAGGAGTCTCTGGTATAAGTGCTCCTTCTCTGAGCCATTGAATCGTAGGCTTAACTTTGCTTGTTATTTGAGTCTTAAATTGCGCAGGCTGGCCTTCATATACAACGATGTCACGCAGCGGTGTCAAGTTTGGCAAATTGTCAGCCTGGTCAGGCTGCGTTACTTTGAGCTTCGCAGCCACAGCCACTCGTCCGGCTGAGTTATAAGCGATACACTTATAGTCGCCTTCATCTTCAGGGAAAGCTTCAGATATACGTAGATTATAGTCATCTGCAGTTCTAGACATTTGGAAGTACTTAGATGGTTTAATCAGTTTTTCTCCCTTATACCATTGCACTGTAGGTAATGGCTTACCAACGATCTTGCAACTGAATTCAATAGCCTGGCCCTCAGCTACTACCTTGTCCTTCAAAGGTTCAATAATTTCTGGCGGAGAGTTAGCAGCCTTAGTTTGAGGCTTTGGTTTATCTTTAGTAACAGGAGCGTTAACAATACATTCAGCATCGCAACGTGCTTCACCAGCAACGTTGATTGCAACGCATTCGTATTTACCAGAATCTTGGGTAAAGGCTTCTAAAATGAGGAGAGTGTATGTACCATCTTCTTCCAGAATCTTGTTTCGAATATCTGGTTGAACTTTCTTTCCATTCTTTAGCCAATAGACGTCAATAGCCTTAGTTCCAGTAACTTTGGTGTCAAATCTTACAAGCTGTCCAGCAGTAACGTTAACGTTTTGAGCTGTTAACGTAAAGCTAGGTGGAATAACACCACCTCTACCTTGTCGTCTCCGTTCTTCTACGACTAAGTTAGCGCTACATTTAGCAGTTCCTCCTCTGTTTTCAGCTACAGCAGCAAAGACAGCAGAATCTTCAATAAAGACTTGTCTAATAATTAATATAGACTTGGTACTGAACGTGTGAATTTGGAAATCAGGTGAGTTTTTAATTGGGAAATTCTCACGATACCATTTTATTGTCGGTAATGGATCTCCGTCAAATTCAACTTCAAATCTTGCTTGTTCATGTTCAAAAGCGCGACAGGGTTGCATTTTTTTGGTAAACACAGGTGGTATACTAGGCTTAACCGGACCTTCGACCACCCTTTCTTGTGTTTGTGCTTTATGTTCTACTTCAGTGGTTTCTGTGGATGTTATTTTGCGGGTTATTTCAGTGTCCCCAACTACTTCTTTTTGAATTTGTTTCTGTTTTGCTACATGCACTTCTTTGCCATGAACAGTTGATTCTGATGGTCCAGGAATTCTAGGCTTTTGTACTTTACTTTGGATTTGCTTTTCAACGACCTCTTCTGTTTCTCTAAAAAAGTATTAATTAATTAAATTTTATCAAATATATTAAATATATTATTTTAAGGTAATAAAGACGTAAAATGAAAAATGTTAAAGTTACTTACAAATTATCTTCATATTTCTGCGCCATACTTCTGGCTACTGAAGAGGTAGTTACTTTCTCTCCAGGGATGGCATATTGATGTGATGATTCTCTTAATCTACTTTCTTTAACAATTTGTTCATTCTCTAGCTCCTGGAGCTTATTGTAGTATTCTTCACTCTTCTTCTTCTTTACTGTCTGTTGCCATTCAGTTTCAGAATCTTTAATGACCTTTGCTTTTAATTCAGGTCTATGATCAATGACTCCCTGCCGTTGCATAGTTTGTCTTTCTTCGAATGTTTTCTCTAATTCAGTTTCATTGCGTTGATATTGGGTTGTTTCATCATACCAAGCTGTATAAAGATGTATTTTATTAGATAATATTAAATTTAATATAATTCTCAGTAAAATTTAAAAACATACCTTTTTGAAATTCCGATGCTAAAGCAGTAGAAGCAGGTGAATAGCAGCAGATCTTCGCATAGGTGAATTGAAGGGAAGGACTTAAGGAAGCAAAGAATTTCTGTGCGAAAGCGAATGTGGAGTGTGCGTGATTTGTGGACTTGTGTTAGTGCAGCAGAATCACAAAGCCTTATTTTTTTCTCCCATACAGATTTCGTAAATTACAAGCATAGAGAACATCTTTTTAAGCTTTAAAAACGTCATCTACGTGTATCATGTAAAAGTGTAAATACTTACGTCTTGGTGCATTTTTCAAAACACCTCTATAATCGTCGTGTCTCGGTATAACTTTAAGTTCGGTCGTTGCTAATGCCTCTCCTACTGAGCTTCGTGCAATTACTTCAATTTTACCAGTGTCATATTGTCTAGTCTTTGGTATATCAAGATGATACATTCCATCATATGTTAGCTTATATCTAGAACCCTGGATTCATAAGAAATAAACGAGTAACAAATTAAATAAATGAAACATAGACAGGGATTTAATTTATATTAGTCTGGACTTACGTTAACAATTGTATTCTCATTAATAAGCCACATTACACGGGGCTTTGGATGACCTGTAACACGACAACAAAATCTTGCCCATTCTCCTTCTTCTACGGTTACTGGTTCGGGGCGGCTAACAAATACAGGTGCTGCTCGTGGTTTAGCCTCTTCAACAGCTTGTTCAGGTGCTCTATGTTATTAAAAAAAATGTATAATATAAATAACTTATAAACTATATAAATACATATTATTTACATAACTTTTAAAGTGTAGTAGTAAAATGTTTGTAAGGTAATGTAAGGTAAATATAAATTTACTTACACTTGCCAAGAAGCTTCCATTTCTCTTATTTTCTCAATACTCTTCATATGTTTAGGTAGCTGAGAATCATAAACGATGCCTGGCTTACCAGCTGTCTTAATTACAGCCTTTGTCTCATCCATACCGTAAAGATTTGTAGCGCGGCATAAATATTCACCGCTGTCTTCAGGATATACCCAGCCAAAGTTCATTGCAACGTATCCAAAGTCGTAAATTGGAGTGAAACGATTTTCTGAAAATAAGAATTGCTTTTTTTAAAAAAGTGATGGGAAGATAGAGTACAAATAGTTATGATATATAAAACTATAGTTATATATTATTATTATTTAAGTTTAATGCTTCATAACACTCATACTTACTGTGCAATAAAGGTTTGCCGTTGAAAAACCATTCAACTTTCATATTAGGATCGCCAACTGGTGCTAATTGACACTCAAATTTTGTTGATTCCATTTCGACAAGTGTTGTCTGGCTTTGTATTTGTGTTACGAATCTTGGTGGTTGCTTTTTATCAACGTCATAGAGGTCGTCCTCAGTAAGAAATACTTCAGAGGTGTATTTTTTAATTGTAGCTTCCATTTGCGTCAATGCTTCGGATTTCTTCATGCCTTTGGGTACTTGATTTTGTAATATGATGTCTGGAAGTTCTATATTTAGTAAAAAGGATAACATTATGAACGTGAATAACAAACATATTATACCAGATAGAAAAACAAAAATAAACTTACGTTTACATGACACAGTAGCTTTTGTAAAATCTTCTCCAAAGTCATTTACAGCTCGGCAAACGTATTCACCAGAATCTTCCGCATAAACATATAATATATCAAGAGACACAAAGCCCATGTCGTATACTGTGCGGAATCTGTGGCCAGAGGGTAGTAATTTACCATTCCTATACCACTCAATACGAAGCTTAGGATCTTCTTTTGGTTCTACGCGACATTCAAAGCGAATGGATTCAGATTCTTCAATTGTGTGCGACTGAATTTGTGTAATAAATTTAGGAGGACTGCTTACAATAGGTTCTTCCTTAGGAACATCGCTCACACGTCCCTTTTCTAGTTCTTTAATTTTTTCGCCACTCATTCCTTGTGGTAACTGGGACTCTAAAATAATATCACGTTTCGTGCTGCATGTAACTTTAGCTGTTGTTGTGGCTGAGCCCCACTTATTAGTTGCTCGGCAGGTATATTCACCTGAATCTCTTGCATAAATATAATCTATATCCAAGGCAATAAAGCCGAAATCGTTAAGCATGTGTACTCTAGAACCTGTTGCAAAAGGTTTGCCATTGTGGAACCAATCTATTCTCATCGTGGGATCTCCAACAGGTTCAACACGACAATCAAAATGTATCGGACCACCTTCATTTATATCTAGGTTATCCTTAATCTCTACAGTAAATCTCGGAGGATTTGGTTTTTCATCTTCGATGGCTATTTCTTCACGCTTATGTAGAGTTTCTTCTAATTTCTGGATGCTCTCAGTTCCAGATTTAAATTGCGATGGCAATTGAGGTTCAAGTATAATACCTTGTCTACCTTTGACTTGAAGCTTACATGATACTGTCGCTTCTCCATGGCGGTTTGTGGCTTTGCAAGTATATAGACCTGCATCACGTTGGTAAACACCACCAATTTCTAATATTACAAATCCAAAATCATTAATAGTCTTTACTCTTGAACCAGTTAAGAGTGCTTTGCCATTATGGAACCATTCAACTGTCATACTAGAATCGTTAACAGGGATTAACCGACATTCAAAATGAGCTGAAGAATTTTCAGTTAAAATAACATCAGACGGCGTTGTTACAAATTCAGGTGGACTTCCACTTTCAGCTTCTGGAGTGAGATTGTCAACAGTACCAGTATAACCTTCTAAAGCAGCAATTTTGTCTATAGTACCTTCCATGCCTTTAGGTAACTGAGATTCCAGAATTATATTTCTTTTACCTTGAACTTTCATTGAAGCAGTTGTAACAGCTTCGCCATAATTATTATATGCTCTACAAGAATATTCACCGGAGTCCTCTGGATACGTTGGAGAGATTTCTAGAATAACAAATCCAAAATCGCAGAAAGTTCTGAATCTCGAACCAGCCTTTAATGACTTTCCATTCCAATACCACTCAACCTAAAAATGATATTTTTTATTACTTTTGTAGATGCAGTTATTAATATATATTTTTATGTTTTTTTTTTATAATTTATTATTTTTACTTTTGAAGTATTTTACCTTAAGGTTAGGATCATCTGTGGGCGTCAAACGGGCTTCAAAGTGAGCGTTTTCACCTTCTCTTAAGTTTTCAATATTGGATAAGGGTACAGTAAAGACAGGGGCTTTTCCACGTTTTTCTTCTACTTCAGTTTCCTTTCTCCGGATCATTGAATCCTCCAAAGTTTGTAACTTTTCCAGCCCACCTTCCATGCCCTGAAATATATTAAATTATGTTATGAATGAAAATTTAAGAATCATTATGCGAAAAAGTATATATATATTTAAGAATATTATTTATCTTTTTATGTCCTGTATATTTGTTGAAAATTGTTCGTTACATATATTATAATTAAATATTTTAATTTGCTTAATAAATAATTGTATAATACAAACCCGCGGTAGTTGCGAGTCCAGAATTAAGTTCGCCTTCGATGTGCATTTTAGGATTGCCTTCGTAGAATCACGACCCAATTTATTTGTAGCCACACATTCGTATTCTCCTGAATTTTCTTCGTAACAGTATAAAATATCCAATATGACTATTCCAAAATCATGGAAAGTTCTATATCTATGACCATGTGGTAATTTTTTACCATTATAGAACCATTCGACTTTTAGATCAGGATCATCAACTGGTACTAATCTTGCTTCAAAATGAGCACTTTGGCCTTCAATTAATTTTGTTACATCTTGTATCTGAGTGATGAATTTCGGAGGTTCAGCAGAGGCTGGTGCAGGAGCTTGTTGCTGTAACCCTTGTAAGCTTTCTAGCTCTCTAATCTTTGCTAGAGACTCGGGCTGTAAAGTATCTGAATAAACTCCACCTCTTCCATAGCATGATATGGTAGCTTTAGTAAAGTCTTCGCCATATTTATTGTAAGCACGGCATACATATTCACCTGTATCGTGATTTTGAGTGTAAGCTATATCGAGAACTACAAAGCCAAAATCAGATATAGTTTTTATTCTTGTTGAGTGACGTAATGGTTGACCGTTATGGTACCATTCGATCTTCATATCAGGGTCATCTACAGGTACAACAGTACACTCAAAATGTGCTGATTGACCATCTTTGAGACCTTCGATGTTTTGTATATGAGTAGTAAATTTGGGTTTTTGACCCTTGCTTTTATCAACACATTCCAATTTCACGCTTATTTCTGCCTGTCCCCATTTATTAGTAGCTCGGCACGAATATACACCAGAATCAGATGTTTTTGTTCCGAGAATTTCAAGAACAACCATTCCAAATGCGTATACTGTACGTATTCTATGACTGGCTTCGATAGTTTTTCCATTATAGAACCATTCTATTACCATACTTTGGTCACCAGTAGGTATCAAGGAAGCTTCATAGTGTGCAATTTGACCTTCACTTATATCAGTAATATCTTGGAATAAGGTAACAAATTCTGGTGGGCGCCCTGTATCATCATCTGGCTTTTGTCCAGGTTCTCTACGAAGTGATTCTTCGAGATTTTGAATTTTTTCCAAACCTTCTTTTCCTTTCGGATGTTGTGTCCTTTCAATAAGGTTTTCTTTGCTGCTGCAATAAATTGTGGATGATGTAAATGCTTCTCCTCTTTTATTGTACGCCTTGCAAGTATAAATACCACTGTCTCTTTCATAAACATCAATCAAATCTAGTGTAACAAATCCAAAGTCACTTGAGAGCTTAAATCGTGAGCCTTGTTCCAGTACTTTGCCGTTAAAGTACCATTCAATCTTTAGTTCAGGATCATTTTTAGGATTTACTTGACCTTCCAAATGAAGTGCTTGTCCTTCAATTAATTGGTGCTCTGCTATAACAGGCACCACCCACTCTGGCTTAGGATATTCTGCATCTGGGACTGATGGTCTTCGTCCTTTGGCTAATCTTGCCTCTTCGGCTTGTTCTACTGCTTCTAAGCCTACTTTGCCCTGAGGATGTTGAGTGTCTAAATAGATATGCTTATCACCTGTACATCTTAAAGTTCCAGAAGTTGTTGCAGATCCTTTGCTGTTAGTAGCTTTGCAAGTATAAATTCCAGAATCTTCCTCGTAGGTATGATTAATGTCCAGTGATACATAACTAAAATCATGTATACTTTTGTATCGAGTTCCTGATGGAAGGGGTTTGTTGTTGAAGAACCATTCAATCTTAAGAGTTGGATCTCTAGAAGGTTCAACATTACATTCAAAGTGAATATTTTCACCCTCTTTGCATAATATGTTGTTGAGATGGGTAATAAATACTGGTGTTTCATAAACTGGCTCTGGGGATTCAGGTTTGCCTGGTTTAGGTTGTTCCAAAGCACCTATTCGGTCTAATGATTCGGGATGAAGTGATTCACCAAGTAACCAATGGCGGTCTTCGATCTTTATAGATGCAGTAGATACGGCTTCACCCATTAAATTAGTTGCTTTGCAAGTGTAAATGCCGGAGTCATCAATTCTTAAAGAGTTTATAGAGAGTGTAACAAGTCCAAAATCGAAAGTGCTCTTTAATCTAGATCCAGTTGTTAGTGAGACCCCATTTTTGAACCATTCAATCCTTAGATTGGGATCAGTACGAGGTTCTACTTGAGCTTCTAAGTAAACATGTTGCCCTTCAACAAGCTTTTCATAACTCTTAAGATGGGTAGTAAATATAGGAGCCTGCTGTACACCTGTGTCAATAAACATTTCAGGTACTTTGTTCATTGCTGCTTCTTTCATTTGAATCTGTTGCCATGACTCTGGTCTAAGTGCTTCATCGACGATTGTTGACTTTGTTTTGACTTTTAGAGAAGTAGAAGAAACAGTGCTTCCTGCTCTATTAATAGCTTTGCACATATATAATCCTGCATCTTGAGCTACAACCGAATTGATATCTAATGTTACGAAACCAAAGTCATGTGTGGTGCGGAAACGTGAACCTGTAAAATTAAAGAAGGAATATATTTATTTTATTCTTGCACCTGTGCATTATATATTTACTTGTTATATTTATTTAATTTTTCAACATACCCATTTTTAATTCAACGCCATTTATGTACCATTCGAATCTTAAGCTTGGATCACCGACAGGTACTACTCGGGCTTCATAGTGAGCGTGTTGTCCTTCCCATAGCTCTGATGGTCCAGTGAGAACTTGAGTGAAGATCGGTTTCTCAAAGTCTCGCTCAGGTTCATCAGGTTTCCTGGGTTGAGATTCCTCTAGTTTCTGGATTTTTCTCATTCCTTCTGGATGTTGCGTGTCCATTTGAATAGCTGCTTTCGCTGTTAAGAAATAAAATATTTAAGAAAATTTTGCAATGAATATTTCTTTTTAAACATTAAAAAAGGCTAATATTAGTATGTAAATATATTATCAAGAAATAATAATATCCTTACTTTTTATCCTCATCGCAGCGGTAGTTACAGCTTCACCGAGAAGGTTTGATGCTCGGCACATGTAAACGCCTTCATCTTCATCACGCACATGAGATATACTCATGGATACGTAGCCAAAATCATGAGTTTTAGTAATTCTGGAACTATCCTCAATGAGTTTTTCATTTCTGAACCATTCTACTTTTAGCGTTGGGTCTCCAACTGGTATAAGCCTACAGTCAAAGTGTGCAGTTTGCCCCTCTTGAATATTATCAATATTTTGAAGTGGTTGTGTAAATACTGGCCTTTGTCTAGTAACGGGCTCAGGAATTTCCGGTCGTTTAAATGGTTCCGCTGATTCTAACTCTCGAATTTTCTCGAGACCTTCAGGACGTTGAGATTCCGATATAATACTACCTTTTGCGGTTACTGTCATTGATATTGCGGAAGTGCATTGACCAAGAGCATTTATTGCTTTGACAGAATATTCACCAGCATCTTCGGGTACACAGTGTTGAATATCCAATGACACGTAACCAAAATCAAAAGTGATATGGAACCGTGACGCAGATTGCAATGCTTTGCCGTTATGATAGAACTCTATGCGTAAATTAGGGTCATGTACAGGTTCGACTTGACATTCAAAGTGTGCCGTTTGTCCTTCAAAAACATGTGTCGTCCCTCTGAGTTCTGTAATAAAACTTGGAGGTGATATCTTCGGCTCTTCTACCTCCATTCTTGCTGTATGTCCTTGTGCCTCCAGCTTCCTAATCTTTTCGAGACCATTAGGATGTTGTGTATCTAAAATTATATTTCTGTGGCCTGTAAATAAATATTATTATGTATAAATTTATTAATGTATATTCATTAAAAATATCTATATTTTTTTAGCAACACGCAATATCCCGCATATTGAAGGGTAGACAGAGATTCTAAGAAAGCGTGTTAAGTGGGGGAAATGAACTCCGTGTTTTTAAATTCCTTCCAGAGTGAGAAAGTAAAAATAATTCATTTTCCTGACTTAGAGTCGAAGCCACAACCGTCGCCTTTACAGTCAGACACTGTGCTATTTGAGAAAAAAAAATATCAAACGTAACTTACTTGCAACCTTCAACGTGCACGTATTGACTGCTTCTCCGAGTTTGTTAGTAGCCTTGCACATGTAGGTACCGGAGTCTTCTGCGTAGGAATATAATATATCCAACGCGACATAACCGAAGTCATGGGTCGTTCTAAATCTGTGTCCTGTCTTAATCTTTTGACCATTGAGGAACCACTCGATCTTGAGATCTGGATCATTAATTGGTTCAACTCTACATTCGAAATGAGCACGGTCACCTTCTTTGAGGTTCTCTAGACTGGTTAAGGCTGTTAAAAATACAGGTCTTCGCCCTGGTTGTTCTTCTTCAATGGCTTTAGGTCTTTCATATTGTTCGAGTTCTTTAATCTTCTTTAACCGTTGTTCATCCAAAGTATCCAGGTAGAGAGATGCTTTCGCTAAAAAATGAAGAAAAATACATAGATGCATTAGTTAATGTAGTTGTAATTTTTGTTAGTTGTAATATTTTATATGCAATATTTTTTTAATTTATATTTTTATATTACAGTCAAGCTGTCGTGTTTAGTGGTGAAACTTAACGCCGCACTTTGTCTTTCCAAATAAAATTAGTTCATTTCCCTGAGTAAAGATCGAACACACACATAACGCCAGGCACAGCCCCACTGCGCCAAGTTGGTCACGATATTATAAAATATATTTGTTTATATTTTATGTATATTTATACAAATATTATAAATATATTAGTATATGTTTGTATTGTTTTCCCACAAAAACAACCGGACTGATTTCAAAAATTCTTTCACTATTAGAAAGCTACAACTTCACTGAGCAACATAGGCTATATGACATTTGCAAAAAAAATAAGAATCCCTAATAAAAATGTAATAATGTAACCCAAGGTGTGATAATTAAAAAAAATATATTTTTGCTTTCTATTAGACATTGTTTCTTTATCTATTTCAGTCAAAAATACTAAATTCACAAACAAAATATTTTTACTGTTTTGTTATATAGAAGAGAAAGTTTTACGATAATAATACCTTATTATACGATAAGAAATTATATACGATATTGTATGCTATTTTAATTTTTATCCTAAAATGTATTTTGTTCAAATTAATTTTCTTAAAAAAGAGTGTCTAAAAGGCGTTCATTTCTCTATAAGATATAAACAGTTATCAAGGTCAGTTATTTAATCGTGACATTGACATTATTCAAATTTAATTAACAATAAAAATAAAAAAATAAAAAAAAATACATGTTTAAGCGAGCGAAGCCGAGAGCTGGTTGCAAGTTTATTAATGATTTAATATACGGATATATCAGCTAATTAGTTTACATACCGTCTACGTTAACAGAACTAGTAGTAACAGCTTCACCGACGGCATTTGTAGCTTTGCACATATACGTGCCTGAATCTTCAGCATATGCATAAAGAATATCTAAAGCTACATATCCAAAGTCATAAGTGGTCTTAAATCTGTGACCCTGTGGAATTGGTCTTCCATTGCAATACCATTCAACACGCATCGTTGGATCGTTTACTGGGGTAAGCGTAGCCTCTAAATGTACGCATTGACCTTCGGGCACATGGGCATTCTTAAGTGGCTTTCCAAACTGAGGTTTCTCAGCGATAAATCCTTCATCACGCACCACTCGTTTGTATCGACTGTCGTCTTCCAGATATTGAATCTTTTCTAATGCACTTTCATGTTGCGTATCTCTTATAATAGATTCTTTAGCTAAAACCGATAAAAATATATATTTAAATTAAAATGTGTAATATATATTTATTTTATTTTATTAACTATTATTTTTTAACTTACATTGAACGTGTAAATTGATGGAAGATGTTGCTTGTCCTAAGTTATTGATAGCTTTACATGTGTATTCTCCAGAATCCTCACCATATACAGTAAGAATATCAAGCGCCGCGAATCCAAAGTCGGAAGCAGTGCGGTAACGATGACCACTTTGTAAAACTTTACCGTTAAAGTACCATTCAACGCGCATATTTGGGTCTGGATAAGGCTCAATTCTGCATTCGTAATGAGCACTTTGGCTTTCTATTAATTTTGAAGGTCCGTTTAATTGAGTAATGAAACGGGGAGCTTGATTTACTGCCACTTCCACTTCTTCCCTACGTTGATAGCGTGATGTATCTTCTAATTGTTGAATTTTTTGTAAAGCAGTTTCATGTTGAGATTCCATTTGTAAAGATGCTTTGGCTAAAATGTTAAATTTATTTATTATAGTATAGTGTGTATTTTTCCTTTTACTTTATTTAATTGCGATTACATTAAAATACTCGTATGTATGCTTAAATCCAATCAATATACTTACATTGTACAAACAGAGTGGAAGATGTTACTGCTTCTCCTAATTCGTTAATAGCGCGACATGTGTATGTGCCAGAATCTTCAGGGTTAACGTATTTCATGTTTAGCGCGACGTATCCAAAGTCATGCATAGTTGTTATACGATTAGCTAAAATAACACAGTGTAACGTTATTACGGTACATAAAACCGATAGAAACATATTACATATAAGCATTGCAATTTAACAATAGAATGTATATTATTATTACTACTCACAAGCTTCAATAGGAACTCCGTTACGTAACCATTCAACCCTTAACTTGGGGTCTCCAACAGGAATGAGTTTTGCTTCAAAATGTACTGCTTGGTTCTCAGCGACTCTTATGTCTTTCATAGGCATTGTAAACAAGGGCGATTGTATAACAAACTCTTCCTGTGCAGATTGTCTTTGATGCCTTGAAGAGTCTTCTAACTGATTAAGCCTTGGTAATGCATTTTCGTGTTGTGATTCTAGATAAATTGACTTTTTCGAATGAACGACTGCCACACCAGAAGTAACAGCTTCACCGAGAGCATTTATGGCCCGGCAAGTGTATGTGCCCGAATCTTCTGGTAAACAAGACATAATATCAAGTGCCACAAAACCAAAGTTATTGGTTTCTGTAAATCTAGAACCACTCTTTAATGGTTTATTATTATGATACCATTCTACTTTCATAGTTGCATCAGACACTGGTATTAATCGACATTCAAAGTGAGCACGTTGACCTTCTTTGATTTCTACATTTTTTAAGGATGTAGTAAATATTGGAGCCTGAGTCGTTACCTCGTCAACAAAATCTGTTCTATGATGTTTAGACCTATCTTCCAGCACCTGAATCTGTTCTAACCCAGCTTCATTTTGGGTCGCCTTGATTATATCAGCTGTCTCACGACATGTTAATCTGCAGCTAGCTTCATCAGTACCGACTAAATTTACTGCTCTACATGTATATACACCGGAATCTTCCGCGATTAGATCAATTATGTCTAAGGCTACATAACCAAAGTCATGGATTGGTCGGAATCTATGCCCAATAGTTACTGGTAGGCCATTTTTAAACCATTCAACTTTCAAATTAGGGTCTGTAACGGGCTCAAGCTTGCATTCAAAATGTACATGGTTGCGTTCCTTGACATTTTCAATAGATTTTGGCTTCGTTACGAATCTAGGTTTAATATTTACTGACTCGTCAATAATATCAGATTTCTTGTAACGGGATGAGTCTTCTAAATAATGTATTTTTTCTAATCCAGAAGGATGTTGAGAATCAAAAACTAAATCTTTCTTTGCCATTACTCGTAGGGCACATGAAGTGACTGCTTCTCCTAATTGATTTGTTGCTTGACAGGTATAAACTCCCGAATCTTCTGGATAAACACTTAAAAGATCCAGAGCGACATAATCAAATTCGTAGGCTGGTCTGAATCGATGTCCTGTTTTAATAGGTCTGCCGTTACAGAACCATTCTACTTTCATAGTTGGGTCGCCAACTGGTTGCAATCGGCATTCTAAATGTACATTAGTACCTTCCACAGTCTCAATATTATGTAATGGTCTGGAAAACTGTGGTGCTTGCCTTACTGTAATATCTTCTTGAACTTGTCGGCTTCTACGAGCGGCGTCTTCTAACATCTGTATCTGTTCAACTGCTTGTTCATTTTGCGTTTCGGTCAAGATGTCAGACCTTTCAATAATTCGAACCATTGCTGACGTGTGCGCTGAACCTAAGTGATTAACTGCTCTAACAGTATATTCACCTGAATCGAATGAATTAGCATGTATGATATCTAATGCTACAAAACCAAAATCATAGTATGTTCTAAATCTTGAACCTACTGTAACAGCTCTTCCATTGTGGAACCATTCAACTCTCATGGTTGGGTCACCCATAGGTTCCAATCTACATTCAAGATGAATATTTTTGCCTTCGGAAACTGGCTGTGGGTCCGACAATGGTTGAACAAAGATTGGTTTTGATTTTGATATTTCTTCAATATGATACATAGGCTCGACGAATTTCGATTCTTCAAATTGGCGGGTCTTTTCGTATAAGCCGTGGTGAATACTTGATGTGTCAATGCTGGATCGAGCTGTAAAAAGAAATATTATGTATATTAATTACATAAATTTTTTCTTTTATGGGTAAATGACAAGGCATACGAGCGTAGGTATGTAGAATAACAAAGAAATGGATATGGCCATGACTTACTTTCAACTACCATTGAAGCGCTAAGTTGGGCGTCTCCAGAAGCATTACGCGCTACAACTGTATAAACACCAGAATCTTCAGAGCGGACATTAGCAATATCTAGCGCGACGTATCCGAAATCATGATATGTTTGAATACGATTAGCTGATTTTATTTGTTTTCCGTTGAAGTACCATTCAACGGTCATAGTGAGGTCACTTTGAGGCTCAACTCTAGCCTCAAAATGAGCACTTTGCCCTTCAACGATCTTATTTGTTCCTTTAAGTGGACCAAGAAATCGTGGTTTTTGTGTTATTTTAACTTCCTCTTCCGATCTTTTCGAGTATCTACTAGAATCTTCTAAATATTGAATTTTTTCCAGTCCACCGGGATGCTGAGATTCAGCTATAATATCTTTTTTTGTGATGATTGTAAGATTAGCACTTGTAGTTGCTTGTCCAAGTGCATTATACGCCCGACATGTGTAGTGTCCTGCGTCGTGAATTGTTACGGATTTAATTGTTAAAGCTACATATCCAAAATTAAAAAATGTAGTTATTCTTGAACTAGCTTCGACTGGTCGTCCATCCTTTAACCATTCTACTCTGAGTGTAGAGTCGCCAATTGGCTCAAGTCGAGCCTCGAAATGGGCAAAACCACCCTCTTTAATGCTTATTTGATCTTTTATCGGTGTTTTAAACTCTGGTCTCTGAGTACTTTCAGGTGCTTCCTGATAATATTTTTGGTGCTGTTGTTGTTGATAAGCTTCTAACTGTTCAGTCTTTTCAATATATCTACGTTGTTCAGGTATGCCCAGGTCAGCTGTTACTGTGCTTCTAGCTGCTACTCTTATCGAAGCAGTACTAATGGCTTCCCCTAGTCTATTCACAGCCCTCACTGTATACGAACCTGCATCTTCAGCCCGTAGGTGCATGATGTTAAGGGAGACGTAGCCGAAGTTGAAGATTGCTGTGATTCGCGAGCTAGCTGTAATAGACCTTCCATCTTTGTACCATTCGACTCTCATAGTTGGGTCACTAACAGGTGTAAGTTGCGCTTCGAAATGTGCATTTCTACCTTCCTGCAGCTCCCCAAGATCTTGTAATGGTCTAATGAATTGTGGTTTTTGTGATGTTTGTTCTTCAATGGATTCTTGATGTTGATATTTAGAATAGTCTTCTAATTGTTGAATATATTGTAAACTTCCTGGATGTTGACTGGTCCTTTCGATTGTAGCTCTAGGTGTTACTTGTAGTATAGCCTTCGTTTCTGCCATACCTGTAGCACTTATTGCGCGACATGTATATTCACCACTATCTTGAATATTAAGACTGAGCATATCTAAAGATATATAGCCAAAACGGAATATAGAAGTAAATCTGGAACCTGTAACAATTAAAATTATGTATTAGTACTCTAACATTATTATTTATTTATTTGTACTTTTATATAATTTGATAATACTACTTACTAGCTTCTATACTTTGACCATTTTTCAACCACTCGATTCTCATCGTTGGGTCCCCGACCGGTTCTATCCTCGTTTCAAAATGAATTTTCCCGCCTTCCATTTGTGAAACACTTTTTAGTGGCACAATGAATTGAGGTGGAGGATAGACACGGTCTTCTTCACCCGCAGGAATATATGGTCGTGCTCTTTCCACATGCCTTAAATATATAATTTCCGGTCCAGGAGCAGGCCTGCAGTGAACAAAAATAAGGTTTTATACCTTATTATACATAAGGAATATAAAGTAAATGATATACGTAATGTGCAAGGTAAATTATATAGAAGACTTACTCTGGCTCGATAATTTTTGTAGGCCGGGGCAAGTGCAGACGCTTCTGCTCAGGTGGAGGCTCTTTTGGTACTTCCACATAAAGCCTCGCCCGAGTTGCTGTGGAGCCTGCGACATTTTGAGCAGTGCACTGATACCATGCCGCATCCGACGCCTTGGCTCTGGGTATATCTAATGTCGAGGCCCCACCTTCGTTAGTAATTCGTAGCTCTGGATTGGGTATAATTGGAACACCGTCTTTCTGCCATGTGATACGTGGTGTAGGTGTGCCAACAGCGCGTGCATTCAGTATAACGGGCTCACCCTCTCGTACATTTAAAGTACTAAAACGTTCAACGAACTTAGGAGCAACAACTTGCTCTTTTTCAATAACATTTAACCGACATTGGAAAGATGTTTCTCCACTTTTATTTCGCGCTACACATGTCACTACACCACTATCACGTCTATTGACGTTTGTAATCATAAGCGCATGATTTCCAGATTCGTTTACTAATATCTTATGATTATAATCGTCTCGGATCTGTCTATCGTTAATGAACCACGTGACTTCGGGATACGGTCTGCCGGTAACGCGGCAATCGAATCGCGTCATTTTTCCTTCAGTGACATCTCTATCCTGGCAGACCTTAACAAATTGCGGAGCAAGAGCTTTTTCACTTATTTCTATTCGTTCAGTCTCTATTTGTTGAGTATCAATTGTATATTGTGATTTTTGGTCTTGTACATAAGTTTCTTGGGGAGATTCCACAGCAAGATACGCGGATGTAACAATGCAACCGTTAGGATTTTCAGCCAAAAGAGTGTAATGGCCTGAATCAGACTTTTGTGTGTTTCTTACCCTAAGGATAGTTTGGTTGTTGGTTGTTATTATGTTGTGTTTGTTCGAGTTCACTATCCTCTGACCATTTTTGAACCACGTGACACGTGGCCTGGGATTGCCAGATAGCTGTACCTGAAATTGTGCATCAGTACCTTCTTGAAGCTTTGAATTTCTAGGTTTCTGTGATATTTTCGGTGGAGATACTGGCCCCATGGTCTTATCTACTTCAGTGTTTATTTGAATATCAGTTTCTCCGATATATCTCTTTGTTATTGTTTCCCTGAATGATACTTCTCTCAAAAGTCTGTATTCAAATGTATCTACTTTAAAATCCTCTGTGGATGAGTAATCTGACCCATTTGTGTATGCGTATTTTTGGGATTGCCTCGACTGTTCAGAAGCATAGCCCTGAGTACCATAAGATTTGTGTTCTACACTCTCACTAACGTGCCTGTAGCTTTGTTGCTGTGAGGTCTGATGTGCGGGTACTGGCACACCTTCAGGTTGAATATATACTGAGCAAATCGCTTCACCATATTGATTTCTCGCTGTGCATGTATATTCCCCCTCGTCACCAGGACCAATTTGTTTTATTAACAGAGACACGTCCCCAGTTTGTTCATTGTAGCTCATACTATATTTATTACATTCAACCAATGGAGCCTTCTTTCTGGTCCATGATACAACCGGAGTAGGATTTCCTCTTAACTTGCCTTCAAATTTTGCATTACCTCCTTGTGCAAATCGTGCATTTTTAAATATTTGCTCGAAAATCGGTGGAGATGGGTCACCAGGTCTTCCCGAGGCGATAGGTAAGCGTTCAACTCCAGAGCTCTCCACTGTAAAAGAGAAGAATGTATGTTACATTAAATGTAAATTAAGTTACTTATAAATCAAACATGAGGCCAATCGTGGCGGAGGGGCGCAAAGTGTGACTGTAAATGCGACTCGTTGTGAGTTCGATGCCCACTCGAGGAAATGAAATATTTATTTATAATACTAGGTTCCCTCTGCTTACTCTGATGACCCTGATGCGGGCAGCGTGAAGCTGTTTATTTTGATTTATTTGTTTTTTATGGCCATCAAACCTAACCTCGCATTACTTTATTAGACATTTGCTTATTAAGACAATACGTATGTTATGTTTTATTAAAAACAACATTTTAATTCAAATCAGTAGTTCTTTAGCTTAGCGCGGTAAACCAATGTAATAAATCTGTTCTATCAGGTGTACAATCAGACATCAAGTTGATATTGATCAATTCATTCTGGAGGTAGTACGGCGCTTCAGTTACCCCAGTTCTTGGATGCGCGTGAGTCAGCGGTGACGGAGCGGGCGAGCTCTTTTCGCGCGGCTATTTTCGTACCACCACTCGTATCTTATTACGAACTCCATTTTGGTCGCGAACAAGTCACGTACGTTTGTATGTATGTGTTTAATATGAGTTTAATTTAGAATTTTAAAAATTTAATTAGATATCACTGTTTTATTCTTCAAATTTGAGGGGTTGATAAAAGGAATCTTGTATCGAGACTCTATTTCAGATTTATTATTTTTTTAGAATAATGCATGTTGAATATATTCCCACTCGGCCAATTAATAATTTTGACATTCTCGCTTTGGTAACAGAAGATTTGCGTGTTTGTTTTGGGAACACAATGTCTTAACACTAGGCTCCTAACTCTACTATGTGCGGGATACAGCGTGAAAAAATATAAAAAAGGGAGTTAAATATCAATATAAGAGGCCAGTTGTGGCGGAAAGGCATAAAGTGTGACTGTTAACGGAACTGGTTGTGGGTTCGATTCCCACTCAACAAATGAAATATTTAATATTTCCAGATTTCGGCGAAAGTGGAGAACAGTGTGTCTTATGTTCTCTCTGCCTATCCTGGTATGTGCAACATACAGTTTCACGGTAAAATTACATTCGAAAATCTTTCGCCGCAAAGACATAAAAATAAAAAAAGGCATAATAATCGCTTGCAAACCAGAATACTTGCAATCAGGCTCGATAAAAAATTGTAACTAGTAATTTCACATTTTTTTGTATAAACAGCAAGTTCACTTTATTTCTATCTCATTTTTTAACTTTATAAGCCTTTTTTTACTAAATGTTAATAATAACGGTCCCTTTTATAATATGACTAGTTGTTGTCCGTAACTTTTATTTGCGTAAGTATAAAAAATGTGTAATCTCGTTTTATCCCATTCCTGTAGGAATTTCGGCATATCCTCTCTTATTTAACTGCCCTCTAAGGAATCTATTTGCCAAGTTTCGTTTCCCACTGATGGTTTCCCTCAACGAAACTGAACGCCGCATTTAGCATTAAAGGCAAGAAATGTGAATCATCTATTTCAATATAATTTTGGAAACTAAGTATTATATATTTTAGGAAACCGATTATTCCGGATAGCTTCTATTATAGGAGTATATTAAAATCTACCTACACTTACATAAAGAAAACCGGTTAAGTGCGAGTCAGATTCGCCAACCGAGACTTCCGTACCAATTTCAGGATTAGAGTATATGCTGAGTGCATATTATTTATTTATTTATTATTTTTCTATGAAATATCTAAAACTTTACACTTTTCCCTTTATTGTATAGTATTGTAAACTCTCACTTCGTGTTAAATTTTATAAAAAGTAAGGTTTTGATGACGAGGCGAATTTCATATAAAACGCAGCAAAATCGATACTGCTCGTGTCTTTTGACATAGAAACTTGATTTTTTCTGTAGTTCAAGGGACCATAGACTTTAATATTTGAAATTATTTTCATCTTAATACAGCCACACGTACTCTAGATAAATGGTCTTCACGGACAACAAAGTAATCCTACAACAGTTACTGTTTTACCTTTTGAGGTACGGAACCCTAAAAAGGAATGGTAAGGGAAAAATATGTTTCAAATTCAAAATATTCTTTATTCAAATAGACTATTACAAGCAGTTTTGAATCGTCGAATGAACATATAAACAAAAAGCTACATTATATATCTACATATTATAAATCTTCATTTAAATTAATATTATAAATCTATTCATCTAAATTGAAACCTTTATAAAAATACCTGCGTTATTCATAATAATACTGTAAATAATTTGAAGATCATCTATAAGTGTATAAAATAATTAATGTATAAAATAATTTACGCTAAGGACTAAATAAATAAAATTACTTGAAATGAGCGTAAATATGTTAATAGTAGGTCGAGGAGCATGAGAGGACCGGTTCGGCGACCGTGGCATGCGACTGTCGATCTTTTATAAAAAACTCTTAAATTTGTTTAATTTTACTTTTTAAATACACTTGCTTTAGATTTTAAATACACTTTTTATGCTATCTCCAAAGCTGGCTCACATTGTTTGTCGGAGCTTAGCACCGCGCTTTGTTTAGATACCAGAAAGAGAAAATGAAAATAATTCATTGTACGGCAATTAATTCAGAATTAGGCAGAAAGGGAGGGACGGAGTGTCTTAACACTTGGTTCCCTCTGCCTACCCTGCTGAGTGCGGGATAAAGCGTGAAGCTGACAAAAAAATGTTAATTGTGCAGTTCATACTAGATGCATTTAAAAAATAATTTGTACCTATTTTTTAAAATAACATTTTACTGATCTATTTTAATCAATATTTTATTTTAAGCAAGCTTAAATTAAATTGAAATTATTTTGTTCATTTTTTGATGTTAGTTTTAGGGTCAAGGTCATGGGATGGGAAATGTAAAATCACGAGGAATTTATTATTTCCCGTATACAGCATGGTATGCAATAGGAACCTACTGTTAAGTCACTCATTTCCTAGAGAAGAAATTGAACCTTTTACCGTCACGTTTATAGTCCGACCTTGTGCCGCTGCGCTAACCGAATTAAGGAGGGATTGTGTGTTGAGTGGCGGAACTCAACGCCTCGCTTTGTCTCATCGTTATTCGTCATACGGATCAATAAATATTTAAAAAAAAAACGATTTTCTTAATTTTTTTCTATGTTTTACGTTAAGAACTTTGGTCGTATGAAAATGACAAATTCCAATCGCATGTCCAGAACTAATAGAAGATGATTTATAACGACAGCTGTATAGTCACCTCCAGAGCCAAGTAAGATTTTGTATGAGAATCTCGAGCTATTTCCATACCGCGTAGGAGTTGGACGCAGCCCAAGACACATACCAGCGAATTATTAAATAACTCTTTTATACATGATTTCGAACTATAAATATGTTAACTGAAATGAATCCAGGATTTTACCCGTTCGTTCTTATTTAAGATTAATATTCAAAATATGCTATATTTAAACAAGCTTGTCTGAACCGTCTTATGAACATAAAGCTACCACCGGCAAGAAGAGAGTTCCGCTGAGAAGAACTGGCTAGAAATAAAGAATTCATATAAGATATGATGAATGTTTTATATCTTATAGACTTTTGCAATTCAAAGAAAAGATATTATTGAGATTGGAAACGCAACGGTTGTAGGTTCGATTGCCACCTGGGAGATTGGTGTATTTAATTTGTTTTCATTTTCCTGCTCTGGTAGTACTGGAACTCAACGCTGCGCTTCATTTTGTTACTTGCAGATATTTTGTTGTGTCTAACAAAATATCTGCAAATAAATCTTGATACTTAAGAATAGAAATCAAAGAAAAAGAATAAATTATCTCTTAATGGTGATAAAAATTAAGGCCATAGCGTTAATTAGACAATGCTATGGTAATAATAACCTAAAAACATTTAATTATGTAGTTGAACTTAATGACGCAGTTCTGGCGCAAGAGCACTCGGGGAAATTAATTATTATTTATTAATATTTCTATGCTCCGGTACCAAGGCACAGCGCGGCGTTGAGTTCCGCCACGACGACCTATCAAATATCTAAAAGTAATGTATCTGTCAAAGAAAATAAAATATGTGTTTCTTGAATAAGCTAAATTATTTTTTTATTATATGTACGTCTACTATCATATACAATTAGTGTAGTTAATGAAGTATATAAAGGTAGCTGGTTTCGTTTAATTGATTTCGCTTTTATCGTACATACCCTTACCTTTCCTTGTGAGGTTTTACATTTCAATGATATTCAGTCTGTCTGTAAGTATCTTAATAGCTACTAGTTATTATTAATTTCGCTTACAACAGGAAGTTAAACCTAGTGTCAAACTATTCCGTTGAGCATTTTCCGGCCGAATTAACGACATTTTGCGTCGAGTGGTGGAACTCAGTTCTGGGCTTTGTCTTCTTACTTTCCGCCAAGAGTTGAGTTCGAGGAAATGAAGTTCCGAAAATTAAGTGGCGCGTATGAAACAGAGTTTCTAAACTATGGTTCTCTGCCTCTTCTAAGGCCTCTACCTACTTTATTATTAGCGGGATACAGTGTGAAGCTAAAAATTACGTTCACTTTGCTTTCAGGTGCGGATTAAAAAAAAACCTTTATATTAAAAACCAAGTAAAGTACGCATTATACCAAGTTCACATAAAACGTATGAAAAAATAAATATTCCTTACTCCCCTCAATATAGAACTTATTTTCCCGTGTGTTAAATTTACAAGTAAAAATTTTAACTTTATATCTACTGGTCTAAAGATTAAATTCGATCGTCCGTTTCTATCTCGTCCGTTGCTTCTTGACCTACTGCCGCCGCCATATGGTCAGTGGCCCTCTAACCATATTTATATATGAATCATAACGGGGTTCAATTTACATTGTAGTAATTACACTCGAATTTTACTTGTTCGTGATAAAATTGCGAATATTTTTTTATTATCGTTCGCTTTTTAGGCTCCAAATTTTAAAAGAAAAAAAACGGAGCAAGGGTTCCGTTAAGGATCACTTGTTGTAAGTCCGTCTGTCTGTCAAGATATTTATTTTTAATTACTTGTTTGTGGAGCTGTTACAATTAGATATAATGCCTTCGTGGTGAAATCAAGGTGTGACTGATTTATAAGTGTATAACTGACTGTTGTAGATTTATATAATTATGTTTCAAAGAGTCCGTTCTTATTCACGCTGTATACCGCGTAAGAAGAGTTTCCCACATAGGTATAGCCCAATTTTCAAGAATCAGTATCGAGTGTAGGAACTCAACAACACGCTATGTCTTGTTTTCAGGGCGAGAAAATGAAAATTATTCATTTCACCGAGTGAGAATCGAACCCTCAACAGTGGTGTTTACTCTCACCGCATGTGTTGCACGATGACGGTCTCAATACATACTTTTAATTCTAACATTCTACTTAATAATGATTACGGATATTATGGGACATTTTTTTTATTTTTAAATAAAGAAGTTTCATACTTTTTTCACACAGCAGTTGGCTTTCAATTAACAAAGCCCGGAACTCAACGCCGCACAACCAGGACAGGCCTAGATATTTTTTATTTTAAATTTGATTAATCTCTATATGTAGTAAAACAGTAAAAATATTTTGTCTGGACATTTTGTATTTTTGACTGAAATGGATAGAGGGATACTTAAAAACAATAATAGAAAGCAAAATATTTTTTTTTATTTCTTGTCTGTCTGTCTGTATAATCTCTGAAAGTACTGAACCCATTTACGTAAAACTTTCACCAATTTCTTTAATAATAATATAGCAATGTTTATTTATATATAGATTGCTATATTAAATTAAATGGTTGAAGTCGTAAATAATTCAACACACTGATGAAGAACGACTTGATCTTCAAATAAATGTCTAAAACATCCTTTGTACGTGTACTTTGTAATAACTACATATTTACCAATTGTACATTTAGCTAATAATATATGACTATTCAACACAATTTCCTTTCCCTGAGTTCTTGAGATTAGCGCGTTCAATCAAACAAACACTTTTATAACATTAGTTATTAGATAGTCTACTATAGGCTATGGGTACACCACGCCGCAAGTCTAATCGAATTATTTGATCCGTTGAACAAATGTTGTAGTATTAGCTTACCGTATACAGTATATGCAGTACAGTACTTTCTCTCACCGTTAGAAGATTTCGCTACATCATTATAGAACTGTTAAGCTTCTTAACTTACAATTATGGAATTATATATGATTTTAAATACGTAAACCGTCGCTTGGATGGTGGAAAATGGTCTATTAAAGACCAATTTGTTGTGAGCGGTACGGCGTTAAACGCGACGGTTGTGTAAAATATTAATATTTTAACAACATGCTTAGTTTTCTTATAATAATTGAACTTGAACACTCTAAAAGTGAAATTTCCACTGAGCCAATGCAGTGTTAATAATAAAGTTAGTTAATTTTGAAACGGAACTTGTGACTTCGTGGGAGAGCGCAAGCTTAAATACCTTGTCAAAGACTTAATAAAGCAATAAAGTTGCTGGCTTCGTGTTCATTGAGAATATTCTTTAATGCTTTTTGTAATTAGAAAATGATCGCAAAATAAAAACAGACGGTAAGCATGACGGCTGTGGATTCGATTTCCAATCAGAGTATTGAATAATTTTCATTTCCTCGCACTGGTAACAAGACAAAGCACGGCGTTGAGTTCCGGCACTAAATATTGAATGTCTAAAAAAATGTGCCTTGCGTGGAGAAAATAGTGTTTTAGCACTATGTTCCCCTCTGCGGAATACAGTGTGAAGCTAAAAATGATCATTATAAATCGGTATATCGGTATCGGTATCATTATAAATACAAATAAGTTTGATATTTACAAGTATTCATTAGCATTGCGTCCTCGGTTTTTGCTTGTCGCATTCAACTACTATACAATTTCGTTTTTCGGCTTAAAGATATTTATTTCTCAAAAAAGACTTTACAGTCACTTACATGAGATTTGTCTAATTAATGTTTACAAATTTAAAAATTCAGTCTTAATACTTGCAAAATGTTCTTTATTCTTGCTTCTTCTTGCTTCGTTTAACTTATTTATATAATGTTAATTACTAGAGGGTAGAAATGTTTTTTTAGTATAAAGTTGTAGTAACAATGAGTGATTTTATATTATTTTAATAGTAACATTTTATATTTGTTATAATTACACATTTTTACTCACGAAATTTGACTTAGAAAGTTGAAATTTATCATGCACGTATGTTAGGAAGTGTAGGGGAGCACTGGGGGAGCATTTTTCGAAACTTTACCGAGAATGGGAATAAACAAAACCTATTTTACTTATTAAAATCCACACAAACAAATTTATGGGCGACAACTAGTTCAATATAATTTAAGTAAAAGTGCGAATATCGCGTGTAAACTGCAATTGTAACAGTTTTTGTCTATAGTTTTTGTATGGAGGTACGTTTCTATAGTAGTTCCTCGTTGGTGCTTGCGTAATGGTCGTGACAAAATACAATCTTAGCATCTCAGGTCAATTGCCGATAAACACGTTATTTTGGATTAGTTTGTTTTTTATATTTTTTATATTGTTGAAAAGATTCACTGGAAAGAATTTGAAGAAATTAGAAATAGTTTAATACTTAGTGACTTATAAAGTTATCATATGCTATGTCACGCTATATGACGGAGGAATTAAATGTTCATTTCTTTGCTCCGGTGGCAAGGCAAAGCGCGGCGTTAAGTTAAGCCGTCACTCAACACGAAAAATCTCAATCGGCGCATATGATAATATCACTTGATACAATAATATGCTATCAACATAGCCCAAAGGATTAGTAGGCTGAAGTGGCAATGGGCTGGTCACATTTGCCGCTGAACCGATGACCGTTGAGGTAAGCGCGTTCTAGAGTGGAGACCATGCCTCGGCAAGCCTAATCCGTACTCCGTTACCAATGCACCGCCCAATTTCAAAACATTGCGAGTTGAGTGGTGGAAGGAAATGTAAATAATTCACTCCCGGAATTTGAAGTAAGGAAAAGCGGCTAAAAAATTAGCGGAAATTGAACCCACATTCACAGTGTATAGTTAGACAAGGTAACTGTTGTCCAATGACGAAATAATATTGTAACATAAAATACATAATTATATTACATTTTAGTAATAGCATTTATCATTAAAATATTTCAATTTATTTTGTAAAATGGCAGCGTATTGAGTATTGTGGTCGAGAATTCGATGCCCGTTTGTGGTTTATCTGTTATAATAATAATATATATTATGAAGCGCTATTGAAATGAGGTGGATATAATACGGGGTGTACTGGTTGGTACAATTACTGACTTACGAGTCCCGTAGTGTACTATCGGTACCACTAGGGTCCCCCTGCCTACTCTGCAATACGCGGGATATAACGTGAAGGTATAAAGAAACTAAATATTTAAAGTTTCACTAAAACTAATTTTCACTAGAAGTGCCATTAAGATAACATCTTCGTCGTAGTTTTTTTATAGAACATAAAATGATGAAAGATTATGCGTTAGCAGGCAGCCACTGCGACCAAATACTGTTAGATTGTACGAAACCCACTGTACGGAACAAGCGCTTCAAACTAGTTGTTAAAGAAAGAGAAACAGCTCTCTATTTTCTCCTTTTTTTTAAAGGATTATATTCTATGTTTTTATACTAATAAAATATTTAGTCGTCGCCCCTTTGCTTGCGTAGACTTTAAGGTGTAAAATATAACAGTAAGAATTTTGAGAAATTCCCTCTTAGTGTTTCCATACAACTTCCTACATGCAAAATTTCAAGTTTCTAAGTCCACTAGTTTTATCTGTGCTTTGTCTGCCAATCATTCGGAAATAGAAGAGATATATATATATTTTTTTCAGCCCCACGCGGCGCCGATCGAGATTTTTCGTGTTCAGTGACGGCTTAACTTAACGCCGCGCTTTGTCTTGCTACAGGAGCAAAGAAATTAACATTTCATCCCTCCAAATGAGAATCGAACCTACAACCGTTACGTCTACAGACACACGCATGCGCCACTGTGCCACGAAGGCCTCTGTTGGTTTTATTTTAACTTTAAAAAATAAATAAATAATAATAATAATAAATGTAAAAAAATCTTTAAAAAAAAATCTATGGCTTAAGATGGAGGATGTGTTAGAAATTTCTCAGTGTATTAAATTGCATTCTAGTTTCAATGTAATGTTTAAATTTGAATAAATAATGTCAATTGCTATGTAAATAAGAGTGAGATTTATTGATATTTATAACTTGTTTGCAAAAACCATGCAAAATATTTGGCTGTGTTTCTATTATATTCATATAGTTCCTAATTTGGTTCTGAGTCAGGGAATACCTAGTTTACTCCGTTTTCTATTTTCTATTAATTTAGGCATTAGATTTTATAAAATATATATTTTACTTTTATATTAATTTTTCTGCTTTCGTTAAACGTGTTAAGCTTAAAAACTATCGGTTCGAATAAAAAAATGTATGTAATCCAATGTACAACTTCTTGCATTTAGTATCTTTGATGTCATAAACAACATACAAACTACCTTTTATTTATATGTAGATTTTATTTAAAAACCTGTGTCTGTATAATGGAAGGTAATATATAACGATATTCGATTAATTTATTCGATTAATTATATTGGATTCGATTTCAATATTGAATTATTCGATTCGATTTGGGTATTTTTTGACATATATATGTATCATTACAGTTATTTTACAAAGAATATTGTAAGTCCTTGCCCAAATTAATAATTTAACATTTAAGGCTGTTTCAGAACGAGTAAATTTAATTATTCATTGACATCAACATATTTGGCAGTCAATTCTGCTTATTAAAGGAATAATCATGTAGTTTAAGCGGGCGAAGCCGCTAGAGGGTCACTAGTTGTAGACAAAAAATGAACCCGCAATCTCCTCAAAATTAGTAAGCGCAGTTAACCACTGTACCATAATTGTGTCGTCGTGTGATACGAACCGTTTGACATGGTTTCCTCTAGCGCGGTGCTCGCGTACATGTCTGTATAGAGAGATATTTAAGTGTATAAAATGCAACACTACATCCGCTTACGTAACGGTATTTTTATCTATTTAATAGAAAATATGATAATTTTTAAATTAAATTCTTAAATTTCGCAATTTTTATTTAAGTATAATAATTAATATATGAAATATATATTTTTATGAAAGTGTAATTAAATTGTGTATATAAATACAGTGTCTGACTTTAAAGGCGGTTGTGTGTTCCCACTCGGCAGAATTGACTCAGTAAAATTATATATTTTTTATAAAAATAACGAAAAATTTTTAATAACCAATATGTTAAGATTGTCCTAGGCCCAAATATCGTATCCACTACTATTGCGTGTACATCCAGATAATTTATAGAGGCCAGTCGTGGCGTAGGGGAAGAAACGTGTGACTGTAAAATCGAATGGATCCCCATTCGAGGATCCTAAATATTTATTTAAATGTATATTTCCATTTCTTCGCTCTGGTATCGTGTTAAAGCGCGGCGTAGAGTTCCGCTACTCAACACGCAATACTTCTAGAATTCGACGGAGTGTCTTAAAACTATGTCCCCTCTGCCTGTGTGCGGGTAGATACGTAGTTTTCTAGCATATACACATCAATATCAGTCAATTTCACCGTGAACGTGACAATCTTCTGTTTTCCATTGCCTCATTGTTACATTCTCACTATTGAAATAGAAAACTTATAATTATATGAGAAAACAGCTACCGAGTGAATGGATGAATGTATTATGATTTAGTTTAACGCTTGATTGATCTGAGCAAATTGTACAAAACAGATATGCATGAGGCGCATCTACCCTCAAAAAAGCTGTGAACAGTTTTCGCGTTCTCGTACACCAAGGTTCCCGGTTGCAATATCCTGTATCACTAACTATATATTATATCGTCAACCTACAGGGGCGTATTTAGGGATACTTTTTGGGGGAAGTGGTCTGGATGGGTAAATTTTTTGTTGTTATAAATTCTAGATTGAGCATGGATCACCCGGCTCCCTAACTCCTACTTCCATGTCAAGCTATCAACCTAAACGAACCGTGAAGCTGTATGAAGACCAGAAGTGTGACATCATATTATAAAATAAAATCAAAATCAAAATCCTAGTGTTAAGACACAGACAACCAAAAGTCATTCAGAGGCAGATTCAGTTATAAAAAATAAGAAAAAGCTATCGAACGCGGAGTGTCTTATCGATGAACGGAAGATATATGACTCTCCTATCTCGTTTATATAATATCTTATACATAAACACAATCATTGCAAGTATCATTAAACTATAATTATCATAAGATTGATTATTGATTATATAATCATTATAAATATCATTATAATTATTACAACATAGAAAAACACTTTCGTTGTTCAGAGAATGGTTCTTTTTCTTAAGTTATGGATAGAAGTCACGCTAGTACCGTCAGCTTCTTATGAAATGATTCATTTGTATTTAAACAGGTGGTGCCAAAGGTGTTTGGTCGTAATATTTTTGTAGAAAATATTTCTTTCAATTATATTTTTATATCAATTTTATTAAAGTATTTTTTTTGTCTCATTTTAATGGAAAATATTATTTATTTTGTGTTAAAGCCTAATTTTATTCAACGAATTTTCAATTAAGTATATATGTAAAATTTTATAAATGTACTTTTATGTAGGTATGTTTGTTTGTTAAGATTTTTTTCGGACAGTAAAATTTAGTAGAGTCATATCAAGATGTAAAGCTTTTCAACCGAAATGAAGTGCATATCAAGTTAGGGAACAGTCCAGATTTTACAAAAATACGATGTATTATTTTTTGGGATGGATATAAATATGTACCTGCGTATTGCTAGATAATTAAAAAATATATGAAGTTGGTAAAATTTCTCTTCAATTATTTTTATTTTTCAAAAAATATATATTTTGATATGTGTAGCATAATTTTGTTGATATAATATCATAATAATAAATTTGCAATTTTATTTCTTTATTTAAATATGTATAAAAATAAATTATTATTAATTCATGTGTACTTTTACTTACAGAATTAAAATAACAGTTATAATTTTTTTGTTTATATAAATATCATAAAATATTTTACATTATTTAAAAAAAAAACGTTATTTTTCGATACATGTAAATACATGCCATAAATGTACCCTCCTCCATAACCATCCAAACACTTTTAACACTTATACAAATATGCGATAAACTAAGCAAATAGATAATTAATATTAAATCAAACATAATTAGCATTATGACTGTTGACCTACTTTATACGAAACTCCATAGAAAAAAATATGTGAACGTACCTCCAAATACGGTTTTGCCATGTTAACATTCGCGCTGCATTTATAGGCATGTATCATTTTACACGCCGAATTAATAATAATTCGCTTACCAACATACTTTGGACATTATAAAAAGTGGGAAGTGTGAAAAATAATAGGGGAACATTCCTCTCCCGGTGCCCGCCCACGTCACCTCAAAATAGAAACGGGTAAGGCTATGTATATAACATCTAGAGTTACTTTGGTTTTGGTTGGTAGAAAAATCTAGGTTAGATATCGCTTAGCAGAGAAAAAATTCACAAAAAAAATATCAACTTACCTTGTTGGGACATCATTTGGCTGTAGTGCTCGGTGCGCTGGACCCGCTCCTGCTGCACAACGTGCTCGCGCCGCTCGGAGCGCTCCCACCGTGATTTCTCCATTTTACACAAAAAAATATACTATAATAAAATTTAAAATAACCGTCACTCGTTTCTTATGTCCTATACACTATAACACGGGTTCATTTGGCTTAAGTCATTATAACCCAATCGACGAGCAAGACGTCGGTCGATTGCGAATTCTTAGCGGATAGTGAAGCTGCGCAGGAGTGGCGCAGCGGCGGGGTGGGTTACCGAAATAAGTTGTTATTTTAAGATATCTCCCCCCCTACGCGCCTCCCGCAGTACACTGTGCGAGTATCAAGTGTATGGCTCTCAGCTCTCAGTGTGTATGTATCGCGGCATAACAGTCAGATGAACGTCTCCACATTTTGTAAATTTTACAGGAGAGCGAATATACTGGGTATAATCATCACCTCTTTTATTATTTTATTTTATTCTATTTACCAAATTATAAATAGAGGTAGTATATTATACTACCTCTTTTAATAAAGGTAGTATAATAGTTAGTTATATATGTATATTTGTATTTAGATGTTATTATTTACTATAATATTATGGTATATTAGTGAAAATAAGATTTGTTGTAGAAAGATAGGAGAACGGAGTTATTGTACTTTGCGTCTGTTTATAATGAAAAAAATTTTTTTTGTAAAAATATAGAAATTAAAAAATAATATGTATAAAACATATTGAAATAATAGTACAATATAAATATTTTTTAAAATATATATTATAACGTGACCTACATTCGTATGTACTACGTGGCTGCGCGTGCGCAGGAAATTGTCTTCTATATCATTATGAAGATTAGGTTCCATTCCCATTCATTATGCACTTATAAACTTTAAATGTATTATAATTTAAAAGGTACTCAAGAATAATAAAGACAAAACTCGGCATTAAGTTCCGCTACCTAGCTATCGCCAAATACTCTCTGTTACTATTTTTTTTTATTTTAAAAGCTTCATCCACGGGCGCATATTTGCCCGTGCCTTTTTTTATTTTATGAAAGTTCTTTTAATGTGGCGTACTTAATTTTGGGACAATTTAAACTGCACTTATATCTAGAGCCGACAATCTTTTTTTTTTCTTTCTTTTTTTTTTCTTTTTCTTATTATTTTTTTTAACATATATTATTATAGCATATTACATATATAACTGTCTTATATATAATTATTTTATACATGTATAAGTGTGGAATTTTAGATTTGGGCTGGCTTATGCAGAACGCCTTCCTTAAGTTTTTGGATCAGTGCCTCTATCACCCTATCGTCTCTTTGTGACATTGCACTCTCTGTTACTGGTATTGGACGAATATCCGAATAATTATGTAGCCTTGTTTATAAATATATATCAATAAGGGGATACATATACAAGTTGCGTCTCAATGATCTTCACTCTATTTCTTAAATAATATAGTGCACAAGAGTTGGTCCCTCGTTAGTGGAACTAATTAAAAAAACACTTTAATACAACGACGTACATACCGTACATATTTCAATTTCACATATTATAGATACAGTATGAGACCATTCTAGTAGAGTAAGTGACAACTTACTCTCCCAAGATACTTTATAAATTCATTGTAGAATTGTATACCTATACAGTTTGATATTCGGTTTTTGTTGACTCCTATTATATTTACAATATTATCTATATTAAATTATAATAATGGAAGATAACTCTTCCTTAGCAGTCGAGAAAAAGAAATATTAACACCGCACTTCCTTTTCCCAAAGCGGGTAAATGAAAATAAAACATTCCTGAATTAACTTTTAAAAATTCAGCTTCACGCTGTATCCCGCGCACAGCAGGATACTGCATTGATCTCTTTCCACCAATGAATACTGGAGGTATTGCGTGTTGCCTCGACACAAGAGCGAAGAAACAGAAATATAAATTTATATAAATATTTCATTTCTTCGAGTGGGGATCGAACCCACAACCAGTCGCGTATACACTCACGCTTTGTGCCCCTGCGCCAGGATTAGCGTCTTAACCTATAGGTAAATAAAAAAATCACGCTGTATCCCGCACACAGCAGGCTAGGTAGAGCTATAGCGATCCCATATTTCTAGTAACGTGAGCTGTTTGAAGGAGAAGCGTGAACCCTTTCTGTACTAATGGAATGGATAGCTCGTCACATATAATGTAAAATGTCAAGTTTCCTGAATCACACTTGAAAAGAAATGTTTTATACATATATAACTAAGACTGAGGCGGCCATGGCTTGGGTCATTTAAAAATGTGCGATGTTAAGTTTCGCTCAATCGGCTATTTTTCGAATTGGTGTGAAGCGCGGAGAGCGGAGTTTCTTGTCACTAGGTTCCCTAAGCAACTTAAACAAGCATGTGTCTGACATAAGCATGACGTTTGTGGGCACAATTTCTACTCAGGAAATAAAATGTTTAATATTTTTGTTACCTCGGTCTGTTAACAAGGCAAAGCATGGCGTTGAGTTCCGCCATTTAACATGCAATGCTTCGAGAATTCGGAGTCTGGACTAGGGCATCGTCGACGATTTTTAAAAGAAGAGACTAAATAGTCAACCCATTCTATTCTGTCATTACTCTTTTACCAGAGCGACGAAATTAAAATATTAAGTCTTCTATTCTCTGAGTGGGAATTGAATTCACAACCGCCGCCTTTACGTAAGGCACACGTAACAAAATAATAATTTAACAATACATTCTAGTATTGTTCAATTATTATTTTGTTACTCTTTGATTTTTTGCAATGTATATTAGCATTGTTATTGTTTTTAATCATTGATCATCATCAACACACTATTGGCGTAGTTGTGCGTTGGCTGAATATTCGCGATGATTTAAGCTTCAAAATATTCGTATTCTTAAGATAGATTTTTCTAGAATAGACCTAATCAACGTGCCGCACTTTATACACAATTTATTAATCTGACAAATGATATTAAACTAGCGACCCCCTCGCGGTTTCGCCCGCTTTAACTACTAAATTATTCATATAATGTATGTTTGCAAAGCACTTAAGATAATGTGAAAATTAATTAAACCCTAATGCAACCCGCATTTTCGTAGTTCCAATAAGGATTTTCCAATTGTTTTAAAATAAACACAAATAAATAACACAAACAACAGAAAACTTAAATGAAAGAAATTATAGACAACAGACTACCTACTATTCTCTTACCAAAAAATACTTAAACGAAAGATGTAACCAACTATGTCGCGTGGAAATACATTATAATTATTCGATAACTCCAAAGTACTTCTAAAATTACTTTGCCGGGCGCAGAATTGAAACATTCTCTCGGCCATCTCCGTAGTAGCTCCGAAGGACATCAGGGCCTTGGTTCTCTGACGGTTAATGCTATTAGCCCTATTGGCTTTTACAGCAACACCGGTTGGGTAGGGAAGAGGGTACTCTGTCCCTGAAGAAATGCAAGCACGACGTGGCTGCCTCTGAGGAAAATTAAATAGAATGCATCGGCCGGGAATCGAACCCTGGCCGGCCGCGTGGCAGCGGAGCATTTTACCACTGAACCACCGATGCGTGTAAGATAGGCGGGCGCGGCAGACGCAAAACGTCGCGGGGGGCAGAGGGACGCATGGCTAGTGGCGGGCCGTTTCGCAGCAACGATTTTTTGATATTGTAACAACTTCTAAAGTACTTATTAAAATGAAAAACAGTAAAAGACAGTTTTGATCAACATTAAGTGACCAACGTAACTAATATACTTATTTATATGCTGAGAGTAAGGGATAATTGAAACATAGCTGATGAGTCAACGGCGTGATGTGTCAACAATTAAATGCGTTTTTTTCTTAAACTATTCACATTTTCGAAATAGTGCAAAAAGCAAATTTTATCTTCGTTTAACGTAGATAATTAATAAAGTATTTTAAAGGATAAGGATTAATACCATTATGGAGAAATATCCCTCACTCGTTATTCTTAAAAGATACGAATATGCTGTCGCGGACTTTTTTGTAGATCTTATTAAGAGGAACAATACTCCAATAGATTATTTTCATGTAGTAATTACCATTAAAGCAGCGTATGCGCGAAAGTGTCTCAACGGGTAGGACTTTATACACATTTATCGTATTTATGTTAACTTACATAAGAATGTACAAATAATAAACCATATATAAACCTTCCCTGAGAAATAATCGACCTAATGGTGAAAACCGCATCAAAATCCGTTGGGTGGTTTAGAAGAAGAAGAGTTAGAAAGTTCAGACAGACACGAAAAGCGACTTTGTTTTATAAGATATAGGATAGGATAGAATAGGATGGTTATACCTACAATAAAGCCACCGTGGCGCAGAGGCACAAGTGTGTGCCTATAAACACGACGGTTATGGTTCGATTCTCACTCTGGGGAATAAATTATTATTTATAAATATTTTCAATTCTTCGCTCTGGTAACAATGCAAAGCGAGGCGTTGAGTTCCGAAACTTAACACGCAATGCCTTGAACAAACGGCGGGAAGAGGGAAGCGGAGTGTCTTAGCACTAGGCCCCTTCACCCACCCTGCTATATGCGTGACGAAGAAAAAGTCTACAACGAAAACAGATAAAAAAGAAAATCACACGACTTGACATTTCATAAAAACAAAAATATTTCGAGCATATTTCTGAATCATATATTACAGTGATCTCAGCTTCTGACGCATCACCGCTATTTTGACGAGTGCAGGGGGTGCATCGAGGGGGGCAGTAGGGTGACCATTGCGGTAACTTATTATTAACACGCCATTAATAGACTTTTAATATCACGGCGTTGAATTCCGCCACTTAATGTCTCCAGAATTTGGAGGAAAGTGAGAACGGAATGTCTTAACACTATGTTCCCTCTGCCTACCCTGTTGAGTACGGGATACAGCGTGAAGTTGATTTTTTTATAAGCCGAGCTGTAAATAAGTAACTATGCCATAATATCTAAGAATATAAATTACACCCCTTTCTAATTGTTGTAACACAGTGAAACTTGCGTATTATATATAGATTGTATGTTTGACAATAAAATGTTATGGTACCATCGGGCTGGTCTGATGATGGAGTTAAAGCATAGCTGATGAAACCTTGCACTATCTTCTAGTAAACCTATCGAGTTTGTACCTACCTATTATAATCGCCTTATTAATGTGTTTATAGTTTTAGTTTTTTCAAACAATTTATTTGTTACTAGTGGGCGCGCGCAGCTTCGCCTGCTTATTTGCACCCTTAGGGATGAATTCTAAGAAATCACAAAACACATTTTCACTGAAATATTTTTAAGGCTGTAATACAGGCTGTATTTAATTTTTTACAAACTTTCAACCCCATATTTACACCCCTAGGGGATGAATTGAAAACCACGAAACGTGTGTTCAATGATATATTTTGAAGAGTCCAAATTACAAATTTTATAAAAATCTGTGGCGTTTTAAAGATTTTCCCATACAAACTTTCAACCCCTATTTCACCCCTTTAAGTTTAAAATTTTTCAAAATCCCTTCTTAGTGGATGTCCAGATTGCGAAAGTAAACATCTGTCCTAGTTTCACGTTTCTATCATCAGCGGTTACGGCTGTGCGTGCGTCTTTCCTCAGTCAGTGAGGACAAGTCCTTTTATATATATAGATTATATTTTTAATGAATTTAAAACATATCAAGTCAATTTTAAATCGCTAAAATTAGCTCATCTGACTGATGCGTGCAGTTGGGAGAAAATAACTGAAAAATATATCTTTTTATAAATATTCTCATCATATTAACATCTTAGTTTATGATGACCATTGTTGATGTTCATTTTAGAGAAAGAAATCAGCTTCACACTGTAGGCTACCCAGAGCAGGGGAGGCAGAGGGAACCCAGTTTTCAGACACACCGTTCTCCTTGGTTTGCGAAATGTAACTTAATTAACCAAGTGTTCTCTTAGAAACATACCAAACGTTTTACGTTGATATCGTTTTAGGTTCACGCTATATGCTGCATATAGCTGCAGGGTAGGAAGAGAGAGCCTAATGTTAAAACGATTCTAAAACGAACTTACAACCGTCGCGGTTACAGTCAGACGCTGCGCCACTGCGCCGCGATGGCCTCGGTATCAAGGATTTGCCTAAAATAAAAATGATATATGCAAATAAGACATTATTTTAATAATGAGGTTAGAGGTTCACGCTTCAAACCCTTCAATATCGACGTTTAAGTGGCGATGGCACTGTCGCTCAAGCGTCGCTGATCATGTCGTGTGATAGATTGAAATTTTAACATATTGATTTTTCTTTAAGGATTTTTGGTTATATTTTAAAGCATTATTTTTTATGCTTTAACTTATAAATAGATATATATATATATATATATATAGATAGATTGGACGATTACCAAGACTAGTGGATTCAAATCGAGCTACGCATGGTTTTTTTGTGAAAACATTGTATTATCTGTTTGTAAGGAATGTAAAGGAAAGTGAGATAAAAATATTTTATATTTTTATAAGGTAAAGGAAGTTTCAAAATCTTTATGTAATGTAAATTAATCTAAATATAAAATCGTATTAATCTAAATATAAAATATAAAATCTTTATGTAATGTAATAATTGTAAATATAAAATGTTTTTAGAGTACACTTCGGAAGACGGTAAAGCAAGTAGCACCTCTTTATATTGCTCCCAGAATGTCTCCTTTTCGGACGCGCTACATCCCGCCTGAGGAGAATAGGCACTGATTAAGTTTGTTGTAACGCTCTCAATCAGTACCTTTACTCGCTTCAAGCTTTCGGAGCAACGGTCAACTTCAAGGAGCCTATTCTGAAGCTCTTCAGCAAGCACTACGGTCACACCGTTTCTACCCGAACGTGACCCAGTGTATACAAGCCGGTAACCCTGTCCGATGTTACGAGACTTATTGCCCTTCCAGTTAGTTGCCTGGAGGAAAGCACACTGGACCCGACGTCACATGAGTATATCTGCGAGTTCCCTGCATCGTCCGGTCAGAGAGCCAATATTCCACGTTGCAAAGCGAAGTTTCCTTCTGGATACTTGCGTCTTTAACCGTGCCCGTATTTGACACGGAAGCCCTTGTCCACTTATCGCAGGTGTAAGGTGATGTGCCTGCGCGGCGTTTAGCGGCGACGCCCTAGCCGTATCCAGTTTCTGCCTGTATCTGTTCATTATAGCAGCGGAAGGTAGTTGTGTACATGAAGCTATTACTATCTGACCTCTAAAACCCAGATATGGCATAAAACCAAGGGGGAGAGGAAATAGGACAGGTAAAATAAGAGAGAAGGATAGGTAAAAGAAAGGAAGCAGCTAAGGAAAGGAGGAGGAGGGGACAAAGGACACCACTCTAACGGACTGGATGAGGGTGTAACAGTGGAGGCTCGAGGATCCGGTGTCGCGCACCCGTATGCCCAAAAACCAATATCGGACAGATATTAGCCTGGACACACTCTGGACGAGTTGTATGGTCACCGTAACATATTAATTAGTGCTTTCCACAATATATTGTCACTTGCACGTATTCAATGATTCGCATTACACTCATCCAACCGTACGAGTTGATCAAACGAATATTTTAAATTACATTGTTATATATATATATATATATGCATTTACATATTATTTTTCTTTAATCAAAGTATAATTTCACGCTGTATCCCGCATAAAGCAGAGTAATCAGAGGAAACCTAGTGATAAGGCACTCCGTTCTCCACTCTGCAATTTTAAATAATTCATATCTCCGAGCGGGAATCAAACCCACAGCAGTCGTGTTTACAGTCACACGCTTGTGCTACTGTCTATTCATATTTTAATATTCCTATGATTTGGATACGAACAAGCAACCACCGTGAGTCATCTATAACCGTGTTATATAAGTAATATAAATGGAAATTCAATTTGATTATGAAATCTCATCATATTCACGTATCAGTGCATAAATTTAATTGAGAACAATATGCTGTACCAATACATGAAGGTGCGATTTTAAAATTTTACAAAACTTTTAAATGTGATGTAATTAACATTTTTATATTGAATTGAAAATTAAACTTTAATTGAGTGGTGGTGGAAGTCAATTTATGTTTATTTTTCTCCCTCTGTCTGGCTGTAAAAGCGACGGTCATGCATTCAACTCCCTCTTGGGGGCATGAATAATTTTCGTTTTTTCTCTTTGATAAGACAAAGCACGGCGTTGAGGTCTGTCTCTTAACTCACAATTCCTTGAAATTTAGGCGTTGCGTGGGGAACGAAATGTCTTTAGACAAGATCCCTCCGTCTACCCTGCTGAATAGAGGATACAGCGTGAAATTACATAAAATAGATACCCGTAGTCATTTTATTAATAACTGAAGGTTTCTTGCCACCGTCGTAGCGCAGGGGTGTGACTGTAACGCCACTCCGCCTTACTTTTGGAAATCAATCATTCAATATTTTCATTCCTTCGCTCTGGCATCTTGGTGCCAGGCATAAGCCTGGCGTTGAGTTTCGCCACTCAACACAGAATGCCTCAAAAAAATTAAGGGGAAGGTAGAGAACAGAGTGTCTTAACACTAGGTTCCCTCTGCCTACAGCGTGAAGCTGATTTAATTTTAATTTACTTTAAGGATTTGTTATAGTCCTGCATTGCTTTGGTTATATTCCTTGAATTCGTTCGATCTATATAATAGAATTTCAAAAATTGGCACTCCACACGACGATGCCGAGCATGTTTGAACAAATCATATAATTTGTCGATTGGTGATACCAATTTCCGAGACACTTGGCGACCACCCAGAAGTGAGGTACTCGGTAAATGTATAAAGATTATTTACCTATACAACTTTATTATTTTAGTTTACCCTGATGCAATTCTTAGTATTAAGAAATGGAATTTGAAAGAAATTCCATTTTTTACTCTTGGAAACCAAGAGGTTCGGTTTCAAATTTTGCTACGTATAATTTTTTATGCGTTTTCTTAAAGTGTCTTTCTTTGTGTCTGTCTCCTAAGTGTTGAATCACGCGATCGTGAGGTACTAAAGGCATATCCATGCAAACGTATGTTTCATGGCTACGCGAGCTTCCTTGATTGAGAATCGAACCCATGACCACCATGCATATACATATATATATATATATATATATATATATATATTAAGACACTGCGATATGGTGACGTAAACATATAACATATATAGTTTTATGCAGTCGTTAAAACTGACAATGACCACCAGATGTGGTGCCAAATGAAAATATTAGTGATGTGCTTTAATTTACACTAGTTTACGTCATATCTTCTTATAGAGATTTAAGCTCTTGTGGCTCAGTGAAAATGTCCCATTTTTTTACGGCAGTAGTGGGTTCATGTCCCATTTCAAACCCACAAAATGTTTTCAAGATCTTAATCGCCAAAATATAATATTCAGTTTAGCGCTATTTAGTACAGTCATTTTTGTGAATTGTTCTCAAGACAATTGTAAAGAGGGGAAGAGGGTGTATATACAGATGTAACTTAATTTTCCTGTTTTATTAATTAATTTTTTCCTGCCTTTTTTACCTGTTCGTTGTGTCCCGCATACAACCGCAAAGCAGAGGGAACGTAACCTTAAGACAATGCGTTGCCCACCAAAAGCCCAAATTCCGAGACATTGCATATCGTAGCAGTAGCGGAATTCGACCCTGCGCTTTTTCTTATTACCAGAGGGAAAAAATGAAAATAATTGTTTCCCCTAATGAGAATCGAACCCACAATCGTCGTGTTATATAGAATACTTTATTGCATAATATACTTTTATTTGTATTGACACATATTACACCAAATTCAGAGTATAGTTTATAATTATATACGACTATAGCTTTATTTAAAGTTACTATTTTTGGATGGCTGAGTGCTATTTTGTAGTTATATATACATTTATGTATATTTTTTATGCAGTTTAGGTGCTAAATGTCAATATTTTTAAAGTTAAATAAATATTGTTTCTTTTGTTATTTTTAAGCTTCATTCTTCTGTATACCGCATACATCAGGGTTGGCAGAGGGAACCTGGGAACTAAGTGTTAAAATACTCCTTTCCCATTAAGACACTTCCGTTATTCACTTTCCGTTCAATTCTAAAAGCATTGCGCGTTGAATGGCGGAACTCAACGCCGCGGTGTACCTGATATTTCATTTCCTCATGTGTGAATCGAACCTACAACCTGTCGCGCTTATAGTTGCACGCCTGTGCCCCTGCGCCATGACTGGCCTGGGTTGTTCAGCCTTCTTGATTTCAATCGACGCTCGAATAGAACTTAGATCAAATTTATTAATTAAAAATCAGCTTCACACTGTATCCCGCACACAGCAGGGTAGGCAGAGGGAACGCCTCAACGCTGCGCCTTGCCGACACCATAGCGAAGAAATAGAAATATAATTACATTAGTGTAATGGATAACAATAAAATTCTTAGAGGTGGTCGTTCCGCTGTGGTACAGCGTCCGGCTGTTAACGCAACGGTCATGAATTCGATTTTCAATACAGCGATAAACATTTTTTTCCTCGTAATGGTAAGCAAACAAAGCGCGGTTTCGAGTTCCACTGCTCAACATGCAATGTACCGAAAATTGACCGTTTTGTGGGGAACGGAGTATCTTAACACTAAGTACCTTCTACCTAACCTGCTATATGTGGGATACCTACAGCGTGAAGCTAAAATAATATTATTAAAACAAATGTAAGTATATTTTCATTTCAGAGTCCGAGTGGGTGTGGCACAGGTAATGCTACGTTCGGCGCAGGTTTATTAATAAAAGCATTGCTATATTAATACTGGAGCTTCTTCAGAACGCATCGTGTTACATGTATCTACGTTACCTACTATTTATTTGTTTTGTATTTTTTGTTCACAATAATTTGTCGGTTTGTTTTTAAATTGTATATTTATTATATGTATATCTATGTATTTATAGCAGTTGGAGCCAGTCTTTATATATGTGGAATTTAAGCCCAAGTCCCGAGCCCAAGCCCAAGTCCCATTGCATATCGTAACTTTGTTTATGTGGAATTTAAGAAATAAAATTGTAATTCCTGTCTCTTTCTGTTTTAGTAGGAATTTTGGGAAATATTCTATTACTACTTATCTACGCTCTCTAACTGGCCTATATGCCAAATTTCAACTTTCTAAATTCAATAGTTTCCATTGCTATTTATATATCTGTATTTGCGCCCTATTGTTAAGCTTTTTATTTAAATTTTACCTTAATATATAATCGTAATTTATAAATAGAATTTAATTCATTTTGATAATTTATAATATCTTAAATTATAACCTTTTCAAAATTATTTTCTCTAATAATAACTTTAAAACCAAAATGTAATCAAAAATAAAATAAGAAACCAAATTCCACACCTGATTCATAACATGCATAACCTCATCTCATGCAACCAAAAATGTAACCCGTACAAAAATAATCCACCACAGATAAAAGAAAAACCACCCAAAAACTCAACCCCATACAAAAATAGCCCACCACCCGACCACCAAGTAAACCAATATAGATTTAAAAATAAGAAAAAACACCTGTATTACGTAAATATTTCGTTATTAGTCACGAATACCTCACCGTGGAGTCACTGACGTTGTGGGCGATGTTTTTCTGTTTCACTAAAATAATACCGCCCACCACTGGCCGGTGCCGGTGGCTGGCAGCGTTCAACATTTTCTTATTGCATTTTATATCGTATATAGTGTGTTAGTTAGTACACTTTTAATTTGGAAATTTACATTTAAATTACTTTTCTTTCTACTATACTATGGTATCCCCACGGATATGGAAATAAATATGTTCTCTGAGTGGTAATCGAGCACACAACCATCACATTAACAGCCAGGCGCTGCCGTACTGTACCATAATAACCGCAAAATTAACCAAAAAAATAAATAATTTGTAACAATTTGAAATCTGACCTCAATTTCTTTTTCAGTATTGATTAGTTAGTTGAAGCAAAATTTACATTTTAGATAGTTTTACGCTTTACCCCGCATCCATATACGACCCAAGGCAGGAGAGAGGGAAGGAGGAGGAAACTTGGATCAACATACTCCGTTCCCCACGGACCGCCTGGTTTTTCGACACGTTTAGTAGAATTCGATGCCGCGTTTCGTCTTGTAACCAGAGCGAGGACAAAAACGATTTATACCTCGGGTGGGAATAGAACTCGGGTGTACAACACCTGTGCCGCTGCACCGATGCATGATCTCATCCTACCTTCACCAAAATGTATATTTTGAATATCATATTCTGAAACTGTAAATAATTTCCACACGTTCCATTTTATATATTAAATTTGCAAATAATTCATTTAGCACTTCGCGTAGTTAGTGCTTAATTATAAGTGTTATATTTAAATATTCATGTTTCCAATAAATTGTGTAATTAATAACGTTGTGAGTACGATATTTTACTTTATTTTTGGAGGCAAATTTCGTGGTTCCAGATCCGATACCGATTAAAGCATGAATTATTATCATTCTCTGTCTCCTGTAAGATGAAACGCGGTGCTTTGTTCCGTGCAATATGTTGCAAGTACATGTAATGTCTTAAAATTTTGTAATGACTTGAAATTTCTGCAAGTTATTGGAAACAAAATAAAGGTTTTGTTTTTAACCTTCTTCTTTTTTCATAAATGATTCTATATTCCGTAAATGAATAAATATGATTTGTATTTGTCGATATCTTCGTCACTTGTGGGCCGATTTTAAAAAGTATTTTTTTCATTTTTCATTGATCCCATTACCACCATGTCCAGCCCATGTGGTCCCTCGCGTGGTCTATGGTAATAATTAACAGATATCTATGATACTTGACACATTCTAAGTGTCCAAGGTAACTCTGACCGCATGTACACTATGCTACAATGGACATTGACAACTAATCAAAATAAAATATTTCAATTTCAAACAGTACTTTATCAATAATCATCTTTATAATACTAGCATAGATTAATGAGTTAGATATATTTAGTGTCTCTTCGTGTTTTCAACATGACATTTCCACTAAAATTGTAAACGGAGGATATAGGACTTGTATCACATTTCTTACGCCACGCCCACACTGTGGTATAATAAATCATATCTATAGAATTAAGCCCGTCGTGTGTATTACAATGTTGTCTTACTGGTAAATTAGGTGGTTGTAGGTTTCATCTTCTCATTCTGCTGGTGTTGAGTTCCACAACTCAACGCACGTTTATAAACTGGAAGGAAAGTACGGAATGTTTTAACACTGGGTTCCCTCAACCCTAGCTACACTAAATAATTCGTTGAATTTTCTAATATATACTTTTGTATTCGTCGTAGAGCAATGGGACAGCATCTGGATTTAATCCCCACTTAATTTTCATTCTCTGACAAGACAAAACGCGACAAATTCAGGTGGTATGTACAGAACGGATTATCTCAATTCTAGATTCTCTCCACCCATTGAACCTAGTATTGGGACACTCTGTTACCCATTTTCCGCCGATTCTAGAGGCATTGATTGATGAGTGGTGGAACTAAAGCTTAGACGCTTTGTCTTGGTACCAAACTGAATAAAATGGAAATATTAAATATTTCGTTTCCTCGAGTGGGAATCAAACCTACAATTTGTCGTGTTCATAGTTTTCTTTATGCCACTGGCACGACTGGCACTTGCAAAAGAAGTGTGAATCTGAAAATGAATATCTTCATAATTTTTCGTATAAAAATATTCGCCCCACATAAATCTATTCTTGGACGCTTAATGCATGAAATGGCAACTACTTGCATACGACGCTGCATCTAAAACCGTGTTGAATATTCATCCATACATTTACAATGTCGTACTGTCAGAGGTCTTTCATATTCATGTATGACACAGGCTTGCTGAAACTTTCAAAAAGTTGAAGGACTGTACCGGACTGGACCGGACTGTAAATATGATAGTCTGTTGTGGGTTCATCTGCCTGTGTGTCCATCTGTCTATCTGACTCAAAACTTGGACGCTAGGTCTACATTGCCAAACCACCAGTCTTGGTCTAACGTGCCATGGGAATTAAATAATAAATATAAGAATATCTACGTATACATTTTACAGCAATGTAAAGAATAAATGCGAACGTTGCTTGGGATTGTTTATTATTTATAATTCGGGCTACTACCTGGCCTGAGATCACAGCGAGCTCCGCCGGCGACACCGACAAGTCTCAGAACTCTTACCTACGCACAATTACTGACTTCCCTGCTGTAGGTTCCCGGCGGTGTATCTTGCATGTAGCAGTGTAGACAGCGGGAATGAAGCGGGAGCCTAGTGTTGATACACTCCGCTCTCCACTTCCCGCCTAATTCTGGAGGCATTGCGTGTTGGGTGGCGGAACTCGGCGACACCGGAGCGAAGAAATGGAAATATTAATATTTAATTACGTCGAGTGGGGATCGAACCCACAAATTGTCGCGGTTCCAGACAGTTACATTACATATATTAATAATACCTTTTGCATATAACTGTTGCTAAGCGTTTGTAGGTATTTCGGCTAAAATGTATTTGTAATATTATATTCCATCGTCTCTCAAAGTAGTTCCTTGAATCCATAAAAATTATGTTCTAAGTCGACGCAATCAAAATATATGAGTGTGAGAACTTATAATATAAATAAAGAGAAAACTCCGAAGATTATAAGTAGTGGACTATAAACTAGTGGACCCGGACGCGGCTACGCCTACTTAAACTATAAGAATATTTATTAAATATATTTATAAAATTATTTTCAGTTTTCAATAGAATTAGTAAGAAAATATAAGCCTAAATAATCGAAAAGAATAATAAGTAGAGAAATATTATTAGAAAAAATATCTAAGTTATTGAAATGAACCAACAAAAGAAGTAAAAGTAACTAAAGTTTTCCGTGCGTGCGTACATCGTAGGTAGGTCGTAGGTATCGACTCTATGAAATAACTAAACATTTTTCTATATTAAATAGGTTAATTGTTGCAAGCGACATCAATTAAAATAAGAAAAGAACCAAAGTGTAGTTTAAATAAATTATAAACAGCAAATAATTACATAAAAAGTAACAATAATTCAAAAATATATGTAATTTATAAAACCGTCAACGTCGTCTGCCCGTTCGCGTCGGTCATTCTCATACTATGCCGCTCGAAGGCTAGGTCATTTGGAATCAGTGACATCTCCTTAATTATTTATTAGAATGTTATACAGTAAACTATAATTTAAATCTAGATAAAATGCTAAAAGTGCCAGTTATGTTTATTTTTATAAGGATGAATATCAAAATATAAGTTAATTATGTACGGTGGCAGCGTAGGATCCAAAAAAAACCGATTTTACTTAAAAATACTTTATTAAGAATTAACTTATGGTTACAAAGGTGAGACTTGCTCAAAGTCGGAGACAAGAATGATTTTATATTCTACGTTTAATTCTAATTTTAATTATAACAGCAGGTGCGGGGATTCAAATAACAATTCCAAGATTTAAGAGAATTGTGCAATGTATTAATTGGAAATGAAATTATGGGTAATGTTGTGGGACATGTTCTGGGTGGTCCTAGGTCAGCGATTCCCGGGTTGTGTGGGAACGTAACACCTCCCTCCTGAAGAACAGCACCTATTCGGTGTCCTTGGATTTCGAATAGTGCTGGAGAATGTGCTCTAGCGGATCTCGAGCGCTGGCCTCTTCCTTTGAAGAATTCCCTTGACTCGGTGGCTTAGGCTTTTTATTTTTCTCAAACTTTTTGGCAATCATAAAAATTACACACAGTATAATTGCCACTATAATAATTCCATAGAATGGGACTGTTGTATGGTAAAGACTATTAGATTCCGTAGATATTTTCGAAATAGGTTGCTGTGCGGAAAATTTTTTATTTGCCTCGAAAATTTCAGTTAATTTTATTGAATTTAATTTTAATGTTACTTCAGAATTTCCGCCCTTTGTCATATTAATATTACTTAGGTCAATAATTTCCAATGCTTGTCCTTTTATATAATCCTGGCTGTTAATTATAGTAAATGACGAAGTTTTTATTGAACATCCTCGTGGTACAGTTACGAGATGACTTCCGTGTATCTTCAAATATTTTTGCTGTTCACATAACAATTCTATTTTAGTAGGTTTCGGAATGGTGATAATATAATGTCGGTCATCTAGCTGTTCCATCGCTTCTGTACTAAGGATAACTGATGCGTATACACAGGTACTTTGCAGCTGCTGAGTTGTAATAAGACGCTCTATACAATCCGGCTGTTTTCCTTGTAGATAATTCACATTAGGATCACATAGGTATGATTCACCGATCTTCGGGCATTCAGCCTCTATGTACATAAAATCTTTTTCGTGAATTGCTAGGAATGGGTGAGGGGGAATAAGGATGTTACGATTTATATTTGGTACAGAGTATAAATGATACAGGGTATAATTCTTAGGAAAAACAATTGGAAACTTGAAAACTAAAATAATATCTTTAACATTATAATAATAACCTACCTTTATTACGTCAAAATAGTCTCTAAAACTAATATCTAAAAACTCATTTTTCTTATATNATTTTTAGACAGAAATATGATCATTACACGTTATTCTTAAAAGATACGAATATGCTGTAGCGGACTTTTTTGTAGATCTTATTAAGAGGAACAATACTCCAGTACATTATTTTCATGTAGTACTTACCATTAAAGCAGCGCATGCGCGAAAGTGTCTCAAGGGGTAGGACTTTATACACATTTATCGTATTTATGTTAATTTACATAAGAATGTACAAATAATAAACTATATATAAACCTTCCCTGAGAAATAATCGACCTAATGGTAAAAACCGCATCAAAATCCGTAGGGTGGTTTAGAAGAAGAAGAGTTAGAAAGTTCAGACAGACACGAAAAGCGACTTTGTTTTATAAGATATAGGATATCACTTCTGAAGAATGGAACTTTCATACAAAACGAAAACAAAATAAATCGGACCAGTAGATCCAGAGATCTTAGCGTTCAAACAAACAAACAAACAAATTCTTTTGCGTTATTATATTAGTATACATTATATATATTTGTATTAATTTATATATATAGATTTTTTGATATTTTTTTTTCAAATAAAGCGGATATACATATATGCAAATAATATGCAGTGTAGGCAGAGAGAGCCTAGTGCCAAAACACTACGTTTTCGACTTTCCGCCGGAATTCAAGGTTTTTCAAGGTTTGGTGTTAAGTAAAAATAATTAGTAATGGGAACTGAGATAGTGAAAATTATTCATGTCCTCGAATGAGTTGAACCTCGAATGAACTTACAATCAGACATTGTTCCAATTACATAATGATATATGTACTAGCGGCCTGTTAGCGGGTTTATTCATTTAATAAACAGAATTCACTGACAATCATATGTGTTGATAATATCAATGACTAATTTAATTTACTCGTTCAGAAACAGCCTTAATTGTTGGAAGTTTGAAGTAAATCGGTTCAGTACTTTCGAAGATTAGCGTGACCATACATACAGACATACAGACAAGAAATTAAAAAAAAATATTTTTGCTTTCTATTACTCTTTTGTAAGTGTCCCTCTATCCATTTCAGTCAAAAATGCTAAATGTACAGACAAAATATTTTCTGTTTTATTATAGATAGAGATTACAAAAAATATTGTTTTATATTAATATTTTTCATATTACTTATAATAAAAAGCAATTATTTTTTTTACTGGTCTGATGAAGGCGTAAACGGAAATCTTGACACATTTTCTATGCAAGCCTGTATATTACACTTAGTTACAAAAATAATATTTTTAGTCACTATTTAGGTCGCTGCGAGGTGGGTGGCGGTTGGAAGCTGTTTGTGGGTTGAATGATTCTTAAACTAAAATAAACATTCCTTTTTCTTTGATCATTTACAATATCAGTGACATACTCGTATTTATAGAGAATCACGGCAGGCCGCTCTGCTATTGAGTTGCTCCAATTTCAAACGCGATGATTGTGATTTGATTCCCACTTGAAGTAATCAATTATTTTCATTACATCGTTCTGGTAACGAGACATAACTGCGGGGGTGACGCAATCTCGAAATTGAAAGGAAAGTTGGGAATGGAGTGTCTCAACACTATGTTTCCTCTACCTACCCTATATGCGGGATACAAGATGAAGCTAAAAAAATATAAATGAAATAAAGTAATTATCCGTATATTTGATCAACTATCGTCGCCAGAAATAGCATCGTCTGAATAACCAGCGCGTCTCGCACACGTCGGGTTAGCTATTTTTACATAATTTTAATTAAGTCTTGCAGTGTTTTATGTAGGTAAAATGTGAAATCCAAATTTTCTGTACATATCTGAAATTTAATATTATTTCTGTATTGTGTTGAGTTGCGTCACTTAACATGCAATTCCTCGAGAATTCGGCGATAAGTAGAATATCGCAATGGTCGTACGTACGATAATAAAGTGCTTTAATGGAAACTTAACATTAGGTTCCCAGGGAGTCTGGATACACTGCTATGTTGGGGATAGAGCGTGAAATACTAAATGTTTTAAATAGTACATAGTGAAAGAAAACTTTTGCATTTTTCTTTGACATAATGCGATACTGTCTCACATTCTATATTATACTCCATAACTGTTATATGCAGGGACATTTAAATATTCTCTGTTCCACTTTTTTTCCCACGTTTTTAATGTTGGCTAATTTGTTAGTACGTATTAAATATATATTTTTTGATTTTTTAGTTTACTTTTGAGCAACTATTACAGATTAAATGTCCAAAATCCTGTGAGTTATACATTTGAAATGACTTGAAATTACAATTGAATTGAAATTACAATTGAATTGAATATTATAAAAAAAAACTTACAATTTTCCTTAGTATAATATAATGATTTAAAGGAATAAATAATATTAAAAGAAAGACTGGGCCACATATGGGTCGCCTGCTCTAATTACCACTCACCCTTTTCTTAACTTAAGCTATTTAAAAATACTATATATTTTACTTTTAAACTTGATTATTGCAAATAAAAATGTTTTAGTAATTTAAGAGAAAGAAATTTTTTTTTTAATTTCCCTCATATAGTAGGATACGATATTTCGATCGGATGAAAAGTACAAAAAGCAAATATTTGATTATTATGTGTAGTGTGTATTCTGGGATTCCATCATCAGCTCCTGACTTGGTAGTAATGGGACCGACGGGAAAGTACACTCTATCAAGTAAAAAAAAATTTTTAAAATCGATCCACAAATGAGGAAGAAATCGATAGAAATACATAAAAAATATTCCTTCCTTATTTTCGGAAAAAGAAGTCGGTTAAAACATATATCAAAATAACACATAGGCTATAACGTAAGTAAATATTATATACTAGCGGCCCGCTCGCGGTTACACCAGCGTGAACTATGTTATTATTTATTTCTCTCTCCAACCCTACGTCCTAGTGACGTCTATGCAAAATTTGAGATTCCTAGCACTTGTAGTTTCTGAGATTTCGTGATGAGTGAGTGACCTTTCGATTTTATATATATAGAATCTCCGCTCCCTTACTCTCCCTATTCCTACATACTACGTACACGTCAATTTTTAATTTTCTAAGTATATTAGTTAGGTATGTGTGTTGTTTACTCAGTAAAGGTAAGAATTTTGTACAAATATATATTTTTTCTTGTTTTAAATAATTCTTCATAAGCAATAAAAACAAACAAATAAATCAATATATAATAAATCAGTGCTACAGTAGTGTTAACAGCCAATTGGATTTTATATGAGATTTGCGATAACATTTCTGAAACTATTTATTTTTCCATTGGTTGGATTTATATTTTTCACAATACCTACTTTATAAGTTTACAGTATTTAAGAAACAAACTTTAAGAATCAATTGAAAGAACCGATTGAATAAAAATATATATTTATTCTTGGTGTGTTGTCTAATAGAATACCAATAATTATTCTATTAGACAACACACCAAAAATTCCAATGACGCAGTGGTGCAGTGTCTACCTTTCGTGGATTCGACTCCCACTGGTATGAATTATTCCCATTTTCTGAGGTCTGTGAACAAAACAAGCACGACGTTGAGTTCCGATGCTCTACACGCAATGCAAAAGCCAAATAATGAAAACATAAACACATAGATTGATAAACACATTACCCCTTGAATTGCGCTGTCGAGTAAAGAAAAAGTTAATCAACAATCAGCATATACGAAAAGCTAAATGCTGGAATATTTTCCATTGCATTCTTCGCAATTGGAATACTGCCCCTCCAACTTGGCAAGGTCTCAGCTAGTCCTACGTTGTTTTAAGGCGCTCCTCTAAAATTGAATATATTCTCATTCTATTCATAGACTGCTTGTTTTCAATTTCTTGGTTTATTCTAATAAAATATTATTACCTATTATTTGTATATTGATATATCATAAGGTGAGAGTTGTCTGACTGGATAATCTGATTTTTATATTATATCTATAGATAATTGACCTAAAAACACAAACAATATTCATCCTTAAATACCTTCAGAAGACACCAATTTAAGTTATTAAGTCGATAGTAATTAAATGTACGAAAGACTTTTTACCTAAATACTCTACTGACTTATTTCAGTCTCTTATACTGTTTTTGTAATACGATGATATAATGGCGAAGTGTGCTGATTCTGTATGTGATAGTTGTCTTATATAGTACGGTAAGTAGAGAGAACTTAGAATTAAGACAGTATACCAAACCACCCAATTTTCGTACATTTTATAGGGCGAAATTCAACGCCGCGCAGTAGTCTTAGGCAGTCAGAGTGAGTGAAATGAATTTCACACCCCCAAGTGGCCACCAACTCCTTAGTCGTCCAGTTTATAATATATAATATAATATGCCTATATTTATATACACAGTTATTTCTTTGACTATTTTAAATTCAAAACGGCGTTAGGTTCCGTCGTCACTAAAAGTATAAACATTGGCAAAGCTTGATCATTAAATGAATATTTCAAAAGTCATTATTCATAGTTTTATATCGAATAATAAATTGTTGTATTAATACTTTTGGCAATGATTTGCCCAGCCATATTCTGGTAATTGTAATAAATAAGCATTGCATCATTAGTCGTTCAGTTTTGGAGACCGTCGACGCGATTCCTACTATATGAAACCTTCTTCTTCGTGTAATTAATAGAAATGTTTAGACTGAGTTTCGCTAGTGTGTAACGTTCGTCATATCGTCATACGAGCCAGCAAATGGACGGGCTTGGACAATTATTTTCATTTCCTCCCTGTGATAACAAGATAAAGCGCGGCGTTGGGTCCAGGTGTTAAACGTGTCTGTCTTTATAGTTGAATTTAATTGGGGAGCGGAGTATCTTAATAATAGGTTACATTTGCCTACTCTGCTATACGAAGGATATAGCATGAAGACACATTAGAGTAATAAAATCTAAGTAAATATTTTTAGATTTATTTTTTAATCAAGGACTGAGAAGGTACAGCTAATATTACAGTGAAAGATTTATAGGAAATTCTTTTCTAAGAGAATTACCGTAACGGACAAATAAACAAAAAACTAAAACCCACTAAACGTTCGCTTCTAATTTCAAATCTAGCGTTGGAGTTGCAGGGGCACTCGTGGGTGACTGTAAGCGCGGTTGGTTGTGGGTTCGATTCCCACGCGAGGAAATAATATATTCACATGGAAAATTCAGGATGGTTTGTCTTAAGGCCGAGTTACCTCTGGCTATAAAAAGAAAGTCTAAGCTAAAATATTGATTGAAATTTGAAATTTGATTTGAAAATTGAAATTGATTGATTGAATTTTTTGGCGGTGTATCCGTAAAAATAATTCCTCATATTAAAAACAGATTGTCTCTACGTTCACTATGCGGACTATATAGTGGAATAAAAAAGTGATAAAAGTAGTGACTTAGTGACATATCACTGTCACACCACTAGCATCTAGTAATCTAGATATATGTAAGTATAGAGTTTTGGATAGCAGTACGTGACCGTTCTTTACATAAACAAACTGTTAGTCTGTATATTTATTTTCATACAATTCGTTCGTTTCTGTATTTCGCGGAGTAGACACAAATAACAATTCGCGGAGTAGAGAAACTTCAGACCAGGTGGACGAAAGAAACATCGTTTTATGTAAACATTCCAGTGGGTGTTATTAAAAAGGAGGGTGCAGCACATTTTAAACTAGTCCAGCATTTCTTTTACGTTGACTTCCCGCACACAGCAGGGTATGCAGAGGGAACCTAGGAACCTAGTGTTAAGACACTATATAACATTATCACATTCAACATAACATTCTCTACTTTATAACATTATAACATTCTCTACTTCTCAGCTTTATAATATTAAAATATTGAAGTATAAATACTAGGGGCGCGTTCACATGTTGAGCGAATCGTGAAATCATTTTTTGAATTTCTAGAACCACTTACGTGGTCATATCTATATCTTTGCAATTTTCATGTCAATCGGTCAAACTGTTTGGGAGCCTATTGGAGACAAAGAGTGTGGAAAGTCTCCACTAGAGCGCTCCGCTCGCTTCGCTCGATAAACGTAGATTTTGCTATATTTCTATTATTATTCTTTATATTAGCTATCGGAACTGTTTAACTAACGGAGTCTATTAGCGGAACTTAACGCCTTTATATTATTACCAAAGCGAAATAATAATTCAGCACCACAAGTGATGGTCCGAACAAACTTAACTGCCTCCAATTTATATTCGCGCCAACTAATATAAATGAAAAAGAAGATAAACATCTGAAAAACAATCTTTCATTTTATCTTTCTAATGTAATAATAAACTGTAACAAATGTTAGAGGTCGTGCGAACATCGACCACATCTGTTGAAAATCGGCATCAGGCAGCTGAATATCATTACCGATATTTACTAATACTTATTATAGAACTAAAGATTTTTTGAACATGCTTATTTCAGGAATTGATCGATTTGTTTTTTTGTGTTGAATAGTCAATTTATCGAGGAAGTAACTGATCAATTGGATTTTTATAGAATTTACAATTTTTCAATAAAAATCGGTGCCGATTTAATTTTTTTTCCATACAAACTTTCAATCACTATTTCACACCTTTAGGGTTAAAATTTGCCCTCTTTAGGGTTAAAATTAAAAAAAAAATACTCTTAGAAAACGTATTAAGAAACATAGCGGGGTTTGAACTCACGTCTCTTCGAATTTGCCCGTGACCGGTATCCAAGAGGTACGGATTCAAATCCCGCTACGTCATCCCCCAATCACTTAGGAAAACGAATAAGTTTTCTAAAAGACTATCTTCTTTCCTAAGTGTGGAATAACATTTTAAATATGTAAAAAAGACTTCATATAAAACATAAATGACTGAATATATATTTTCTAGAACAAATTATTCTAGAATTGTATAAATCATTTAACTTAATTAAATCACTTCAGAGAATAATATAATTCAATCATTTGCATATAACATGTAGCATTGAAAGTGGAAACATTCGGCTTAATTTAACTTTCTATTTATAATAGGTACATATATAATAATAATTATTATTTTTTCAGCTTCACGCTGTATCCCGCAGTGTTATGACATCCTGTTCCCCACGCGTACATGTGGCGGAACTTAACGTCGTGCTTTGTCCCCTTGCCAAAGGAAAGGAAATATCATTTGATCGAGTAGGAATTGAAACTGCAACCATCGCGTTTACTCTTACACTGTGCTGCCAGGTCACGACGGATGTCTCTGCCCAATTTAAATGTATTATAATTTAAAATATTTATTTAGAAAACGTATAAAAATTTGAACGTAGCGGGACTCGAACCCGCGCCTCGTGGACACTCATCAAGCTACGTCGAAATACGCTCTTTACAACTTATTTATATCGTTAGCATAACGACAATATTGAACTCAACGACGCGCTTGTTAACTTATTTTATGATCACATTATAGATTATAGACAATATGTGTTTTTTTTACTTTACACTGTATCTTGCACATAGTTAGGGCAACCTAGTGTTAAGACACTCCGAATCGACGACTAGTGGTGTGACTAGTAATCGAAGAGTGGTGGGACAGTGGTGGGAAAAACAACAGAAGCTCTCAAGGTTTTACATTTTTGCAATAACCCTCTCTCGTTGCTCATAGCGTGATTGTAATGTAGCCTATAGCTTTCCCTGATACATAACAAACATTAAAAAAAAAAACTCAATCCGAACCGAACGTTCCTAAGATTAGGGGGTTCAACCAAACAACTCTATAGTTTTATAATATAAGTATGTACAAAGCATTTAAGCTGAGTTTGGTCAAATTTAAAAACTCAGACAAACAAAAAAGCAGAAATATATTATATTTGGTTAAGTTTTGGTAGTCGTAGTGCAGCGGCACAGCGCAGCGTCTGACTGTAAACCCATTCGATCGATTCGGGTTCGGTCCCCACTCGTGGAAATTAAACATTTTCATTTAATCGCTCTGGTAACAAAATAAAGAGTGCCCTTTTGTTTCGCCACAGTTCCACCATGTTACCTCTGACTACCACGTCATATTTGGAATAAAGCGTGAAGAAGAAAAAACGAAATAACTAAACAGACGAAACTAAAATTAAACATCTATAATATGAAATATCTTTAAAAAGTACTACATACGAGTGAGTGTACATACCTGCCTATATAATAAAAACAATCGATGCAAATTATATGTAAATGATGCCTATTGCCATTCATCAGTTTCATATTGTTCATCAGCTCGTGATAGTGACTGTTGCTTTCACTTTACTTAATTGTTGTATAATTTTACTTTCGTTATCATTTGAGTATGTAAATTAGTTACATATATAACAGTAGGCAGGGAGAACGTAGTGTCCAGACACTTTGTTTATTTAGTTATCGTCGATTTTAGTCGACGCCATCGTCGTAGATTCGATTCCCAATCGGGGGAAAATTCTTATTTCCTCGCTTTGGTAACGTGGTAAAGAGTAACGTTGTATTATTTACATCAAGTATCAATAAAAATAATCGTTTTAAAATTTCAAAACAACAAAAAATTAAGGAAATTATGATAATGTAACCCAAGATATAGTTTTTTTTATGTCAGTAGTCTTTATCTAACTATAAGCACGGTGGTTGTGTGTTCGACCTCTACTCGGGGGAATCATTAAATATTTAAATTATTTTCATTTCCGCGCTTTAGTAAAAACGATTGTAGGCAAATCAAAGTGTCTGATATTATATTGTGCAGATTCAAATTCCTCTAATGTTTTTATGTATATTTTTATCGATAATTTTACTTTTAAACGGAGCTTAACGAACGTAACGTTCAATTATTACGTAATGCTTAATTATAATTATATATTAAATAAAACAAAAATAATATTCATAACGATATATTATAAAAGATAATTCTATAATATTAGAATGTCTTAATGAGATATTTCATCATAATAGAAAATTAATGCTATATTTCATTTGAGAATTTCATCTTTAGAGTTTCATATATGAAAAAAAACTTTTTTGCAATATATTTATAGTTTTGTCATAATTTAGTCTCTCTCTAAACTCTCTGGATTATCATGATATTAGATTTACAAGCACTTCCCCAGAGTTAGATCCTGTAGAGCCTTCTTCTTCTTCTTCTGTAGTGTAATAGTAACAACGAAATCTCTTCAAGGATACACATGAAGAGAAATATTTTTTTCTCCATAACCTAACAACATGTAGTATCTAAAAAATAATTAAATTTTGTAAAGTTGTTAAATACATAAAATTTCAAGTTGTTAAACATGATTTCTATACAATTACTTCTGACACAATATTTAAAATTTCTTGATATTGATATTGAATTAAAAGGAATAAACCAATATTCCCAACACTACCAGCATATAGTAAGTGCAAAATAAACGCTTTTAGATACCACATGCACACACAAAACACAAATATGAAGCAAAGTAAATGTGAATGAATTTATTTAACAATTTTTCAATATGAAAATATTTGTATAGAAATCGAGATGTTTCTTCAGGCGTCGCGTCGAGTTGCGAGCGAACGGAATGTTGTAACCGCAAATATTTTTACCATCAAATGCAAGGGATATGAAATATTTTATTGAATTTCTCACACGTTCCCATCATATGTATCTTTTGCCTCTCTCTCTCTCTTTCTGTCTATATAACACGATGCACGAGATAAATAAAAATGTAAATTATTCAAAGTAAAAAGTTCTTTCTGCCAGTACTAACTGAACGAGGGCAGTTATTTGGCAATGAATGGCACTCAAAACTTTTATATTTGTAATAAATTACCTGCTATGTAGGTAAACTTAAAAATATCTATTTCTATATATATAAAATCGAAAGGTCACTCACTCATCACGAAATCTCAGAAACACCATGTGCTGGGAATCTCAAATTGTGCATAGGAGTTATTTATAGGACGTAGGTGCTCGCTAAGATGGGAATTTGCAATATTCGACTTCTAAGGGGTTGTTTGTGGGGTTGAAAGTTTGTATGAAACTTCGTTACTACAAATGCTAGGAGTCTCAAATTTTGCATGGACGTCATTTATAGGACGTAGGTACTCATGGAGACAGAAATTAATAATAACTTAGTTCACGCGGGCGAAGTTGAGGGCGGGCCGCTAATTATATAATAAAACTGTAAGGGGGTAAAATCTGTACATTGAATATAAAATAAAAGAAAACACTTCAAGGGGACCTAATACAAGTAATAGAAGGCAAAAATATGATTTTTGGAATTCTTGTCCGTCTGTCTGTTGTTCGTCTTAAACGCAAAAACCACTGGACGAATTTAAATGAAACTTCTTTTGTTATGTAGCTATAATAATAATAATAATAATATAACACTTTATTGCACAAATAAGAAGAGAATAAAATACAGTACATGATAAATATGATTAACAGTGCAATGGCGGCCTTATCACTAAAAGCGATTTCTTACAGGCAACCAAAAGAAAGACGAAAGGATTAAATTTAGTAAAGAAAGCAGAAAGGTGCAAATAGTACTACGAAATATATAAACCAATACATAAATAGCGAATACCAAATAGCTTTATATATACATATATATAAATAAACATAACATAATACATAAATATACACATATATATATACATAAATAAACAATTAAAAATAAATATACATACACTTATAATATTATCCTTTTAAAGATTAAGTTGAAGATACTACTGTTTAAGGCGTCGTTTAAATAGCCCAATCGACTGGGACCGTCTTACTTCCAGTGGCAGCTCATTCCATAGTTTTACTGTTTTAACAGTAAAATAATCACTATAGCATTTGGTGCGGCATAAAGGAATTTCAAGGATATGGTTATGGCGGGAACGGAGGTTTTGGGAATGTAGGGACCCCAGAAACTTAAAGCGCTCCTTGAGGTATGATAGTGTAACAGGAATGAAAAGGATGCCATAAAGGAGAGAGAGGGTATGCAAGTTACGCCTATATTCTATTGACAACCATTTAAGTTGACTTCGATACTGAGACACATGGTCATGTTTCCTTAACCCAAAAATAAATCGTATTATAAGTTTTGCAGACGCTCTAGTTTATTTAGTAGTTGCTGGGACAGATTTAAGTAGCACGAATCTGCATAGTCTAGGATAGGTAGAAGGAGAGCGTGGGCCAGAGAGATTTTAGTCTTTATCGGTAAAACGTTCTTCCACCCTCTCAGTCTACCTATGGAACAAAAGACCTTCCGACTAAGCTCTGATACGTGAGGCGACCAGCAAAAAGCACCGTCCATCCTGATTCTCAGATTCTTCACTTTCACAGATTCACTCTCACTAACCTCCAAGCAAACATTATCATATAAAATTGAAGGTAAGGGAGAACGTAATCTAGACAGTTGGTTGGAGCTACCAAACATACACAACTGAGACTTGCTGGGATTGATAGCAAGTCCAAACGATTTACTCCAGGTACTAATAATTTGTAAATCTGAATTAATTTTACTAACTGCATTAGATATATCGCTTATAGCTGCAGTTGTGTAAATTGACTGACTTGCAAGTCATCGGCGTAGAGGTGGTACGACGACGACGATATGTGTTGAGTGAGAGTGTTAATGTAAATGGAAAAGAGTAACGGTGATAATACCACTGCCTTGTGGAAGTTAATTTCGCCGGCGTTAATACTACATGTCGATGAAACTTTTCCGTCAAGCTGGCTATTAGTCTTCGGCTACGTAGGCTATAATTTATTTTAAAGGTCCGAATATCTGATGTGAATCCCTAGCAGCCCGCCTAATCTATAAAAGATATCAATACAACGCTTTAAGAAAAATTCCAGTCACCCAGCTCAACTTATAAGATATACTCGTACATATATAATGAGTCGTCTTAAAATGTCTTATTTTACGTAATAAACATTTTGTTCATCACAACGGGAAAATGTATACTGAAAATGCGATTTTGATGCGTAAAATTATGAATTTGAAGCTCAAGCTTCTTCATATTCTTTACTATTTCCAATTGGTGTCGCGATGGCATTAATAATTTACATATGGGCATATTAATAACATTCAATCATCGGAATAATTGGAAGCCGTACACGAGAATTTAATCCACACTACTCCAAAAGCTCTTTTAAATTAATGTTTTAAAGGTAAGCCTTCAAAGGTAAGCCTATTCATCGCTAGTGGGCTCGAAAAATTGATAAAAGTGCATCTATGCGTAAACCCTAGAAAATGGAAATGGCATAAGCGGCTTAAGACTGAATACAATGCAGTATGCAACAAATATGCATTGCAGCGTTTCATATTGGTGTTTGCTAGTTTTAGTTTTGGACTCTGGGATATTATCGTAGAAATAATATATTAAACTCGAAAGCTGTGGGCTCGATTCCCATTCGGACGCAGATTGCTTACTGGTCAAGAGTGTTTTTCCGTGTAATGCTACTCCTCCTGGACCGTACTCCTAGAACCTACACCTCTGAAATGTTGCAGGAACGTTGTGGACGACACGGTGATCCCGGGGAAGTAGTTTGCTGATAATTGTGAATTGTAATGGTCAAAATATATCCCGCAGAGTGAAGCTGTGGAACGTTTGAAATTCACGCGCACAGGATGAGCTTCGACTAACCTAAACCAGCAAATTAACCAGAAAATTTTACAATATTTTCGCAAAAATTCAATTCTACTTAAACGCCAGCCGTTGTTAAGTTAACGAATCGACATCCGTTAGGTAAGATAGTAGTTATTGTAGTTATTGTTGATAGCAATACAAATTCATAGCAATTTAACATATAAAACGTAGGACGCAACTGGGAAGAAAAATAAAAAATCTTAGCGTATTTTTGTTTTGAGAAAATGAGACACGAAAAACATGATCATTCGTCCATATATTACGCACAAAAATAGCTATGAGACAAATAATAAAAATGGCACAGACTCATATTGAAACAGAAAACGTAATATGACTAATAGTACAATCAATTACTAAGTTCTTTTATTTTCGCGATTAAATACAATTTTTAAAAAGAACAGAGTTTATTTTTTGCAACAAGGAAGACAAGAGAGAACCTAGTGTTAAGACACTATGTTTTCCAATTACGGCCCTATTTTCGACCTATTGCATGTTTAATGGTGAAATTCAACGGCCTGCTTTGTCTGTCAGAGTGGGAAATTAAAACAAGTGAATTAAAAACAAAGTAAAAATACTTATTTTGAAAATATATAACGAAATAGGACTCGAGCCCGCGCCTCCTGGAAACCGACCAAAAAATCCGACTAAATTAATTTATCCAGTAACACTTGCACCAACACAACAAATTGAACGACGGTTTCCTGATGTAACCATTACAAGGTAACAAAGGATACATATGAGCTAAAAACATAACCCTCCTTTTGGAGTACGCCGCAATCGGATAATAATTTAAATATAACCAATTCCTCAAGCGGGAATCGACCATATGACTATCGCGTTTAAACTCTGAGGCTGCATCACTCTGCCACAACGTCTTAATTAAAAATATTACAAACATAAAATATACTTACATATATAAAATATACTACCAGAATTCGGCAGAAAATGGGAAACGGAGTGTCTTAACACTAGGTTCTCTGTCCTAACAGTGCCTGCCCTGTTGTGTGCAGGATACCGCTGTGGGAAACTGATAAAATATACTTATTGTAAATAAGTATATTTATATATGTAACAATCATACAAATGTAAAGAATCCTTTGGGTAAGTTAAAAACGTATCGACCTAGTTACCGAAGCTGGAGTGTTGCCAAACCCAAGGTGACTTTGCTTCTATACAGGAATTGTATTATCAAGAATCCTGCTTTCAAATAATCGCTATGAAAGTTGCTTCTTTTAATATTATTTTTTTAAATTAAAAACTTAGTTAATGGCGTAATAAAGAAAGTATTTTATTTTGGCGATGATGCAATTATTTTATTAATAAATTAGTATTATTAAACATATTAAAGTATTTTAATTTATGAATTAAATAATTTGACTGTTACGGACAGACTGTTAATATCATATATCATAAATAGTAACAAATCAAAATCATTTTTTTCGTTTTGCTGCAATGAAGTGATTATATATAAAAATTTCTTCCTCTCTTCATTCTTCGACCATTTTGAAGACATGTTTAGTGGCGAAACTCCATGCTGATTTAGTAGTTAGTAGACGGGGAGAGCAAAAAAATATAAATGAAAACTTTTTTCCACGTTCGATCGTACTCACAACTAATTAAATAAATACGTATGTATGTATATATAAAAGGTTCCGTAGATTATTATTATAGTTATATTTTAGCTGTCATAAATTTGTTATGATATTTATGTATAGAAAAAGAGAAGGATAGTGGGTAACGCAGAGTCTTAACACTAGGTTTCCTCTGCCTACCCTGCCTCCCGCATATGCAGGATACATCGTGACTTGAACAACAAATGCATACGCAGTATACACACAATGATGAAAGAAATGCGGAACAATCTTAAGATACCCCTTTATCCTATCTTTAAACTAATTACACCGATGTATGAAACAACGAATTATTTTCAACGGTGATATAATCCCAGATTTTGTATCGAATGTGCCATCAAACGCCATCTGAACGAATCGCTAGCATACTCTATGTTCACATAGAGTTTCACGGACCTACATATACCGAAAACTTTTCATTTTGCTTCTGTATGTGCGCGATAGATGTCGCTCTTCGCGAAATGTCAATCCCAAATGTATTGTTCCTGTCTGGAGTCTTATTACAATTATTCAATAATGAATTATACGTACATTTATTAGCAGATTTTTTTTTTATCTATTATTTTTTACTGTAAATTAAATGTATACTTGTCCATCAATACTGACGGGGCATCAATAAGAGTTGGTCTCGCATCGTCGGTGCGTCGGAGTTATTCCCAGCTCGCGGGCGTCGGGCGGACGGAGGCGGGCGGGGGCGGTCAGTGCGCGGGCGTAGCCTCAGTGTGGCGTGCGCCGCCGCCGCCATGGGCAACCAATCTTCCGCACACTCCCACAAGACCAGGAAAAACGTCCACTGGAAGTCAGCAGGTGATTATAACACCCTCAAACATGCACTCCAGACCCCCCACAACAATTGCACCTACACTCGCTAGCATCAGATGCCGATTGACGCCCCAGCCTACACAGCTATTTTTAAAAAGACCGCTCGCTGCGAGCGTGGCGCACCAAAACAAAGCCCTGGGTTCATGTAACGATTACACACCTTTTATTAGCAACGTAATGTCAATTTGATGTTCTTAAATGTATATATTATGTGATCATTACGAGTGTGTTTGGAAAATTTATACAATTACTATAGATCGTTTGCTTTCTAATTCCAGGGCGGCCGGCGCTTCCGGGCAAGCCAGATATTATTCCACTTTTGACGGATGATGAGCCCAATGCCATTACGTTGAAATGGGCGCCGCCAGCGCACGACGGAGGCGCACCGCTTCGTGGTTATCAAGTAGAATGCAATCGGCTTGGGTCAGTGGATTGGGTTCGGACAGCGCCCCCTATCGTTTTGCGACCTGAGCTTTTGCTAACAGGATTAGAGCCTCCACACCGCTACCAGTTCCGCGTCGCGGCTATTAACGCCGTCGGCCGCTCTGAGTACAGTGAACTCTCTGATGTGCTCACGGTTAACTCTGACAACCCAATCCAGCAACCGCCGTTATTCCTTCAACATCTCGAAGATGTGATCGCTCTCGAAAATGACAAAACAGAATTCCGAGTGTCGTTCTCGGGCTTGCCTCCGCCGACTATAGCGTGGTTCAAAGACGATTACGAAATATTCAGTAGTAGAAGGACAGCGATATCTACTGACGAATCTTCTAGTGTGCTAATTTTTCATCAAACGCTACCCAGCGATGAGGGAGAGATTAAGTGCACCGCAACTAATCGCGCCGGTCACGCCGTGAGTAGAGCTAGGCTGTCACTGGAGGCAGCTCCTAAGTTGCGATATCCGAGACAATACGAAGATGGGTTGTTATACGAAATAAACGAAACTGTTTTCTTGAAAACAACGATTGTGGGCAAACCCACACCTGTCATTGAATGGCGCCATGATAGTCAACCAATAATTGTTGATGAACGTGTTCAAATTACAAATACATCGAAGTATTCTATGTTAAAAATAAATGCGGCAAAGCGAAGCGACCGTGGTGAATACCAAGTGCACGCGAGAAATATTATAGGAGAGGATACTGCAGCCTTTTTGGTAACAATTACCGCCCCTCCAGATCCTCCTAGAAACGTTACAGTAACTAGACAGGTTGACAAGTCCATTACATTGGACTGGGAGCCTCCCGAAGATGACGGTGGCTGTCGAATTGGTAACTATGTCATAGAATACTATCGCAGCGGCTGGAATGTTTGGTTAAAAGCAACAACCAGCCGTAAAACTACTGTTACTCTCTTTGACCTGATCGAAGGAAGCCAATACAGATTTCGTGTGAAAGCAGAGAGTCCTTACGGTATGAGTGCACCTAGTACAGAATCTGATACCGTTAAGATTCCAGGTCGGGCAGTAGATATGGAGTTTTTGGCCGTCGAATCTCGAATTATTAATGATGTTTTGACGAGAGAGGAGGGCGAAATCCCTGTATCTCCTGCACCAAGGAGAAAAAGATTGGCCGCATCTCCAGCAACCGCTCCTGTGCCAGAAGCTGCATCACCTGTACCCTTGCGGAAACACAAAAAAGTGTCAACCACCAACGAGGCCACTAGCAATGAGTTCATGTTGGTGCTGTACCCGGACGCCAAAAAATCTGATGACAAAACTGGTGAGTAAAATTCATTGATGTAATATAGAAAACAATAGAATTCTACGAAAGAATAGAATTATTGTAAAAAGAAACAGTTATTAAATTCCAAATTCGTATATATATATATTTTAACGAGTATATAATTTTATTTCGACAACATCATTATATTAGCTGATGAATGTAGTTTTACTTCAATTAAATTTTGTAAAAAAAAACAAGTATTAATTCTTAAAGAAACGCTCAAGCGAATGTATCCTAACTGATGTTTACTTTTTCATTGCATTTGCTTAGCAGAAAAAATCTACAAACATAAATAGTCTATAGTCTGTAGACTATAAATTGTGATGAATCATTACTTTATTAGATACATTTTTGTATATGATATTTAGATTAATATTAACAGAAAGAAAAATAAAAAAAATAAATTTTATTAAAGAATCGACTTAACCGATTTAGATGCGGTTTTTACTATTGGATTCTGGCAAGCTTCTAAAAACATATAGGGTTTATTTTATTACAATAGGATCATAAATAAAAAAGTTATGTCAATTTAAAGTATTTAGTTCGACAATTGTTTTAATTGCCGTAACAGTTATTTTATACAACTGTTTTATTGATTACTGTTTTACCAATTTCTTTATTAATATTTCTATTTCAAGCGGGCGTAGCCCCGCACGGGCTCGCTAGTTTTACAATATTTTCCTTTATTTATTAACATATTTTTATGCATTACACAATTGTAAGTTTGTAGGTTATATGGTAGCTCGTGGTGCACTAAAACAGCGTCTGTAAACGCGACGGTTTTAGGTTCGATCCCTGCTCGGTATCATTTTATTCCTTTTCTACACACTGATAAGCGGAGCCCCGGAATTAAGTTCCGCCACCACAATCTCAGAAAAGTGGGAAACGGAGTGTCTTAACACCGGGTTCCCTTTATGTATCCTCCTATAAGCGAAAAGCGTGAAGCTGCTTTATATGTAGTGTGATTCATTTTATAACTTATTCATATAATAGTTTATAGCTCAAGCTATTGGCCTACTGCTATTATTACACTGACGACTAAAATACCACCGTAAAATTGTTATACGCGTCCACTATAAATTACAATGCTTATGATTTTGCTTTCATTTTTTCTATGTAAGTAACTTAGTTCGATTCATATAGTTTGTATGGCTGGTTAAGCGTGGTATTGCAAAGAAATTGCAATTCAAAAATCTATATTTCACATGAAATTACTTTTTCTTAAAGGATGTGTTTAAATAATAATTGTTATGATGCCGCAAAAAGTTTTGCTTTGCGAACAGTTTTCTTTGCTATTTGAATAGATTTTTTAAACCTATTTATTGTAAAAATTTGACGAGAGTACAATGGTAGATCACTCTGTTACGAAACTCTAATAGTCTCATGCATAAGGTTTTCTGAGCTATTTACAGATTATTATATTAATTTATTATTGAACTATAATATGCATAATAATTAATTATTATATTTTAATAAAAAAGAAATAAAAGCGACTAATATTTAAAATATTATAAAGTGAACTATGTACAATGTACATACGTATCTAAATACATACGAGTACATACAAGAACCATATATTGGCAGCTGTGTCAAATTCTTAAGAAAATAAGTAGAAATTTTATTATGCAATGTTTATATTAGTATATCTATTTATTTTTCAATGAATCAATTAATGTTATCTTATAGAATGATGAACGGCTTTGTGTAATGATTGATGAGCAATTGCGAATTTGATTTCTTTATCTCTATATATAATAAAACACTAAAAATATTTCGTCTGTACATTTAGTATTTTTGACTGAAATGGATAGAGGGTCACATAAAAAAAATAAAAAAAAGTCTGTCTGTCTGACTGTATATGTGGTCACGCTAATCCCTGAAAGTATTGAACCGATTCACATAAAACTTTTACCAATTTCTTTGTTTTAAACCAGTTTAACATCTAAAGTTTGTTTCATCAAAATCGGTTCATTAAAAAAAAGTTACAGGCATTTGAATGAACTCAAGGCATGAGTTGGCCTGCAAATATATAGCAATCCATATCTTCAGTTATTTTACAGAGAATATAAAAAAATCCTACATAAATCAATAATTTAACATTTAATTTAAACTATTCATTGACATCAACAAATTTGACTGTCAATTCTGTTTAATAAATGAATAGTCATGTAGTTCAGGCGGGCGAAGCCGGGAGGGGGGCCGCTAGTTCTTAAATAGAATTTAACACCATGATTTTTTTTTATTCTTGTGACACATTTGCTAAGTGCTTAAAGAAACTCGCCCGAGGACATATGTATGTTGTAACGTACTAGTTGTGGATTCAATTCCTCACTAAGAAAATATGTACATACTCGTATATGTATTTGAAAATATCTTCGTTGCCTAAGCCTTGTTCGACAAAGCATGGTTTTAGGTTGTCCATCCATGTTATCATCCAACCAGTTACATCTTTCCGATAGACGGAAAACATAAAATAAGTATATTAACAAAGTATATTAAAAAATAAATAAGAAAAACAATATTTTAATGTTGTATGTATGTTACGTACTTAGTTACTGCGTATTATGCGAATGCCAACTGAAACTGCCGTGGGAGCTCTCATTCAGAGCTAAATTCAGACACTGCGAAATAAATATTAATGTATATATTTGATATTTTATAAAAAAATATATATAAATTGTTATTGTATTTTGATAAAATTTATAAATAATTGAATCTTTTATTTATATTTCAGAGAAAAGAAAGTCGTTCCAGTTGGATTTAGAAGATGCTTTATCACCTCCGCCTATCTCACTATCAGCACCAGAACTTAGCTCTAGATGTGTCATGCCCTTTAAACCACTTCGAAATGCAGTCAGTTCTACCGAATTACTCCACGAGCGTGCAATGGCAAGGTTTTATAAAGCGGTTGCATTAGAAGAAGAACAATCTAAAAGTAAAACACTACACCGAGAACCCAATCACATTCCGTATACCAATACTAAACGTACCGAGCGTAAAGATAGTAATGAAAAGCCGAAATACAATAACATAGAATCTAATGTCAAAACTCCGGAAGTATTTATTAAATCAGACTCTACGGAAGCTAAAGAAATTAAATTTTTATCCAATCGACAGGACTCTGATGTCTCTGATAAGTGGCAGAATATGTCGTTTGATGATGATTACACTGCGAGTACTGTATCAACGGATGGAGATTATTCTGAAGAAGAAGACAGCCTTGCTGAGGATGAGGCGAGAGAAAATATTTTATTGGAAGAGGCAGAAACATATAATCCACGAAACAAGATAACACGGCCGTCATCATCACCTGTCGAAGAAACTATGAAAATTGAAGAAGAATATGAACCTGAGGATGAACCGATGAAACTTTCACCTCTTCCAGATCCAAGTTTTGTGCCAAAACCGATTTTGAAAAAAAGAGATGGTGATTTAGAGAAAGATCTAGAATTAAAGCTGACAAAACAGGAAAAAGATTTCCCAAATAAACAAAAAAAGGAAGATAAAGTTAACTTACTTAAGAAAATTACAAAACAAAAACCTTTTAGTTTTTCTAAAATAGGTAACAAGAAAGAAAACCAAAATATAGAACCTGTCCCAAAAGTTTGTGAAGAAAAGTCCATAAAAAAGGATGAGTTAACAGAGGATACAATTAGTGATGAAGGTAAGACTGTCATAGATTATTATGGTAATATTGTCAAAGAGTATGGTAGTCACAAGAAATCTAGTACTCCACTTTATTTAAACACAGAGGACTTAAAGCAAGTTGCAGAACAGCAGGTAAATAAAAATATAAAACCTGATCTGATAGTAGGATCGAAGAAAAAAAATGTTAAGAAGGATTTAAAAAATCAAGAAAATTCACTGAAACAAAAAAGTAAGCCTAATAATATAGCTAATAAAGAAAAGACAAAACCACAAAAAACTAAGCAATCAATCGAAATAAAAGATAGAAAGACAAATGAAATTAAAGAGAAAAGTCCTCTTAACTTACAACATAAGATAAAAAAACCTGCGGTTAAAAGTAAACTAGATACACAAATTATTTTGAAAACCACAGAACGAGCAACTGTTGTTATACCAATAGATTATAAAAAGCTAGAAGAAAGAGCTAAGGTAAATGTTAGGTCAGCGATCGATTACACAGTGGACGTTTGCTTATTACTCCTCGCTTTCTGGGTTTACTTCTTCAAAGATGAGAGATTAGCAATTCCATTTTTAATTCTCATCATCTATCGTCAATTGCAAGAGACTATATTCCAAAATATCCCTGAATGGATAAATCGCCACACGCCCCTGTGGTTAAAGAAGAAAACTTCTTGACAATTCCCAAAAATGTTGTGCGATTTGCTTGTGAGCTGTGTGTTGTGCTATATCGTGATTTAATTCACTCTATAATAAATAATATATGAAAAAGTTTTTATATGTTTTACGATCCATTATAAAAAAATATGTAAAATCTATAGGGCAACGGCAAATAATCATTTGTAATACATTTCGAAAATTTGTTTTTTACTAAATCATTAGTAATAAAATTAATATGTTTGACTATAAACACTGTAAAGTGTGTGTAAGGTTTATATCACAGTTCAAAATACCAATAACCGAATGTATAGCACAGGAGCCCCCAAGAAAAGTATTTGATCCAAAACTTTGTTCTTTGCGGGACAAAGGATTAGTGCTCGGTATATATTATAATGAAAATGTGACAGGTGAAGAGGCAATACTAACGGCCAGTGCCCAAAAATTTGACAAAAAATGTTGTGGGAAATTATGGAGCCAGCTAAAATTGACACCGATACCTCGACTAGGCGAATACAGAATATTTTACGATTTAGACAGTACTTACGGTTATGTGGCGGTTGCTGGGCTTGGGACGGAATGCTTAAGATTTAACACAACTGAACAAATGGATGAAAGTAAGGAAGCTATACGTATAGCATCCGGTGTAGGTACTAGTGCCCTACAAAAATTTAAACCTTCTTTTATCGATGTGGAATCATTTGGAAATGCTGAGGCGGCAGCAGAAGGAGCTACCTTATCTACTTGGAAATTTCAAGAATATAAAAGTAGAACAAGTACAGAAATTATTCCTAATGCAAAGCTCCAACTTTTTGATGATTGTGATACTGAAGGTTGGAAGATAGGAACATTAAAAGCTGAATCACAGAATTTAGCACGTTTTCTTCAAGAAATGCCTCCTAATATTCTTAATCCAATATCTTTTGCTAAAATTGCTGTGGATTTATTATGTGAGTTAGATATTAATGTAGAAGTCAAAACTCAAGGTTGGGCTGCAAGCCACAATATGGGGGGATTCGTTGCTATAGGTAAATCATCAGTACAGCCACCTTTATACGTAGAAATTAGCTATTTTGGGGCAGACGAACGTACTAGGCCTGTTGTACTAATTGGCAAGGGTGTTACATTCGACAGTGGAAGTATTGATCTTAGGTCACCAAAAGAATTAAGATATATGAAAGGTGACATGGCAGGGGCAGCTTGTGTTGTAGCTATTACCCGTGCTGCTGCCATTCTTAAGCTTCCTATAAATATTCGTGGTATTTTGCCTCTATGTGAGTTAATGTCAAGTGGAATGGGTCCTAAATTTGGAGATGTGGTTTCTAGTGTCTGTGGCAAGAGCATACAAATAAGAGTACCTTCGATGGAAGGTCGTCTTCTTGTAGCTGATAGTTTGGTATATGCAAGAAATTATTGGCCTAAATTTATCCTCGATATAGGGACAATGTCTAAAGAATTACTTTACACGTTAGGAGGCGCTGCTTGCGCGTGTTATACAAACTCTGAAGAGTTATTTTGCTATGCAGAAGCCGCGAGTGGTCAAACAGGAGATAGGATTTGGAGAATGCCACTATGGAAGTTTTATGAAGACCGTATAAAGTGTGGCGAGGTAGCTGACCTTGCAAATACATCTACAGACAACATTGGAAACTCCCCTAATTGCGCAGCTTTTCTACAACAATTTGTTTGTGATAGCAAATGGATTCACTTTGATACATATAACGTTGCTTATACTAAAGGTTTAGATTTCCAGTATCTTGGCCGAGGCATGACGGGTAGGCCCACGAGGACGATCATTGAAATGATCTTCCAGTTGTTAGCAAACTCTAAATTGTGATTTTTTTGTATAGATTCCGTAAGAAACACTTTTTCGAAACAATTGTTATGTATAGTTGTCGTATAATAAACTTGCCAAAAATATTATTTTCTTTATTACCTATATATATATATAATAAGTAAAAATAAATTGTCATTAATTTTGATCTTCCTGAACACTTCTCAAATTATCTACAAATTAGTAGATAAATGAAAAATGATTTTGAATTTTGTACAAATTAATTTTTAACAAAATGAAAAACCGACATCTAACAACGAACTAAAAAATAAAAAATAATTTTACAATTTTACATTTTTATAATTTTGAACTCGGTGCCAAGTAAAACAAACGGCTTAGTAATTAGATACTGTAGTAAGGTTGTTGTAGCATTAGTTTGACACCGATTTCAAAATTATAAAATCTTTGTAAAATTATTTTTCACTTTTTAGTTCGTTGTTAGAAGTCGGTTTTTGTTTTTGTTAAAAATTAATTTATTGTAAAAAAATAATTTATTTTACGATTTTAAGCGATAGGTAGTTTCTTAAAATGATGCTTCTTAAACGAGTGGTGATGGTGGTGGTAGTGGTTGACATCGAGTAGTTGTGGTTGTCATATGTAAAACTTCATTTTATTAGATATTATTTTTGTGCAAAGTAACATTTTGGTATATTGACAAGAATATACATAATAATTATTCGGGCGAATTGGGAATCTCCCTTTTTCGAAATTGGTTGAAAATGAGAACATCCTCTTTTTGAGGTTGGTTAAAAATGCAATGATAAGGAATCTCACTTCTGACATCAATTTAAAAAGTTTTTGCTTGTAACTGTACAGTATAATCAATTTTTTACAAAAAAAAACAAACTTTCTTAATTTTCACCGGATACCATAATCGGAACCTAACCAAACTTTTACCAAATTATCCTTGAAGTATATTCTTTCAAATAAAAAAAGAATCATCAAAATCGGTTGGCGCGACATTGAGTTATTCGTCAAATGCAAAATTAACACTTATGTGATTTTCTCATGGATACCATTGTCAGACATGAACCAAAAAAAAATGGGACCATTCACCCAGTCAAAAGTTATGAGGTAACAAACATAAAAAAAAAAATTAAAAAAAAACAAAAATCGCTTAAAAAGTATTGAAAATTGAACTGAAAATCTAGAAATTTTCCAAATTTCTATTAACCAGACCAGATGGCGTTACGAGTACCCTGAATCTCACTATTAGTACGTTGTTAAGTATTTCAACCCACAGCCACGTCCGAAACGAGACAATTCGCAAAGATCTAGCCATAGAGACCCTGGATGACTTTGTCTCATTACCAGTGCGAGAAAATGAAAATAAATCTTTCCCCGAGTGGAAAACGAACCCACACTCTACCACCACTCTACTCGTATGTAAACCTGTAAAAATTATAATTTTAATATATTTGACCTGCATCTCTTAATTATTGTCGTATTCAGACAAAATGAATTTTATTCTTAGTATGAAAAATAACAGCGAGGTTTACAGACATATTCAGTATTTTGTTGTTTTTAAGATAAGACAAAAGGACAAATTTGGTAAGACTGATTTACTTATAATGCACATTAATTCATTAATTAATTAAGTTTAAGACAATTCCACTAATGCATTAGTAACTATATCATCGCTCTGGTATAAAGGCAAAAGCCAGGCGTTAAGTACCGCCACTCAACACGCAATGCTTACAAAATTCGGCAGCATGTGGGGAACTAAGTGTCTTAAAAAATCTGTCATATCTTAAATCACTCACTCTGATATATGTCAAACAAGAGCTAGTCAAAACCAAAAAAAGGATACTTTAATAAAAAATAAATAATGTTACTGTTGGTGGTCCACATAGCAACAGAATAAAGGGCACTTGGGGTGGTGGCAGCTTGATGGGTGTATATAATGCAGTCTATTTGATATAGAGAGGTTATGATGTCAGTTACTTCTGCATATATATTTTTTTCGCTACGGTGATGTCGACTTCAATCTTGACACAACTGAGCAACCGGACAGGTTGGCTGTGTAGGCGGAGCGGAGACGCGACTCGTTTATTAGCGCGATGTCGACTGTTTGATCCTTGAGGATGTGGCGGACGGCGACGTCAAGGCCAGGAAAACCTCCTTGAGTAGAGGACAGTAAAGTACAGTAGAGACCTGGCATCGTAGCGCACCTTCAAATCCTGACGGTGCTCTTCCTCTACACTCTACACCAGGCCAGGCCGAGTCCGGTGCTACGAGTGGACCAGTGGCACTGTCAATGTCCACGTCTCGGCTCCGTATATAAAATAATATGTTATTATTTACTACCAACTGACTGAATGACCCAATTTCCCCAAGGGCTGTACCAATTGTGATAAAAACCGTCTACAATGAATCGATGGCACGACGCTAAGTACAGGGGTGAGGGTGAAGCGGATATTTGAGTGGCAAGAGGGTGGGATGGGTGCGCGCGCTGTCGCTACTGCATAACAACGCGGCGTGGCCGGCCGTGCCCGTAGCGGCCAGAGCGAGTTGCGTATTACCGCGGTCGTATCCACCACTTCGATTGGCGGTGAGTTTGGTGTGTTTTTTCTTAATTAAATTTCTAAATTTAAATAAAAAAAAGTTTTAGAATTTTTTTTGGATACATTTTGTTTTTTTTTTTAATGGTTTTGTGAGTGATTTTTGTAGAATTAGAGGCAAGACTGTCTGTTTTTTGGTTAATTTTTTTTTGTTATTGAAGCTGTAACTAAGTGTTGGGTGTTGTAAGCTGTAAGTTCTGGCCTTTTTTTCTATATGCAATTTATAAAGTTGCATAATGTATGTGTAGTTTAAAGCTACTTTTGTTACTAATAATATTTTACATCGATATTTACGCTTTCTATTTTTTCTTTGTATAATTTTAATTTGCAATTGCGATGTGATTTTGATATTATATATTTTTTTTGTTTTACGTATAAATTATATTGCGACTGTTAGAAATTAGGCTAATCACTGTAAGCTAAAAATGTATATTTATTTTTAATCAATGTATTATTGCAATTTACTTGTTATTTTTAATAGCATTGTAGACAGAGGAGCCTAGGGCTACGACACTCCGTTTCCCCACTTCCGCTCAATTTTTAAGATACTTAAAAATTGGGCGGCGAAACTCAATGCCGCGTTTTGTCTTATATCAGAACGAGAAAATAAAAATAATAGACTTCCCTGAGTAGGAAATGCACCCGCAACCTTCGCGTATACGTAAGAATATACGTATGTATATCTCAGTATGTATGTATATCCCAATGTGCTGGGACGGCCTCTGTGCTATATTACAAAATACAAGCTTCTATCATTTCTGTTTAAAGATCTTTATTCTCATTACGACGATGTCATTTACATGAGAAATTAAATGAAAGAAATATTATATAATATAAAAAGGCATTAGTGAACAAAGCTGATAGTAAAATAAAATGTAAGTATAAAGTTAACATAAAACTGTAAATATTAGGTAAAAATAAAATGTAAATATAAAGTTAACATAAAAATGTAAATATTAGGTAAAAATAAAATGTAAATATAAAGTTAACATAAAAAAGTAAATACAGGGTGAGTCATATTGAACTTTCCGATTTCAATAAGGTGTGTATTAAAAACAAAGCGACATGCAGTAAAAATTATTTTATTGTTTGAAAGCACATAACATGCAGTTTTAATTTAGTTGGTTTTAAAAATGATATCCTGTAAATGTCTACCTCCATTGACCACACACTGCTGAAGCCTTTCCCGGAAGTTGTCCATTACTCGTCGAGTCATATTCAGCGGAATAGCATTGATTTCTTCCGTGATTGCAGCCTTCAGTTCATCGATGGTTCGGGGACGATGCGTGTACACCTTTTCCTTCAGGTAACCCCAGAGAAAGAAATCGCAGGGGGTTAAATCAGGTGATCTCGGCGGCCACCCAACGTCACCTCGCAAAGAAATGAGATGACCGGGAAACATTTGTCGCAGGATTTCCATTGAACGCCTGGATGTATGGGCTGTAGCACCATCTTGTTGGAACCAGATGTTATCGTTGTCATGATTCTGCGTTAATTCCTCCAATTTCGGTTTCAGAAAAGTTTCAAGCATGTCGCAATACCGAGCAGAGGTAACTGTGACGACTTGACCATCTTCTTCAAAAAAATAGGGACCCCACACACCAAACTCTGCAATAGCGCACCACACTGTCACTCGAGGGCTGTGAAGTGGTCGTTCGTGTAGGTTTCGTGGGTTATTCTCAGCCCAGTATCGAAAATTCTGTTTGTTGACAGTTCCGGCGAGGTGAAAATGTGCCTCATCACTGAAGATCAAAACAGCAGTGCGGGGGATCTGCTGAATGTCGCGGCATAAATTTGTTCGTGTGTCTAAGTCTCTAACTGTTAATTCTTGCACTACCTGAATCTTGTATGGGTGAAATTTAAGGTCTCTATGCAGTATTCTGCGGACACTACTGAAAGATAATCCTAGTGAAGCGGCATGTTTCCGAACAGAACGCCGAGGGGATTGTTGAATTGAAGCCCGCACTCTATCCACGTTTTCCGCTGACGTTGACGTCCTAATTCGGCCTTGTGGTCTTGTTTTTAATGCTGATGATGTTGCTCTAAAATTTGATACCCAATTTCTGATTGTTGGTCCAGTGGGAATGGGATCACGTCGACCAATAGCAAAATGTAAACGGAACGCACGCTGTGTTGTGATCACGGAGCCGCCATTTTTAATAAACTCTTCAACTACGAACGCACGATGTTGTCCCGACCAAGCCATTGCTCACACTAAAACTGCATGTCATGGCGCGTCTAATGACACCATCCCCACCCTTCTACTCCTTCCCTTCTTCGTGCAACGTCCTTCCAAAACCGGAAAGTTCAATATGACTCACCCTGTATTAGGTAAAAATAAAATGTGAATAAAAGTTAACATATAAGTAAGAGTAAAATTACTAATAAAAATATACAAAACAAAACAAAACATTTAATCAATTTAATACAAAACTTTACTATTTTTGCTACTTATTTCTTCTATTCTTTTTAAATATATTTTTAGCTATCTTGCTTATAGCTTTATAGACAAGAGAAATCGGTGTTAGATGAAGATATTTCATTCCGTTCCGTTTATCGTTACGCGGGAGACTCTTTGAGCTATAGGCACTCAGTTTATAATATTAGATATATTTATTTAAAAAAATATAAGTATAATAATCTCCTACTTTTCTTAATTACTATTTTTGAATTATTTCAAGAGTAGCCTTCCTCCTGCCTCTTCGCCATGGGGTATTGTTCCTAATTAAAAGTAACATACAACCTTAATTAACACTTGATTTTAGTATCTACTAATAGTTTCAATTTCAAATTATACGTTTCGTTTCATGTTTTAAAACTAATTTATCTCCTTAAAGTTGGATTTTCTAAAAATCTTAACTTACTTTTAAATAATAATAAATAAATTTATAAATAAATCATTTATAATAGGCGTTCGAATGCACGACCATCAAGTTTCATTCACCAAGACGCCATGAAGGATCTCAGATCAAATTACTTTTATTGAAACCTATTGCACATTTTTTTTACATCTATTGCATCGAAGGTGAAAAACAGAGAAGCTTATCACTAAAATAGCTCCTTCTTTCAATCTAAAATCCCGAGAAAACACTAATATGAAAATAGAAGAAAAAACCAACAGGTAGCAAAGAAAAAGGGAACGCAAATAAAAATATTTTTATTTGCATCCATCCGTTTACAGAATATCGTGCTAGCTTCACTTTGTTGTCTAACCTAACTGGCTTTCGACCCATTTAGTAAACGGGGCTTAAAATTTTTTGCTTCCGAGGTCCTTTGCATTTCATATTTCTAGGTAATATTTTGAATATTTTTTTATACTGTTTTGGCACACGGATGACGGCCGACGGATTTAAATTTGAATATAAATATTCTATGTACTAATATATTTATTCATTTTGTTCGAATGAAGTTAACGTTCTGTTACATCCCTTATTCCCAGGCTCAATATGCCTAATTGCCTATGTTAGAAAATACCATTTTATTGTAACTTTGCTAATAAAAAGTGTGTGGACAAAGTGTAGTTTTATTTAAAAAGACCGACGACAAAGGCCGCATAACAGTACGTTCGATAGCATAACTAAAACGTAGTAAAACGTTTTAGACGTTATTCGATTTCGAGGCTTTTCATTTAGATTCTGTAATATGAAATACTTTTACATTCATTTGCGTCCACGTTAGTTAGTTTATAATGTTATCTTTTACGCTATATTTTGTATTAAAAAATATTACTTAGAAGACTCGATCTAAGTGGACGTGGATTCTAATCTGCGCATACGAAAAAAAAATTATAGCAGGATAAATAGGGGAAGAACCTAATATTAATACACTCCGTTCCCCATTTTCTGTGCATTTTTTGAGACAATGTTTTTGTTAGTTGTTATCAAAGCAATGAAATCACATTCACGACCTTTACATTCAGATACAGACCATGCCGCTAAACCACGACCGTCTCATACGACAAAATTCCATACACAACTTTTTAAAGTATATTATTAATAGAAAAAAAAAATTTTTTTCTATATTAACTTAATTGTAATTTTCTTACAGGTATCGCTGCAAGCTGATGCGAAAGTGCAGTACACGTGATGTCTCTACAAAGCAGTTTCTTATAGCGAGGACAAGCCGCCCACCTTACTTTATCCCATCCCAACTATTGCTTAAAAGTAAGATTTTTTCATTATTGTTAAGAAAATGACGTTATATTATTAAAGAATATTTCGTAAGTTGCGATATGCCTTAACAACATTTATTTATAAAATAAAGAAATGAACCTGTCGTGGTGCAGTGGTACAAGTGTGGGTGGATGTGGGTAATCAAAGTCAAAATTAAACAATTTTATTTAAATTAAGCATGTAGCCTAACCTTAATTTACCACCAGTTAACTAAAGTTACTGCCCCAGACCTGAGAAGGCCCGGCGCAAGAAACTCAGTGGGCGTTGGTAAAAACTTTTTATTTTTTAAATCAACCTTTTTCAGATTTACACTTATTTATTTGTGACAATGATACCTTTGAAACAGACTGGAGGACGTGTTATCTTTTCAAACACCAAATATCCAGCCACAACTTTTTATATCGAGATATAGAAAATTCTCTGACGTTTTCTGAGATCCTATTGTAAAAGCATACACATTGTTCCATAAAAAAACGATGAATTCGAGTTAGAGGTGCAATAAGTTTACTCCTATTTCTAGTATTGATATTATGTACATGACCAACTTTGGTAAAATCATTAATATTATTTTTAAAGTGCATAAATTTTTTAAAAACGTATTGATATGCCACTGTCAATATATTAATTTTCTTAAACTAAAAAATGTTATCAGTTGCATCTCATAAATACTTATGACTTTAGTTACACTTTGCGCGAATATCTCGCTTCTGCAGGATAAAAATTAATGTCGAAGTGTCGATTAATAATGCCCTACTAGTCATGCTACTATGCAATCTAGTGACCTTAACTACTAGGTCAAACTAAGACCGCAGGTGTGGTCCACGCAGCATCCATTGCTCTGAATATCATTTGAATATCGTGTAATCAAAACCTATAGAGTACTAAGAAAAAATACATGCAATTAAAATTTATAGATTTAGCTCGTCTTCCTCCTGGCACTGAAAAAATAATTACAAACATATATTTGTAGTCATTACATAAATGTAAATAACTGCAAAAAAAAATGTTACCTGGTAGGTAAGATCATAGTGAGATAGCGTCAGATTAACGTAAACGCGATGTTTGTGGGTCCGATTTACTCTGTATATTTATACTAGTGGACCCGAACGCGGCTACGCCCGCTTGAACTATACCTACGAATATTTATGAAATTATTTTCAGTTTTCAATAGAGGGATGCGTTAAGCAAGCTTATTTTGGGTGACGTTTTCTAACAACAAACTTTGCAAATCTTAGCAACGACAGTTGTTATTAACATGGCGGAATAAATTGAATGTTAAAATAATAAGTATTTTAAAATTGGATATATATCGAAAATATTATAAATGTGAGAAAAAAAAGTATCCCATGTTCATCCCGGGACCATTAAGTATCTCTGTATGTATTTGTTAGTATTTAATCACAATTGAATTAGCGGTTTGGCCCTGATTGCGTAAAAGACAGACAGACAAACAGACAGAGCTACTTTCGAATTTATAATATAGGTATGGATATGCCGCTCGCATATGACTAAACATAACGAGCCTTGTGTCAAGAACTTCCTTTCTAAAGTTTCTATCTATTCTTCCAGTTATTGCTTCCCGATTGGCGGAACCCAACGCTCTGCTTTAGGATCAAAAAGCTAATGCAAGCAAGCATTCCCCGAGTAAAAATTGAATCTGTGACCACCGCGTGTACACGACGCTGTCCCATTTTCACTTACTTTACTTTACCTCCAAGTAGATATATCAATAGGCATTGGTTTCAACGTATAGTATACACTGGTATTGTGTTGCCTTCGCCATATGCAGCTCGCTCTATATACCTACTTGTGAAGGTATACCATATATATAACGATAAGTTACATAGATTAATCATAAAAAGAAAGATAGTTTGTAGCAAAATGGAGTGTTAGACTGTAAATAACAGTTATGGGTTTGCAAACAAACAGTTTCATTTATCTGGTCTCGTTAAACAAATTGGGATTTTGGGTGCCAGTTGTTGGGTCATTGGGTTCTGTAAATTGTATTCACTTGTCAACCACAAGGGCGTCCATTAAAGCTCGTAGTTTTTCTTCATGGGCTACTCATGAGCTACTCTCGCCACTCCTGGCCCGGTGACACTGTAATAAGCAGTCCAGGTCACCAGCGATAGTCCACACCTCCACTCGTAACCCTCGAGATCTCGCAGGACATATTTACACCACCTCGATAAGTTCCATCATTTTGTTGTAACGAAGATGTTGCTTTGCTTTGTGTAACTTTTGCAATTGTTTCCATTTTCTTATTATTGTGATTTGAGTTAAATGTTTTATTATGCTATTATATTTATCATTTCGTAATAAAAATTTTTAAGTTCAATATAAGACAGGGTCCTGATAAATAGCTCGTGCTAATCAAGCCAAAATAGTTTCAATTTTAGAAAATGACCACGATTGTTCTCTTCTGGATTTTGGTTCTGGTGGGTGAAAGTAAGAGACAGCGAAAAGCAGAAATGGAAATTATAAGCAAATGTTAAATATCAGACAAGCGTGTAGTTCATAACCTTCAGCGAATTAATTAATTTGGGTTAATTATTACGTTATAGGGTAAAATCGGATTAAACCTACGATAAATCAATAAAGCAATTAATAATTTTAAAAATATATTAATAGTAAGTTTAAATTATATAGTGAGAATTAAATAGCGTTGGACTGGACATATGCTAAGAGAAAATAAAGAAAAATAGACTAAATTCGCAACAGAATGTTACCCCAGAAACAGCAAAAGAAATAAAGGCAGACAATCGAAAAGATGGGAAGATGATATAAAAAATAACTGGTCCCGTCTAGCAAAAGACAGGAAAACATGGCACTCTTTAGAGGGACCTTTGTCTACAAACTAGCTGTTTTATACAAATATCCAGTTGTCAATGAATCAAATTAGAAACAAAAAACATGCAATGCCTCCAGAATTCGACAGATAGTGGGGAACGGAGTGTCTTAACACTATGTTCCCTCTGTCTACCTCGCTGTGTGCAGAATAAGCGTGAAGGTGAGAATATTTTTGGAATGATAGAACTAAAATTTGTTGTGCATAAAATTTTGAGAAAACATTTATTAAACATTTTGGACATTTTTATAACATGTTTTGTACACATAACAGAATGGGCATTTTCTACTTTTTGTTTGAATTTGAAACGTTATATACTGACGGCGGCACTCAACGACGCAGTTTGCCTTGCTTGAGTGAAAAAGCGAGAATAATTCATTCCCCCGAGTAGGATCGAACCCACGATAATCGCACAGCCAGAATCAGAACGGAAGTAGAATAGAGCGATATCCCTCTCTACCTCTGGTATGATACAAAAAATGAGACCAGAGAGAATACGAATCAGCCTTATATAATAATATGAAAACAATTGAAATTTTCATTAATTAATACTTTATTTAAACATATTTTTATATATCTAATTATAATTGTACGCCTTGATATCGCACTCGTAAAAGTTAATTAACGATTAAGATGTTAAATCGGTTTGAATATATCGATTAAAAGTCGATTAAACGCCAATTATTTTTGTAAATGGCGGCTAATATTGTAAAAAAAGTAATTGTTTTCTAAATACTAATTGTAGGCAGGTGTTTGTAGATTACTCTGTTTTTAAATTTAATGTTAATATTTATTCATTTAAATTTAAAGAAACTATAATTATCGGGTTTTTGTTAATGTATTTTCTATAATTTGATATTCATCCTTATGAAAATAAATATAATAGTCACCTTAAGCATTTTAACTAGATTGAAATTATAGTTTACTGTATAACATTCTAATAAATAATTAAGGAGATGTCACTGATTCCAAATGACCTAGCCTTCGGGCGGCGTAGTAAGAGTATTACAGACGCGAAAGGGCAGTTGACTTTGACGGCTTTGTTATAGATATATAGATATTTTCGAATTACTGTTAATTTTTAGGTAATTATTTAGTGTTTATAATTCGAACTCTTTTAGAAGAGAACCAAAGTGTAGTTTCTGGGTGTGGTGTAAAGTTTGGTCCTGCGGGACACTTTTTTTTAATGTTATTTAAGTATGTCTAGAGGCCGTCGAGGCGCAGCGGCATAAGGGTGTAACTGTAACGCGACGATTGTGTGTTCGATCCCAGCTCGAGGAAGTAAAATAATTATTTATAAGCATCTATGTACGCGCGCACGGAAAACTTTAGGTATTTTTTCTAATATTAAGAAATTCCTTTAGTTACTTTTACTTCTTTTGTTTGTGCATTTCAATTACTCAGATATTTTTTTCTAATAATAAATCTCCACTTATTATTCTTTTTTAGCTTATTTTAATTATTTAGGCTTATATTTTCTTACTAATACTATTGAAAAATGAAAGTTAATTTGGTTGTACGCGCTAATCTTTGAAACTAGTGTTTCGAATTGATAAATTTTGTGATTGACAGCCCAATTATGGAGCAAGGCTTCACAGCATTACCTCAATTGTTACAATGTACCAAAGATCGTAGGCAGGTCTGTGTTACATCGGGCACTCAAAATGTGTAGGTTGTAGAATATAATTATTAAACAATATTTACGACAGACAGATATATCAATCTAAATTTTGATATCTTTTTATTTCCAATTTTGACAGACTAAACTATTATTATAATCAGAATTGAACAGAAAGTGAGGAACGGAAATGTCCTAATGGAGTGTTTTAACACTAAGTGCGGGATATAGCACTGAAGCAGCAGCAGCAGCTGTGTGAAGCTAAAAATGATATACTATTATTAAGAGGAAACTGTGACACGGTCCTGTCCCCAAGCACAGGCTAATTTTCTAGACATAGGCGGAACTCAACGCCGCCCTATATCTTGTAACCAGAGCGACGAAAAAAAAATTTATTTTCCCAATGGGAATCGAACCTATTGTGAATTGCGCTCACATACGCTCTACCGCCTTGTCGGCACTAATACACAATCAATACAAAATTTCCATTTACATATTTTTAATAATGGTGTATCGATTTACTACCGCTTGACCTTGGGAGGAGGCCCCTATCGGCCTTGACTTCCATGCGGCGCGCGCTTCCCCCCCTCAGAATAACACTCTTACCCCACTCAGCTCACCCCGCACTTACCCCGGCCGTACCAACGCATTCGGTACTATAATAAAGCTGTAATTCTAAGCTTATTTTGAGCTTCCAATATGTTTTTAAATACACATTATAGTAGATTTGAAAAAAATTGAACTTATTTGTATGTAAATGTTTATATTGTCAAGTTGCTCTATGTTGATATGTATTGCGGCATTAGTGAAAGTGTTTCTTAGGTACGGCATGGACGTGTGATTTGGAGATATGTGAGTTTATTTTTTTATATAAATCATATCTAATATTATTTATTATGTCGAGTGTAAAAGTGTTATTTTGTAATAAATTTACTATTATTTTAACCATTTTAGTTGAAATTGCGTGATAAAATAATAGGACTCATTTTGACAGGTTAGCGTCAACATATCGATTGAGTTCTTATTTTGCTTCAAGGAAGAGACAGACAGGGCAGGGTATAGTGAAATTTGAAAGTCAATATAAATATTTATATAAAATAATATAAAAAATAGTTATTTAATAAAGATGTTGGTAAAATTATAATAATTATGGTATGATTTAAATCGTAGAATTATATAATTCAAAATTTTATTATTTATATGTTATGTTTATAAATATATATGTTTCAAACTTCATAATTGTATGTTTTTAATAGTTTTTTTTTCTATAGTCGTACAATTAGACGGTCTTAGTTTCTATGAATTTTGAATGAGCCTCACTTAGATATATTTTCTTTTATTTATTGTTTTTATTTTACTGGTTAAAACAATGTTTTGATGAATAAGTGATTATTATTTTGGCGTTATTTATAAGACTTAGGCTACCCTGCGCACACAGTCATTGGATTCAAAATGGCGTCCTATTGATTTCTATGTTCAAAAAGATATTGTAATATGTACCTACTAAATGTATTTTTGACTAAATGTATTTTGGTTTTAGGTTTTTTTTTTCTTCTTCTTTTATTATAAATGCGAAGGATTGTAATAGTGTCCGCAAGCAAATGCAATGCGAATGAAAGATGTGTTTTTATATTTAAATGAATTTTACTTTTAAGTTTGTTTGGTGGAGTGCGCATATCTTAGGTATTAAAAAATTCTTAACTTCTTTTTATTGTGTGCCTCACGCAAAGAAACCTATTTCTTTAGAACACGTATAAAAAAATTAAGGTAGCAGGATTCAAGCCTAAGTTTTCAATGTGAATCCTGCTACAATAAAATTTTAATATATATATTTTTTAAAAAAAGCATGAAAAAAAAATATAATTAGAGTGTTCTTTTATTGAAAAAGACTATTATATCATTTTAATCTTTTATTTAAAAAAAATGCAATAACGCTTGTATCTTTTAGAAGCTTAATATTTTTCTATACTCCAAGCAGCTCTACGTCTATATGATATTCATTTCAGATTGTTTTATTGATATTAATTTAACATTGAGTTTTGTCTTAGTCTTCTATTTTTAGCTACGGAACTCTTAAATAAATTAGAATTATAAATTCACACTTTTCTATCTTTTAAATTGACTGTAATGTTACGCTTTTAGGTGTAGGTTCTGCCGTTACGGTTGTACGTTATATCATAGTGTGTTAGTCACTTTAAACTTTTAAATGCATAAAAAAATATTTTATTTTATTTTTTAAATATTTTGACATGAATCAGGACAGATAGGGAGGGAGGGGAGTTCGGCCAATGTCGGTGAGGATTTAAAGGGACAACTCTTCAAAATTGCACTTAAGTCGCAAATCCAAGTATTGCTCTTGCTGTGGGATAACAGCGTAAAGCTAATATATTATGATTAGGAGAAGATAATTAAAATTTAAATTGTAAAAATATTTTTAAAGAAATCTAATAGAATTTTTCAACAACATAAACTATATGACAATTTAAGCGCAATGTCGATCATAATGAAGTAACTGACTTCGAAGATTTACATTTGTTTCGTACTAGATATCAAGCCCTTGTAAGGTTTTACTATTCAATGCTATCCGACATAAATAGTACGTAAATAAATTAAATACTCATTTATTCAACATACGTTTTCGCCCACAACTTTGCTTGGCTTGAATTTAACACGTAAAAAAAGATATGAAATGAGAAATAACTACAATTTTTACATGAGGAATTTCTCTCTCTCTCTCCCCCTAGATTTCATTATTTTGGAACTTTTTTGGAATTTCACTCGTATTGTATGTATATTTCTGTTAATAACGAAACAGTGTTATATAATTATAATTAAATTGTTGATTAATTCCATTTCCCACTTTTTTTTAGTATCACGCACATAGTAGGGAAGGCAGAGGGAACCTGAGAACATAGCATTAATTCCTCACTTTCCGGAAAATTTCGAGGTATTGTGCGTTAGATATCGGAACTTAACGCCGCATTTTCTCAAAAGTAATTATTTTCATCTCCCCGTTCGAGTCAAGAAAATCGTGCAATCAATGACGTTGTTACCCGCTGAGTAGACAGAGAGAAGTGTTAAGAGTTAAGACACTCCGTTCTCCACTCTTTGCCGAATGTTCAAAACATTGCGTACTGAGTGACGGAATAAAATTAGCGCTTTGTCTTATTACCAGAGAGAGGATATAAAAATTATTAGTTCCCCTAAATGGGAATCGAGCCTACAACCGTCACGCGTACAGCCAGACGCTTTGACGGTCTTTCAATTTTATTATTCTATTAAAATTATTAAGCTATATTGTCATTTGCGTGAATGTATCACGATTAGGATCATTAATAATTTAACCACGACCAAGATGTATTCTATATCATATTTGTATTCTAGCAGTAGTTTTACTTAAGATAAAATAACTTAAATGTATGGCAGTGTTTCATATTATTATAAAATGAATTAAAATGGGATTACGTATGATTGCAGATGCAACCTACCAACCTCACCTCTCAACCTACCTTGTTATGTACGTGAAGATAAAAAAATTAAATGCTTGCTTTTAATTTCACGCTTCCCGCTTGGAGCAGGGTAGGCAGAGGAAGCCTAGATACTCCGCTCTCCATTTTCCCTCGAATTCTGGAGGCGCGTATGCCTCAACACCCCAGCGAAGTAAAATATTAAACCCACAACAGTCAGAACTCTGACAGGCACACGCTTCTTCACTCTCTTCACTAAACTGGCCTAATAACTTACGAGTATATATGGACACTTATAATCTTTCTTAAACAATTGAATACTAATATCTATTTAAATGACATTTTGAAATATCGTTCTACGGAATCAAGCTTAAGTAAGTAAGCTTCAGTCTATCTGGAGTGTTAACTAAGCCCAGTTTGTTAATTACTTGAACTATTTGTGTCTAAGAATCTATTTTAATCTTTATTCAATTCTAGAACTAGTACATTGACTAACTGACGTCGTTGTAGACGACTGTACCGGTTCGATTTCTACTTCGGGGAATGTATTATTTTTATTTTCATTTTCGGAAAACGAGAAACAGAGTGTTTTAATACTAGGTTCCATTTGCCTATCCTGTTATATGCGGGCTTGAAGCTAAAAAAAGCACACATAAGTCATAGTTAATTACATAAAGAACACAGTGTTGATACACTCTGGTTACCCTTTCAAAATCGACTTGACTTGAATTAACTGACGGTCATATTGTGTAGATGTCAATGACTTATTTAATTTACTCGTTCAGAAACAGCCTTAAATGTAATGTCATCGATTTGGGTAAGGATTTATAATATTGTTTGTAAAATAACTGTAATGATTGCATATTAGAAAAAATATCCAAATCGAATCGAATAATCCAATATCGAAATCGAATTTAAAATAATTAAATGATACGAATATCGAATCGAAAATATTTAATTGAGAGCCCCCTTCTTGTTTTAAAAGTCGGTTAAAAATACAGATTTATCACAAATAAATACAAATTTAGTATAAGTATTGACATGGATTGCTTTATATTTGCAGGCCAACTCATGCCTTCAAATACTCATAACTATCCATTTCAGTCAAAAATATTAAATGTATAGACAAAATATTTTTACTGTTTTATTATAATTTTGCTGAAGTTTAGGGCGGTCAATTTTGTCGTTATTTTCCTATTATTTCGAAATTTTAACTCATTTTTAAAGTTTTTAAAGTATAAAGTGTGGCGTTAAATTTCGCCACTCGACACTCAATGTCTCGATAATAGACATAGATAGACATTGGAGAACAAAATGTCTTAGCCTTAGAGCTATGAGGAGGAGCCTCATAGCTTGCTACACGGGAAAAACGTGAAGCTAAAGTATTATTCTACACTTAGAAATATATATAAGAATAGCTTCAAATACCGCTACGTAAAAAATCCTTATAAAGTATTCCGCCACTGAAATGAAGTGTCTTAAAGGGAACAAAGTGTCTTAACACAAGGTTCCCAGATTCCCTATGCCTACTCCGCCATATGTGGGATACAGCCTGAAGCTAAAAAAATAAAGTATTCTAACCAAACCGGGAAGTAAGTCACACGCCTCTAGCCAACACATCCGCATACATTTGGCGGTGGTTTCGGATCAATACTATGGCAAGCGTCACCACACTTAGCGCTCTCAATCTACTGAAATCGTCCTATTTCGTTAACTGTAACTGAGTTACGTAAATATATCTGTAGTAAATTATGTAGGTATCTATCGTAACATAACACACAACACATTTTAAGATGTTATTCAACATATTATAAAGCTACGTGTTGAGTGGCAAAACTCAACGCCGTGCTTTGCCTAGACCCCAGAGGTAAAAAATGAAAATCTATATATATATAAAAGGACTTGTCACTAACTGAGGTAAGACGCACGCACAGCCGTAACTGCTGATGGTAGAAACATGAAATTTGAACAGATATTTACTCTTAAAGGGGTGAAATAGGGGTTGAAGGTTGTAGGGAATAAATTTTAAATCGACACCAATTTTTATAAAATTTGAAATTCAGACTCTTAAAAATAAGTAATTGAACACGTATTTCACGGTTTTTTTTTAATTTACTCCCTAAGGGGTTGAAAGTTTGTATGGGAAAATCTTTAAATCGCCACCGATTTTTATAAAATTTGAAACTTAAACTCTTCAAAATATTTCATTAAATACATGTTTTGTGGTTCATTTTAATTCATGCCCTAGGGTTGCAAACAAGGGGTTGAAAGTTAATATGGAAAAATCTTTAAATTGCCACTGATTTTTATAAAATTTGAAATTGAGACTGTTAAAAATATTTCATTGAACACGTGGCTTGGCATGGCTTATTAGAATTTACCCCTAAGCAATAAGCAGGCGAAGCTGCGCGCGTCCGCTAGTATTAAATATTTCCTTTCCTCGAGTGGGAATCGAACCCACAACTTGTCGCGTTTAGAGTCACGCTTGTGCCCCTGCGCCACAAAATTTTATTGATATCTAAACCTACTAATTTAATGTATGAAATTATGTATGAGTGAAAGTAACCAGAGATTCTAGACTTATAACGAAAAGGGACTTAAAAGACAAGAGACTCACTTTTATCGTGTGGAAGAGAAAAATCCTTTACTTTTATTTCACAAGGTGAGCCTTGATCTAAAGCAGGAAGTAAATAACTTTAAAACTGAAATTCTCTCTGCAGTTCCTGCATAATATAATAAATTAACTTGTTTAATATTCATACTGGCTTCTATTTAAATCCTATAGAAGGTGATTTCTGGAATTAAATAATCCATTTTAATGGAATAAACCTTAACCAAATAAAATTGCGTATTGAAAAATAGGTGTTATAGTTATTATTCGTTCATGTTTCACAGTTACTCTACTGAATCATAGTGTCTTCTACGGAGCTAGAATAGAAAATAAAGTGAATTATCACTTAATTGTTTCTAAATAAAAAACGGTCAAGTGTGAGTCGGTATCGCTCACCAAGGGTTCCGTTTCAATTTTATGATTGTGAGACAAAAGGGAAGTAAATCAAAAGTTGTTAGTTATTTTGTATGAAATCAACTACAAATATATTATATGAGTATGTCATATGAAGTATTTTTTCTTTCTTGTATTTTATCCCGAGCAAACTTAGAACTCGGCACCTCGGCACCCATATAAATCTCCAATTTTTTTGTCGGTGAGCTTAACGTTTAACTTGGCTCTCATTTCATAATTATGTTCTGATAGAATAAAAATACTACCATATATCACTGTGACAGTAGATATATGGCTGGTTGACAGCGATAATTACGAATTCGAATCCAAGTTACAGCAATATTTGTACGAGAAAGAAGTAAACAAAAGATTATCTAGCGTTCTATTTCTAAGGGAATTTCATGATTATGATTATTGTTTATTTTGGTTTTTTTTTTTCATTTACAAAACTCATTATAAGTAGTAGTAGATATTAGATTTTTTTGTCTTGTTAGCACCACGCTGTATCCAGCACATAGCAGGGTAGGCAGTAGGAATCTAGTGTTAAGACACTCCGTCCCTCATTTACCGCCTAATTCTGGAGACATTGTGTGTTGAGTGGCGGGAAAAATATTTTATTCCCCCGAATGGGAATCGAACTCATAACCTAACGCATTTACACGTTACGGGCGCACGGTTTCAGACTGTAATATCATAATTAGAAATATATTTCCTTGTCTCAGGTACAAACAAGCTCCGAAGAAATGGACGCCTTCACCTCCTTCGTCAAACCCTGTGAATAATAATAAAGGTAAGACATTTTATGAATTATAATAAAAATAATACAGGTATAGAGGCCGTCGTTCCTGTCTTCACATCATAAAGTTCTTGTCGGGTTGTCATTCCCCCAAGGAACATTTGAACCCACAAACATCGCGTTAACAGTCAGAAGCAGAAGAAAAACAAAGGAATAAATGACTACAACTAATGTCAGAATAGAAGCTTATGATATTAATTTCTTAAGCTCCTTCCAAGTGGGGTCAAGCTACCTATCTAGGCCGTAGACAAGGTTGATCAAATTACAAATACCGACTTTTTATATATTGATAATATAATCGTGCCACGGCCATTCTTTAGCTTTATATACGTTTAAACAGCCTTTTATACGTTTAAACAGCCTTTTATACGTTTAAACAGCCATAGTATTTTAGCTGCTAATTGGGGTACTGGGTTCAATTTTTAAGTTTTTTATGAAAGATATCCTTTTTGTAAAGTATTGTTATTGTAAAGGCCGTCGTCACCTGCACTTCTGCAAGCACTTGGGTGAATGAAATATTTCAATATTATCATTTCCTCCCTCTAGTAACGAGGCAAATCGCGGCGTTGAGTTCCGCCATTCAATACCTCGAAAACTCAACGGGAAGCTCCACTTTCCGTGAAAAATGTAGTAAAATAATTATATTTTACCATAATTATTAAATTATGGTTATTGTATAACATAAAGAAAATTTATAGTTTTTAATATTTATTAACACTTAAAAATCGTTTACGCACTTCATATCAAAACTAAAACTTTACTATTATTTGTTCCAGTATCGCCATGCCAGCGAGAGTGCTGAGCGGGCGCGCGGGCGCAGAGGTGAGCGTGGCGGACGGTCCCCTCGCCACCTTCGAGACACTCACGCAGGCGGCCGTCATTGCTGTCATGGGAGTAGCCATTGTCGTCTCCAATCTTTTAATCATTGCTGCTTTCCTCAATTTTAAAGGTAATCAGTTTTTTTTTCAAATTCACGCTGTATCCCGCACATAGCAGGATAGACAGAGGAAAGTAGTGTAAACGACAACTAGTGTTAACAACACGTGGACAAACACTTTGTTCGTGACTTTCGAATTCTGGAGCCCCTTTTTCTTCTCTATTCTTTACCACGTTACCAAGGAGCGAGGAAATGAAAATATTGAATACTTCATTTCCTTGAGTGGAAATCGAGCCCACAAAACCACCACTGGCATCTAATCAATCATTGTTAACTTAATTGGTTATTTAGTTAATACACCAGAGTGTCTCAATACTCGTTTCCCTCTGCCTATCCTGCTATGTGCGGGATACGCAGTTAAGCGACACAAAATTCATACAGTTGTCCTGCCTTCGAGGATGATGAAAACAACTGAGTAATAAGTTCATCATCAATCAACAATAACAAAAAAAAAATTCCCCGAGTAGACTAACAACCGTCATATTTTCAATGAGAAGTATTAACACTATTTAACAAAAATATATTATCAACAGGTTTATCCAACGAAGTGATCAATTACTACCTGCTGTCCCTCGCCGTGGCGGACCTCCTTTGCGGACTGTTCGTTGTGCCTCTATCCGTTTACCCCGCTATAACCGGACGATGGATGTTTGGGGACCTGATGTGTAGACTAGCAGGCTACGTTGAGGTCACCCTGTGGTCCGTCTCCGTCTACACTTTCATGTGGATCTCAGTAGACCGGTACCTAGCCGTTCGGAAACCTCTCCGTTATGAGACGGTTAGTGCGACGGTAGATATCAATTTTTTATTACTTCCTCCTATCTTCCACAAAACGGGCGCTCTGGTTCTACTGACGTGAAGAGCTTGTTCAGGGCGGTAGCATCAGGTCTCCATCAAGTTAACTCAGTCTAACGCTTTGTAGTTTAACTCTTGACTTTTAACTCATTTCTAATGGACTCTTTAACTTATTTTCTCATCTAAAGCTGTTTCAGTTTTGTCTTATTATCTTTGACTTTAAAAATTTATTTGCCAAAGCTTTCTATGCAGTTCTTATTCAATGCTCTCTTTCGCATTAATATTTAAAAGTTTGTAATAATGATCTTATTTTCTCATATGACTATAATATATAATAATAGATGACTAAATAATATCATTCACTTGGTAACAAACTTTTGAGGACTAAATTGTTTCTTGGAAAAATTGGCAAATTTTTATCTTAAATTTAATTTTTTTAAAACGAATTGATGGAGGAATCGGATGTGTGTGTCATGAACATTTATTGCATGAACCCTAAAACCGTACTTTATATTTTTCCTTATTTAGCCTTGCATGTAAACGATATTTTATATGGAACATAAGAATATCTGTATTAGAATTAGTCTGATTTTATGATATGGTCATCTAGAGCCAGAATGTCATATATGAGCACTTCTTGCACTTTTATATGTCCCTTTAGCTTTAAATAACTAATATTGAGTAGATAGGTAGTTACACAAAAATATTTTTTTAAGGACTGTACTCTAACTCTCATTAACCTTTAACTATGGACGTGATTTTTTTATAACACAAATATGGACGTCGGGTCTGTCAGACCAGTGTATTTATTGGTCATATTCCGTCTGTTTTTTAAAGGAAGAAGACAATTTTATGTTTTAGTTTACATGAATAGCCTCAAATCAAACAAAATCAATATAAATAAAATCGCTTTTTATTAAAGTTTACGCATCACGACGATTTAAGTAACTTAAAGTCACAATTTCAGTCTTTGGCCACATGGGATGACTCTAAAGAAAATAATACTATAAAAAAAGACAGATAATAAAATAAGTATTTTTTTAACAAAATATAAAGTCTAAAAAATAAAAAAAAAATAAAGAAATTACATCTTATGTTATAAAATAAAAATTTTGACAACGCCTCAAGATAAGGTATTATTGAACATCGATAGACAATGGCTTTCAACATTGTAGGCTAACATGACGATTGTAGTCAACATAATTATGTCTTGTCTTTCTATATATCTTTTTGGGGCAAAGTGTACAGGTTTTTCAAGAACCCAAAACTATTTTTTTAGCTTCATGTTCAATAAATGATAGATCAGATCGCGAAACGCGAGTCAAAGTCATTCTCAATTCTTAGAGTAGTTTAGTATACGAAACGCGTCTTCTTATTTGATGAAGTGCTATTTTCTTTATAAAATGTCGTCTTTTAATTGTTTTGTTTAATGTTGATTATAAAGTACCGATATATTTGTCCCTGACGTGCTTGGTCGATCTTTTTTTTCCATTTTATCGAAAAAACAAAAAAAATTGAATCTTTTTTAGGTAAATAATATTTATATTACTGAAATATATAACAAACAATGCAAAATAATATATGATATATAACAATATAAACATTTGAATACAAATAATACAATTAAAATATTAAAGTATATTTTCTAATATTTTATAAATATATGGCGTTTTGAAGTCATTCATGTATGGGAAACATGGACGTCGGGTCTGACAGACCCAGGCCCCGTTTAGAAAGTTAAATACTCACGTGTTTTGAACCCAGAGACACAACCACTGCTATCTACATTCATTTTGTCATTAATACGAAAGGTACTGAGCGACTCAGTGGCGGAGGTCACCGAGAAGTGGCCGATCTGTAGAATTTGTAGAACTAGATGGGTCTGTCAGACCCGACGTCCATACTTAAAGGTTAAACTAAATTATTGAGAACTAAAATCACGTTTATTATTAGATGTAAGTGCAAAATTAAATCCATAACCGTCGCGTTCAGTTTAACATTTTTAGATTTATTTTAGGTACCATACAGATTTAAAAGTGTTTATTACAAATTATATTCTACAAATATTTACGTTATTCAAAATCTACGTATTTATTCAAATGGAAGCCATTCTGCTAAAATTATTAAAATATTATTAAATTGGTTGTTCAGCCCTATATACGTGTATGTATTAAGTATGGTAGATTTAAATATCTGAATGAGGATGGTTATGACCTGCCTATTAACCCACTTGTCAGTTCAAGCCTATATTTGGATGCATCCAGGTCAACTGTTGTTAGTCGATGTATTCAAGTTTACAACAAAGGATACTCTATTAAAAAAAATCTTTAACTTTAATTTAACTTTAAAGTTGATCTATGAAATGATTCAGTTTATTTTCCTACCATATTATAATATCCGTTTAGTTCCTGACAACCCTACATTTATCGTATGTGGAATCACAGTCAGAATAAAATATTCACTTCTGCTTGCAAAATGCCTATTTATTTCCCAATTTACGTATATTCGATTAAATACTGAGTGTAGCATATCGAGAATGATCCCTCCCGATTTCATTTTAGCACTTTATAATATAGCAAGTATATTGTAACTAAAATGGATTTACATTTTAAACGGTTATATAGGTCCAAACTCGTACTAGAAGCCAATGCTGGATGGTCTTCACGTGGATTTCCGCCGCCATGCTTTGTTGTCCTCCACTCCTCGGATACAAGAAAGAAGCTAATTTTGACAAGGAATCTTTTATCTGTATGTTAGATTGGGGCACCACATACGCTTACACAGCAACCTTAGGCATCCTCGTTCTAGGACCCAGCGTTATATCCATCGTATATAACTATTTCTACATATTTTCTATGAAAAGGAAGCTGAATAGTGGAGCGCCGATACACGATAAAGAATACGCGACGGCATTAGCAGAAAATCTGGCCAACCCCAGCCATTGGATGAGTTTTATACTGGTCACGGCATTTTGGCTCAGTTGGGCTCCTTACGCCGGAGTCAGACTTTACGAATATTTCACAGATCAAGAATTGAAAATACCGATGCTGCACTTCAGCGTGGTATGGCTCGGTATACTGAATTCCTTTTGGAAGATAGTCATCCTCATATCCCTGAGTCCACAGTTTCGACTGGCGCTTCGAATACTCTGTCTCACTGCCTGCTGTCGGACGAAGGGACGCCTACAGGCTGAACTAATCGGTATGGACAACGACGATTGAACTTAATTATAGTTGCGTTGAAATTATTCTAAAAAATTTCCTTATGATTAGATGTAAACAATTTAGTGTTTAATGTACTATTCAAAGATTTCATTGAGGGTTTCTATGCTCAATAGATTTTGGTGTTATAGTACAATATAATAGTATTTAGATGAGCACTAGCTCTGTACGAACAGAATATAGTAACAAATGTATAACAACAACAATCACTACTAAAGTCATTCCTCTAATTAAGCTAGCAGAGTAGAATATTATGTATCGAAATATAATCTATATTATACATATTTATACAGTTGTTAGACATGTATAGAATTGTTTTTGTTTTTGTGTGCGGTGGGCGTATAACTTTGTTTACTTTGCGCTGATCTGTTATTTAGATAATACGAACAAACATACATACATATAAAAAATACTGTTTACAATAAATTCTCATATCATTTTTAAAATCAATCTCTAGAGTAGTTTTAATATAGAATTAAAATGTTATAATTGATAATACTAGAATTCATACATAAGTTGCATTTTGTGATATATTAGTCAAATTCACGTCGTAGTGGCTCAGTCGTATCATACGATGGTTGTGCGTTCAAATCCACATAAAGTATTAATATTTATAGTAAACTAGCAGACCCGGACGCGGCTTTGCCTGCTTTAACTATACAAATATTTATTAAATATATTGATGAAATTATTTGCAATTTTCAATAGAATTAGTAAAAAAATATAAGCCTAAATAATCAAAATAAACTAAAAAAAGAAGACTTATTATTAAAAAAAATATCTGAGTAATTGAAATGAACAAATAAAAGAAGTAAGAGTGACTAAAGGAAATTCTTAATATTAGAAAAATGTCGCGCAGTATCAAACTTTACTTCACACCAAGCAATTAAACTACTTTTTTAACTACACTTTGGTTGTCTTCTTATAGAGTTCGAGTTCGATTACTATTAGAATAGAACCAAAGAAAAGTATAAATTAATTGTAAGCAGCAAATAATTACATAAAAATTAACATTAGTTCGAAAATGTATGAAAATTTACAAAACCATCAAAGTCAACTAACTGTAAGAAATTGTTTTTAAGTCTCATAAGGTTGAGGCGACGCGCGCCATGTCTGCATTAAGCAAGCTCATTTTGGGTGACGTTTTCTTAAAACAACAACCTTTGCATGCCGTTGCTTAGCAACGGTCGCATAGCAACGGTCATTTACATAACGGAATAAATTGCATGTCAAATTAATAAGTATTTCAATATTTTAGTATATATCGACAATATTACAAATATGAGAAAAAAAAGTAACCTATGTTCGTCCCGAGACCCTCAAGTATCTCTATATGAGTATTTTATCACAATTAAATTAGCGGTTTGGCCCTGATTGCGTAAAAGACAGACAGACGGACAGACAGAGTTACTTTCGAATTTATAGTATAGGTATAGTTATTCTTAAAGAAATTATACCTTGAAGTATGCAAAATCAAAACCATATACACAGCAATGACATAAATAAATTGCTTGTAACTATTTGGATTTAGATAAGAAATCCGTATGGGTCAGTGGCAAGCCATACTGATTTTTCCTGGGGTGGGCACGGTTCACCCGGCACTCGCTAATCAAACACTCATGCTTTGTGGTTTTAACCCTTGCACGGTGTCTAACAGGCGTAGGTTCGAAACTTGCTACGTAAAAAATTGTATACGTTTTCAAAAAATATAAATACCTATTCAAAAACTTATATTATAATTAGATATACTTTTTTAACTGAAACACCTTACGGCAATAACTTTTACTTACTGTTGTTAATTCGATATTACTTATATGTGTATAAGCGTTGATTGTTTTTATAAGCTTAGGTTAATTTAGATTTTTAGTAGAATTAGCTAATATTATTAGTCATTTTTGGATTCCTAAGCGCACACTGTTTTTTTCAAATAGCATTTTTTTATACGGGTGTATTTAACTTAATTTAAAGATTCATCGAAACAATTATATATATATATTTTAATATTAATATATTGTATTATATCAACAAGCATTATAGCATTGCACTTAGCCTTATTAATTCTAAATTTAGCTAACATTACATTATGTACAAGATACTCAAAGACGTCAATTATCATCTAGTTGACATTAAAAAATATTTAATTTTTATTAAATTAACGTCTATTTAATACAAATTGGGATGATCCATTGTAAAACCGAACTTAAAAACACATGCAAATAGGTAATCATAATGAGACTAAAATAGCACCAGCAAAAAAATATATAGTAAATAATAAATATATACAATTTTTTTTTTAAATTCATTAGAGTAAAAATACCATCTGTCTATATGTATGCAACTGAAAACATTCCTGTTATTAAAAGTCGTCGTCGTGAGTTGACAGCGTTGAGTTACAGTTTTTTTATAGTATAGCTTTGAGTGACAAATGCTTGTCATTGCCGCTTGCTATTGTGATTATACATACTTGTGTGTGTTCATAAGTTCAGTCTCAGTCTCTACATACAATAGAATTAGAATCACAGTAATTATGTTTACAAGTAGGCTACATTATAAATTACGAGTAAGGAGTAAATACGTAACAAAATCCGCTCTTCCGTGAAAATATTTAGTTTGTACGGTCCCAATGTAACCGGTCAATGTCGCTAATATCCCTTTATGTACTTATAGTTATTTTTATGTACTTATAATTCATGTGTATTTTTGGGTTTTCATTTATATAGAAAAAAAATAATGTGAAGGTTTAATTTCGTTTCATAAATTCGTTTTTATCACCATGTTGTCGCCAGGCTCGATCTGTTTTAGACTCTTGTTTTTTGAACTATACATTTCTTAAGTCTTATGAAAAGAGTGCGTAAAAAAACTAAATCTATAAAGAAAGTATTAAACGGTTAATTTTATTCTCATAATATTAATCGCAATAAAACAGGAAAGAACGTTCGTTTCCTATAGTGGTGTGAAACCAAACAAATGTCTTTGAAAGAACCTACAATACACCACTGTATACGATAGAGTCAGATAGACTCGGCTAATCCATGAAATTTAGGAAAACCCACAATGTTTTAGTACAATAAATCAAGTTACAAGTTTTATATATTATATAAAACTATTATGTTTTTATTTTCAGGCATTTCCGGAATTTTGGGAGGGTAGAACACTTGGTTTTCTCGCTTATCACCCATTCTTATCTTCTTATTTTCTATAAATACTATGTTTTATGTTTATATTTTTAATATAATTTTTGTAGCAATAGCTAGCAATCAAATACTTCCCATTATGAACAGAACAGCGTTATATCTATAATCTTTCCTACTTCTTAGTTCTGTTATGAGAGGTCAGATCATCTATTCTTCTGCGCCGAGACATACAGTCATGGGTCGTGTGTATCTTAAGCCGCCAAGTCAAGTATGGACCGCTTCTACTCTTTTACAAATATTTCCATATTAATTTAGATGATTACATTAGTTTTCTTTTTAATTACGGCAAATTTTAATAAAATATCACGTAAAACTTATTTCGTTATTCGTTAGAAGTTAATTCAAAAGTTAATAAGGTTTTTATTTGCTAACTTCTCTTTATCTAACGCTTCAACATAACTATGAGACTTTTGATAGAAACGTTAAAAGAATTTTACAGCTCAAAATAAAAAATAATACTCCAATTTGGCCGTCCTAAGTATTTTAAATTATTAAAAAAATGTTATCATACAATCAGAAAATCGATGTGATTATTATATTTTCAATAATAATATAATTTACATGAGTTGTTATATTTGGCAGAAGATTTTTTTAATTAATTAGTCCCGTTATTTGGGGAAAAAGGAAATAAATGTTTCCTAGACACTACATAACAAAAAACCGATTTTACCGTATTGTTTTCTTAAAAATATTAAAATGTATAGCCAAGTAATTACCGTACTTTCTTACCAAGTGCATGATAACTCTATCAAATATTTTCAAGTATACAAGACGATTACGGTGTAAATTAACGGATGTTAGCTACACTTACTCAGAGAATGTATTTTTTTCTCAACTTCCCTGTATTCCGCACATAACAGGATAGGAACAAAGAACCTGGGAACCTAGTGTTACGACATTCCGTTACCATTAAGACACTTCAGTTCCCCACATTCCGCCGAATTCAGGAGGCATTGCGTGCTGACGCAGAACAGTAAATGTATACTTCGTTTAATTTTAATTAATATAAATGATATTTAATTCTGAGAAAAGGTGTTATTAATAGCTGTAGTGCTTAAACTGCTAATGAACTGCTTCATTGTACAACCTGAACATATTGTGGTATAAATGATTCATACAATTTAACGTCACTGTTTACAGTTTTTCGGTTAACTAGAATAATTGTATTAACTAACTATTCGGATAATCGATAATTACAATCGGAAATATATGAAAATGAGTGTTTTTGGACAATATGATAATACAACCTCGCTCGCGTAGTTCAAAACAAAAAATAATTATTTATCAAAATTTTTATTAATTTTTAACCTTACATTCTTACCTATCGAGTGAAAATTATTTGAGAAATTCGGATAACCACGAAGTGGTTACCGAAATTCTTTCGTCTTTGTTATGTTATAATTTATTCTCGAGTATTATAACCATCATTTATAATAGTTAACAGATACTTTTGTAATAACTGTACATCGTTTTTGTTATTTAATTCGATATATTAGTGTTTTTTTGCATTTTTCTAATTAGGTGCCCTTCATGAGCTGCTGTAGTTATAATTTAAAAGTAATTTTAAATTTAGTTAGTTAATTTACGTTGCTAAGAATATTTGGTAATTGTTTAGTAACGATTTACTAAAATAATACTACTTTTATATTAATAATAATAAATTACTTTACAGAAATAATGATTATGTAAAAAATATTTTATTAAAGACAACATAATATAGAAACTAATGTTTGTGTCTCTTAATACCTATGTATATTTATAAGATATTCTAAATTTTTAAGTATTTTTTTTTTCGTATATCTACTTCTCTTCTCTTAAATTTATCTATTAAATAAAATAAATTCCGTAACATTTTTCAATTTAAATAGAAAAATTATAATATAACTACTTAATAATAAAATAATTAATGCCTTTGAATAACTAATTTTAAATAACTTCAAAGATATTTAATATAGTCTTGTTAAATACAATTGTTACAATTAGTATTTTGCTAGATTCTAAAATAAGATCGTTTTTCATGACTGTTTTATAATTTTTTGCTTGACTTGGCTAGGTAGGTAGGCTGATAACGACGGAAAAAATAAAAGGTTGTATCCTAAATTTTTCAATTTTGGTGATAATACGTTTATTAGATTCGTTAAAAATATATACGTAACTTACGTTGATAGTCTTATTGCTTATTCAATAAAAACAATTACAGTTTCCTTAATAATTACTTTCCTATAGCTATAGTTTCCTAAGTTACAACCTTTTCGCTTTAGTCCGTGGATTTTTTTAATAAAATAAATATAACATAACCATTGCTTCAAGTAATTTAATTTTAATTATTTTAAAAAAATACTTAAAAATTCTTACTGGTTTGAGTATAAAAAGAAAAAAAAAGATTTTTAAGCTATAACATGTCAAGTAAGTTAACAGAAAATTATAGGACAGGCGTGAAACATCGAACGCATTATGGCTGTCATCAATAACTGCCTTATAAATAAAATATGCTTTTACGTTGAAAAATAGTCTAGAACAGTTTAGCATGACTCAATATATTTACAGTTCTTTATATAAATAGTTCTAATTGATAATATAGTTCTTTAACCAACCTTCTATGGGGTGTACGTGTATTCAACATAGATACATTCGTTCCATGTCATCGCTATACTTGATATGCGGCGACAGGTGTAAAAGTACGTACTTACAAAAGTATAATAAAAAGTTAGTAGCTTTGCTGTATAAAAACATTGAGATTATTAACTAAAGACTATAAAAAATATTTATTATTTAAATACAAGATTTTTTGAGCCAAACTCGTCACGACTGATACAACTGACAACATTAAGAGAGAATATATAAAATATTTACGATAATTTAAAATAAACCTAATTTAATTTAACATTAAGCTAATTTCGAGTTTTAAGGAGAAGATAATGAAATGCCATTAATACTGCCACTGTGTATCACCGCCTGCCGCGTCGCGTACAAAATAAAATGTTACGTTAAATTAACAAAAAAAATCTTTATTATGTGAAACTGGTAGTAATTTAGAAGCTTTATTTACGAGCAATAAATTAGAACTTGCATTTTTAGAGTCAATTTGAGTCATAATCATGTTTATCTCGAATATACTATATATAGTATCGCATGCTTAGAATAAAACTCGCCTTACTCAAAACTGAAAATCGACCATACAAATGTATGTATATGTGAATTTAGAAGTGCAACTTGTTAAAAAATGCTAAGCTTTTTGACTTTAACTTTGAACTGGTCTTTTTGTCTAATTTTCATACTTAATTTTTTGTAACATAAAATTCTGGAAGCCCACTCCAGAATAGGCCACGAGTATAATGTGATGTGTACCCCCACCTTTTTCCTTTAATCCTACGTTAGTGATAGCGATTTCCCATAAATATTTTTTTTTGAATTAGGCCTTTTTACATTCTAAGCGTTCGATATATCTTGTTGATATTGTTGTAATAAAAGTAGTTTGTATTGTTGAAAATTACTAAAATAATGTTAAAAATAAAATATTATATTCTAAATTGTTCAGATATATAGTACACCAAATTTTTGCTGATATTATTCAGAACTGTATATGTATATAGATTTTTAGATTAGCATATTTTAGATTCTAGATTTTCTTCGTATTTATAAGATATGTGAGGCGTATGTTGACAAGTGTTAATTTTTTTCGAGTTATAGTTTTTAATTTACTTATTATGTTGAGGTTAATCTGGCTTAAATAGAATATTTCAATAGTGGCTGTGAACAACACAGGTCTTGTGATGAAACTGCACTAGAATGCAACGTTTTCCTAAAAAAAATAATTGTAAAACTTATCTATTTCTTTTTATTATAATTTATTTACACTCTATTATAGAAAAAACGAATTATTCAGATTAACCCCAAATATTACTATTCAATTTATGTAATATAGAAAATATGTTTACAATTACATATATTTTAACACATATAAATTAAAAAAAAATCTTATTTTAAGCACACTGTTTCTTTTTATACTATTTTAGAGTTGTAGATCCATATAATAGAATTAAATTACAAATTCAATAATAATTATTATTATATTAATATTTTCTTAAAGTTATTATTATAATAATTATAAAATTAATACATTTTTGGTAATTACTATCTATCTACATTTGAACTTAATAAATATTAGCATGCCATGGGTTGGAAAAGAAAGCATTTCACTTGTATTTGAGTGTGCGTAAAAGAGAGTGTTTGAAAGTGTATGTGAGTGTGTGCGTGTAGAGTTTTACTCGCGCAATGAAATACAATTTCTTTTGTTAATTATTTTGTCATGAAATAAAATATTAAAACTAGAGACTGATAAAAATATATATATTTTGTGGCATACTTACGTCGAAATTTTATAATATTTATAAATACTAACTATTTAATCTAAATATGTATTTCAATAAATAAAAATATGAAATATCTTTTTTTCATAATGCGAGTAAAGTTTCATGATATACTCGTATTGTTTGATAGCAGAATAAATTACAATGATGAATAAAAATAAATATTAGTTTCACACAACAAATATTTTTTTTGTGGAAAATAATAAACTTAATTGTCGTACTAATATTTGCAACAGGTCGTTTTTATATTAATTTATAAAAATATCAGCAACAAGAGTGACTGTAAACGCTAACGCAAAAGTAAGGAACGTAGTCTCTTAACATTAGATTCCCTCTGCCTACCCTTCAGTGGTTATTTATATACCATATTTAATGACAGAGTACATAGCAATGCGTGGTGTGTTAATATTTAAGTCAACCAGTCTACTATTTAGTATAAAAATTAAACTATTTAAATTATAAATGATTCTCAACTACGTTTTGTCAATAAATACATTTTTGCCTCGTTATGTTGTTTTATTCAGACACAAGTTTATAGCCCGAATGGAAATAACTAACAATGGTAGTGACGAGCCAATGGTCTATTCAACACTCAAGTTTTTTGAGACTCCCAACCAACTTGTAAATTTCAAACTAAGAATATTTTGAAACACAAGTATACGACTGTAAACGAAACGAGGAAAAAATATTTAATATTTTCATTTCCTCGCTCTGATGATAAAGTGCGGCGTTCAGTTCCGCTACTCCACACGCAACGCCTCAAGAGTTCGGCTCAAAGTGGGGAATATCTTAATACTAGGTTCCCAGGTAAGCCTATCTAAGGTTTTGTCTACCCTGCTATTTGTGGAAAACAGCGTGAAGCTAAAAAGATATTTTGAAATAGCCATTAATACAAAAAAGTTCAATAAAAAATGTAAACTTTCTTTAAAAACGATGTATATTAATAATGATATAGAAGAGGCCAGTACGCAGGGGCAAAAAGTGTGCTGCAAAATCGACTGGTTGTGGGTTCGGTCCTCACCCGAGGAAAGGAAATATTTATTAAAATTTATATATTAATTTCTTCGCTCTGGTGTCGAGGCAAAGCGCAGCGTTGAATTCCGCTACTCAACACGCAATGCCTTCAGAATTCGGCGGAAAGTGGAGAAGTGAGTGTCTTAATACGAGGTTCCCTCTGCCTACCCTGCTGAGTGCGGGATACAGCGTTAAGCTGAAAAAATAATAATTAAGAAGAGAAACGACATCTAGTAGTCAGTACAGGAAAACGATTTCATTTTGAGTAAAATACTTTGGTGGGTTAGTTTAATTTACATTAACAAGGTGGCACTGCAAAATTGCCATTGAACTTCAATATTTTGCGTGAAAATGTTCCAAAATATAATATATATAGGGGGAAGGTGGTAATGTGGTTTTGAATGAAAAACATTCTGTTTTTGAGGTCCAGTATGAAAAGTATTTTCGTTTTCCCGCTTTGGCGGTGTTAAGTTCCACCACTCAAGACGACTGCCATAAAATTCGGGGGAAAGTAGAGAAGGGAGTGTCTTAACATTAAATTCCCCCTGACTTTGTGAGATAAACGTTGAATTTTAATTTCATTTGCACAGATATTTTTCAGTCTTTGTTGTTTTTCTAGTTCGTACAGCATTCATGGTAATCTCAGCCGTTGGTCGGTGCCTGACTGAAATGTCTTGGTTGTATATTATATGGAATCTTTCGATTAACTTAAGATGGCTGGCTGGTTGGCCCATAATGATAGCTGTTTGTTCAATCTTCAGGGACACAAAATTCTGATATAGAATTTAAATCCCTAATCAACGGATGTCATTCAGTAGAGTTCGTTACACGCGTCTAGACGATATGAGAGTATCGATTTAAAATTTTGTTTGTTGTAACTTTATTAATTAAAACCACATTTGCTATCAATTTTAAGAAATATTTTATGGAATTGGATTTTACAGTAATTAATGTTTCTAAAATTCAAAATTTGGTGGAAACCAGGGTACACTCAATGGGAACGGAATGACTTAACACTTAACTCTCAGGTTCCCTCTGCTTACTCCGCTATATGTGCGATGCAGTGTGCAGCTCATTTTTTATATAGTAAAAGTGTAATTTATTATTATAACTTATGATGACCAATAATATCTTTAACTCCAGACTAAATAGGAAATAAACAAAATAAATGAAACACCATTCAAATATATAATTTTTTGTTTGCAATTATATATTTACTTAATAACTATAGCACAACATCGAAAGAAAGCCATAACGAATATATGATATAATACATTTAACACTACTTTATTTCAAAATTCTTAACTTATTTACTTTGAAATTATAATGTTATCTATTTTAATGAATCGGACCATATAATAATACTATAATCGATATAATCATAATCATTTAATTCTTTAATATTATACATATATATTTATGTATTTATATGTATTTATGTACAATATTTTTTGATTTTGTACTATATGGTAGGGATGAGATCATCGAATGCTGATAATTACAGGTTTATATGTAAACCATAGTGCAAATGAAACATTAACTCGCCTTATCTTTATACATATTTTTTATTCAATAGATCATGAAAGCTGTTATAATTTCTATTCAATAATTTCTTGTCAGAGGTCAATGTTTCTCTTGCTTAATGAATGTATTTGCAACAAAGTAACTATAATACCTAAATCGGGTCACACCCGCCCATTAAATGCACCTTAGCTTAACTAGGTATAATATTTAACAATAATAACTTCGACAAACACTTAGTCAACTGAAAACAACTTAAATGTGTCAAATAACTAAAAATGCCAAAACTTAAAACTAAAATTCGTGTAATGTTGGACACCACCATAGTATAATGACATTTGTGAATACATAAATTAGTGTTAAGTATATTTTTAGTTAATTTTTGTATTTTGTATTATTTTTTTGTAATTTTTTTTTTCATGTTGGTAACGGTTAAACATGAATTATACGTAGTGACGATTATTCTATACGTTGCCTATTTAATTTATTTTAATCAAAATATTTGTGATCCCAAATATCTGCTAGAAAGGAAATTTACAGTTGAGATACCACATTATAGATTTTTTTGTATAGATTGTCCAATTCGTAAAACGCAGTCAACGTGTTTGCTACTTACGTAATAGCGGGTCTCTATTTCTATATAAAATATTGTGCGAATAATTTATGAGGATATGTATTTTGTGTATATTTATAAAAAAAGAAAGGCAAAATATAAATTTAAAAAAATCACATCAAAATATCTAAATCTGATAAATATTCATACATAAATATGTCTTCTCTTATTTCATACAATTAATAATATTTTAAATACGATAATAATTTAAAACGTTAAAATTTACATCAAAATAGGTTATGTCCTCTAAATATGTATTATCTATACATAGGTTATTCATATATCTCGTTAACACATTCACTTCGGCTTGAGGTCGAAGTCGGCCTCATTGAAAGTTCTCAAAAACAAATCCCGCTGTGAAAGTATTAAGGTGATGATACAATTGACTTGAGTAGTTTCAGCCAAATGCTTCCTATTATATGAATAGACTATATAAATAACCTGTAATTCCAATTTAAAAGTTTTTCTCATCTCGAGATATCGCAGGCCAAGGTTACATAGGCCGCTTGTCCTACCCTAAATACTTAAATTTGAATTTGCTACTATAGTTTTAGCGTAAATTAGCACTTTGACCATCAGAACCGCCGCCAATATACTGTTGTCGAAACGTCGTCATATCCAAGCCATTTATTTAATGCCAACCTGTTTTTTGACTTTTATAATTTAGTTAATTAAATAAAACATTTATTTAACTATATTATGTATAGTAATTTCTTTCCAAAGCTCAAAAAATACACCGAGATCGTATATGGTTAAATTAAAAATAATTCAAGATATAAATTGGCTGTTGAATTCAATGTCGCCTCTCTATCAATAATCGCCAAAAGCGTTATAATAAATGGATTAAATTAAATTCGTAACAGCGTACTTTTCTATTGCAAAGCAAAGATTCTCCATCAGAACGGAAGTTGCTCGGTGTAAAAGCTTTTTATCAAACAGATACATTAGTAGAAAAACTTTACCAAAACATCTGGTATTCCTAATTCATATTTATTTATTAATTTTCGTTCTTGTCATTTTCAATTGAAATGTTCAAATGTCGTCCCGCAGTTTCATTTATAATCTTTGAATCGCACAATAGTTTGCTGTTAACACTTTACCATTTAGTAGTAGTGACTGCGTGAGATCAAACGGATGAAGAAGCTGGGTGTCCCAAAGTGTCTGACGAAGAAAAATGGTGATAGCAGATTAGCAAGAAATCTGGGGTCGCCTGCTCGGCGAAGGGGTAGCGATTATTCCTTAGGCTGAGTTTTCGCTGTATCGCATTTAGGCGATGCTGGAGTGTTCTCGTCTTTGAATAGCGGGTTTTTCACTTCCATGTCACCGGTCTGTAAGGAAATAAATTATTAGCTAAGAACGTTGCATAGCATAAAGACATCGCATTATATACACTTTGGTATGGTTACTTTAAATAAGATATCTACTAAATTTTGAAGAGGATTTTAAGTATTGGAGTTAAATCATATGATGTGTATTGAATTAATGTCCAATTCACTGATCTTTCCTAAAAGAAATACCTGTATTGTTTTGGTTTTTCTAAACAAGTTTTGGGCAAGTGAATATAATTCGATGTCTAGTGTTTACAGAGACATGCGTATCCACATTAAGAGCCCATAAGGAAAATACGTACGCAGCACTTCTTTCAATACATTCGTAAGACTTTGAGAAAAAAATATTTCATTAAAGTTTTTTAAAATTTTACCTCAATGTATTGTATAGAATTTATAAGAAATCGTGTCCATTATTTTCTCAAAATCTTCTTACTCTACATATTCCAATATATACATTAACTAGGGGGCAGAATCAACATGCCAGCAATCAACTTATTTTCTTTAATACCATCTATACGTTGGTTCACAGATAAATAACAAATATCGATGCTTAAAAATATAGATTTTGGGTAAAACAGAAATATTCATCATTTGCCAAAACAAGCACATTATAGAGCTACTGGATAAAATCAAAATTCAAAATAAGGTACTACTAAGTAAAGATGGCCAGTGTTATTGAAGTTGGGAAAAAAATTGTCCGTTACAAGGTTCGAATCCCACGTCCAAGAAAATTCCGTGGGGCGTTGGTTCAAATGCTGTTACTTTCAAAATTTTTAAACAGAATTTCAATATATTTATGGTCCTGTCCTTAACATTATCAGAAAGAAATTGCAGGCAACTGCATTATGATGGGCTGTTTCATTCAAATGAGGATTACGATTAACAAACGGTTTCTGTTAATTAATTCAATCCATCCAATGATTACGTTATGTATGGAAATGTTTACAGTACCATGCAGAGACGCGACAGCTGCATCCAGTTAAGAAAGGTTAAAATATATCATGATCATTATCATAGTTTGATATGCACTAAACATCGCCATCATGATTATTGATCATAATCATAGTGTTATAAGTTTTCTATACGCAATGGTTGAAGGTTCGATTTCACCATGAGCTCATTTGGTTCTTTCCCCAGTTCAGTTTTAAAATCACCTATTACATGTATGTACTGGCCCAAAACTCTTTGTTTTCACCACTTTTTATTCACAAAAATATTCATATATAAGTGATATACCCGTCTCATCTTAGGTAATGTCTCATCTGTAGCTCCAAGACGCGGTATGACCTATTACAGATATTTCCTGACAACTCAAAAAAAAAACTTTTGTAAACATTGTGACTAACGTATTTCAAGAAGCAGGAATTCAAATCCTGATAAATTAAAATATATATATATGTATAGATAATTTAACATAACGTAAAATTACAAAACGCTTGTTAAATATAAGACAAATCACCAAAATAAATATGGAGAACAGAATGACTTCTCATTATGTTCCTTTTACCTGCAAAACCAATATAAATTCTAACTCACAGTAGCAAATCCAGGACATTCGTACACGGTGTAGTCGCCTTCTTCATTCTCGTCGTCTGATTCCGGGTCCGATACAGAGCCATTGCGGTCGAGGCCGTTTCTATGAGAAAATATATACATATATTATTAATAATTTCTATAGTGATTATGTTAAATATGATATAAAATTCTATTATTATATTATAGTAGTTGCCTCTTTTGAACTCGACGTATGAAGGTTCATTTGTCGCTCAGGACACTAAATATTGACCTAAAATAAATACCAGGTCTTTTATAAATATGTACAATTGTACTTAATTATATTTACAAGCATTGTTTTATTCTTCTTTCTTTTTACTCCTCTCTCGTCAACTATGTCATAGGTAATGGTATACTTAGTGACATGTCACTACATTTTCTCTGCCACACAAGTTGAAATATTATAAAATTTATCAGAGAAAATCATTAAATTGATTTGAAAAATCGTTTCTATATCTTTTACTTTATATTTTCAAAGTAAACTTCCATCAATACACAAGTTTAAAAGTCAATCAAATTATTTTGGCGTAAAATAATGAATGGGACAAGTAACACAATTTGTAGAGAATATTTGAAATATACACATTTAATACTAACGAACGATGTTGACACACTTTTTCCTACACAACATTTAATTTCAAATTCAATTGAGATTGAGATAACAAGAAATCACGAGACTAAAATAACAAATCCACTTTGAATTCTTGTAGTACTACAATACACTACGTACCTTTCCATAGCAATGATCTGTTGCTTTTGATGTTGATAATGATACATGTGGGCCGATTGGGCTAGCTTCCTGTCACCCGTAAGATCGACAGTGGGCCCGGTCACGCCGTAAGCGGGGTAGTCCACGTCAGCGGCGGCCTTCGCCTTCCTTGAGAGCCTTAGAAATTCATCAATGTTCCTAATTATGAAATACATGTCAAAATTTTGGGATGTAAATGTGTTTTTTGTACATATTTTTCACTTTCATTGTCTCCTTCCAAGATGTGAAACGTACAAACAACAAAATACATCGCGGTTACGTTAAGTTGGTTTTTGCTTTTTAAGTATTTGACATGTTCTATTAGAGTTGTAGAGCTTAGTCTACGTTAATCATCTAATAATTCTTGAGAGATGGGCTGTGAAGCCGATATAAATTTAAAGATTGAAAAAATAAAATACTGTTTGTCGGTCTATTCTGTTCTGTTTTTATATGAATTACGAAATATAGACAAATCTATACATTCAATCTACATATTTATATACAGCTAAAAGGAATATGCTATTTCATAAAATGAAATGAAAATAAGGTGTTAAAATTACTTTATATATGAAGATCAGTATAAGCTAAAAGCTTGAAGTATTTATTGCCTTTAGAACAATAATGGAAAGTGTTATTGTTATATTCAGAAATGTTTATGAAATAATGGATTATTTTGTTGATTATATTGAAAACATGACAACTTCGCAACGTGTATTTACAGCCAATAATAATTAGTTAGTATGTAAAGAAGCAGCAGACAGATAATAAAAGAACAAAAAAAATTAGAAAGTAAAATACCTGGTGTTTATAATGTCACCTGATTTTGTACTCCCGTTGTTAATAGCCAATTATCAAGCCTTCTAAGAAAAATAACACCCAAAAGATATTAAAACTAATTTATTAAGTAATTATATATTTTATCTGTTTTTTAGAGACAAAAGGAATTTAATCAAGATGCCTTTCTTCCTATTGGTTCCAAAATCATAAAAATAAATAAAAATGTAATTTGCTTTAAGGAAACGTTTTAAGGTTTCAGTTAAGATATTTTAAGATGTTCAACTATTTTAGGCTCAAAATCCAGATTATATTTGTATAATTTTTATTTGTATTTGTACTAATTTTATAAAGTTGAAGGTTTCTTTAGCTGGATGCACTATTATTAGGAACTATTTTAAGCATCGTAAAATTCTGATGCGTACTTTTGACATCCGCGAATTCAGAAGTCGATTTTTGAAGGCTAAGAGCCGTGGATACGACTCCCTTCATAAATATCTTATTATAATATAAAATTTACATGAATGAAGCCAATTGATTGAATGTTCGTGATCCTCTCAAATGCCAATGGAAATTGGTCATATTCAATTCTAATAATTATCTATGTGACATTTGATGGTTATTGTAATTTCAACTGCACTATATTTTCTAAGTTATTTATTTCGTTGTATAGCAGCGACACTGCGGCGGTCAGTAAGATACTCTTACTAGAAACGGGCCGACTTGGGGTTCGATTCCCACTCAGATAAATGAATATTTTAATTACCTCGCTCTAGTTACAATACAAAGCGGCTTGGCTTAGACTTTTGCCTCTCAACACGTGTGTTGTCAACAATGTGTCGAAAATTGAATGAAAAGTGGGCTAGGGAGTCTTGGGTACTCCCAGGGAAGGCAGAGTGAAATCTCGAGTTAAGACAATTTGTTATGCCTTGTCTTCTTACCAGAGCCAGGAAATTCTAAACTACAACCGTCACGTTTCCAGTCAAACGCCACCCTACTTCGCCACGACGCGACGGCCCTCCCTATATGTATATTTATAATTATAATTTTAATTCGACAGGAAGAAGTGAAGAACGGAGTGTCTTAACACTAATTTCCCTCTGCCTAACCTGCTGTGTGCGGGATACAGCATGAAGTGGTTTTTTTTTTTATTTCATTACAATTTAAAATTATTAGTATAAAAATTTGATACAATACTTGTAATAATTAACAAGGTGTAGCACTTGTGTTCATACATGTTTAGTCAATTTTACGTATTTAATGTATTAAATATAACTATCAATTTGACTACATTGGAAATTTCTGATAGTTTCACATGTATTTCCCAAGAGCTTATACAAATGGTTTCAGTAATTAAGCATTATAAAATGTAAAATTAATATGTCAAAGTTATGTGCAAAATTGTATTTTGTTTCAGGGACCAATGGAGAGAATTAAGCCACATAGACCAAGAAAACGTAAAACCAAATTTAAAGTAAACCAAGAAAAATTTCTGTGAATTTAACAAGAATTACGTAAAAGTATAACATTTTAAGTATATAATTATGGTGCTCAGGTAAGTTTGGTATATTAAAGAATAAAAATTGTTGCTGCTGACGTTGATCTTCTCCAGCCTTTACCTGTCAAAATATCTATCTACGTACAAACTTTTGTACTAACCTAGGGCAATTCAGGTAACCACCTTTATCCTGTTTCAAATGACTTTAGAAAACATTCCGGTACTTACCTGTTTAGATAAAAAAAACCTAGAAATCCTAGAAATAAAACTGTGTAAATTATGAATTTTTCAATTTCAAGTAGGAAATACTCACGTGTACCACCCAAACGCGAAACCTACTACCGCCATAGTAAGTGCCGCGCCTACTGCCGCCAAGAGGGCTACACCATATATCGATTCCGCTGGATCAACTGTCGGTGCTTCTAACACGTGGTAAAGATGAGGCTTATCCGTGCTCTCCCCATCATCATGCGTACTGAACGGAACAAACATGCTTGTTCTAAACAGATTGTTAATGTTAATAAAAAAAATTACATTAGAATAATAGAAATTGTTAATTTTGAAACGAATTTGGTAAAATTTATATAGAGTTAGGTAAACATACAACTTTATAGAGTTTTTCGAGATAAAGATAGATGATATAGTTTAGTAAGTTCGCTATAGTAGAGTCGATAGGTTTGCGAGTCGTAGCATACTTAAGTTCGCTGTTATCCTCAAAGTGCCGTAAATTGCACTTATATTAAATTTAGGTCCACATTGAAGCTTTAACCTTAGTCGAGACTCAAGAGCACATTTAATACAAATCCCTATTTAAATTTAAATATCACGTATACAACTATGATGGTTATAATTTAAACGAATCTGATGTTTGTTTATAAAGTGTAAATCCTAAGTGTATTTCAGCTTTTAAGCGGATGTTTTGTGTATATGTTAGGATAGGTCAAGAACGAGATTTAGATCCATACAACCTTTTAAAGCTTCCAAAAAGAACTTTCCAGGAGCAGATTCAATATATTGTGTGTTGGAATCTAGATCCAAATTTATTGCGCAAAATTTTCAAATGTTCTTTATTCTATATCAGAATTTCTTTAAAATAATTGAAAATATTCAGGCTTAAAAACCTACATATTTACGTGAATATAAAATTAATTGAAACTTTAAAGTATTCAATTAAGCTATTTACATACAAAATGTACACAATAACCCTGAAAGTTAATTAATTAAAGTCCTAAGAAACATGCTGTTGTTGAAATTTAGGAAAGTTAAGATATTGTTAGTGAAATCAATTGAATTTTATATAAAAATAACAATATGACTGAAAGCGACGTGCAGCAGTGATTTTATAAATATATTTAGAATAATAAAATTAGGTATATTTAGAAATACTAAAATTAGGTAAAAAAAAGTAAACGTAGCAGATTTTTTTGATTAGCAAATTATTATTATATGCCTATCATAAAAATATATTCGTGTAACTCAATAATCTGTGTATTGACGATATCCAAGAGTCCCAGGCTCGAATCCAGCTACGTTTAAGTTTTTGAGATTAATTTTAGTATTTTTCTAATCCCAAGTGTATAGTGCGAATAACACTTCAAAATATATTGAAATAAATATTAATATCGAAAATAACACATCTTAATAAATACGCCAAATATATTTAAAATGTAAAATGGAAAATTCCGTTTTTTCCGTTCCCGTAGAAATATCAATCTTCATTTTTTATATATGCCAAATTTAAGTTTCTTAAGCTTAGTAGTTTCGTCTGTGCGTCTATATTAGAATGGTTCATTTTAATTTGCTGTCTCTGGTAACAAGACAAAGGTCAAAGTTGACTCTACCACTCAACACGCAAAATGTAAAAATTTGGGTGGAGCGGGTAACGGACTGTCTTATTTACTAAAATGCGTTATTTTTACTCAAAATTTACTAATAACTGATACTACGAATCTATCCGCACTTTTAATATTAGTTACGTTTTCCCTTAAAAATAATATATATGTAATATAACGTTTACAAGTCTTTGTAGTTCTGTGCAATTTATAATTTCTTTGAAAATATCGTACGATTAAATGAGGTTAAATAAAGGTATTTTCAATTCATATTCATACAAGTTTTCTTTTACTTTATTCAGCTCCCTGCATGAAGCCGGGTAGGCAGAGGGAGCCTAGTGCTAAGACACACAACTCCTAAGTTTTGTTTTTTTTTATTTATTTGGTTTATTTATAGTAAATAACGTCTTATTTAATAAAATTACTCATCGGCCGCAATGTTATTTGCGTGGAATCATTCCCACGAGTGGGCAGTGAACCCGCAAACGTCGTGAGATAATAAATAATATTATATTTCGGGTCCTTACCTGCTCAGCCGTTTAGTACTATAAAATATTAGTAGATATTCATTTCATTTCATTCATAGATCTTACTGTTCAAGTGACAAAATATTTTGTACAAATCAATGTGAATATTTGGTTTCCCCAAATAAATTTATAAAAGCAGGTTATTTTTAGTTTAGTTAAGTTAAGTGCAAAAATTACGCATGTTTAAAATTTAAATAAATTGTATATAAAATTCAAATAAATTGCATTCTTTCTCAATAAAACTAGAAATTGTATATATGTAAGATAAGGGAAAAAATAAACTTTTTCACCTTATAATTTGGGGAAAAAGTCAACATTTTTTTCTGGAAACTTCATTTAATCGTACCGCCTTAAACAAGTTCCAACATGCCAAAACGTTTTGCCACACGTGAATTATTCAGTATACTAAATGTGAAGAACGACTGGGATAGTGGTATCATGCCTATAAGCGGGTCTTAAGCAAAACTTACTCGAACGTTCGAAATTATGAATACCTCTATTAACACGAACTTTATAGTTCGAACGTTCCATATAAATATAATATGTGTTCTTATGAATTTATAGAAAAAATAAATGTTATATTATTTTCCCAAACAAATATTCCTACTGAATTCTTTCCTCCATGCTTCTATGGGATTACAGGAGAGGGTAAGGATCGCTAAGTGTTAAAATTTGAACATCACCTCTCTTCTATCTCATATAATTTCTGTCGATTTACTTTCAACCAGCGTAGATTGTTTGGCAGTAACGAGACGGGTAAACGGTAGTCCTTATTAGTCCTGCAATTAATGTACTGGCTACTCATTGTTAACTATAGTACTTAGGTTCGAATTCCGGATTTGGCATTCTATTATCATGTTTATTTTTTAATTGCATTTTTTTTTCTAATAATAAATGAATCACAATACAGTGGCTGAGCTAAGAATGGTGAAATTGTAAATGATGAATATTAATATGTAAACCATCACCACCAACCATTGTGATTTATTTATAACATGTATAAAGTTTGTGTAATGTGTGTATGTCCGTTCAAATTTTGACACAAATGAGTATAAAAGTCGATTTCGTCGAATATAGACTACAGTTTATAAATAGTTATGCTACACTTAAAGCTGGGCCATCGAAGGAACAATGCAAAAGTAATGGAATAAAAACTCCTATTAGTTCTCAAATTTATATTTAACCTTGATAAAAGGTTGATATTTGATAAAAAAAGGTCATTATGTTCTTTTTTCTTTTGAAAATTATATGGTGAGGCCATGGTGGCGCAGTGACACAGCTTTTGATCATAAACGTGGCAGTTCGATTCCCACTCGGGGGCATAAATTATTTTCATTTCCATTTTATAAGATCTTCGACCCGACACATAATGTCTCGAAAATTAAAAATAAATAAATGTAAGCGTAAAATATACTATTCAACCTACAATTTATTAACTATCTAATTTTCAAAACTGTAATTCATATAAAATTAAAAAACATATTTTAATAAAATATCGTCTTACAAAGCAGACGTTCCTTTTGACTCTTTCTCAGAATTTTATTAAGAGAGGTATCCTTTATTACAACGCTGGAATACTTTTGAAGAGTACTGGAATACTTTATTGCGATTTTCTATTAACAACATACTTATATTTACTTCCAAGTGAAATGTAATTAATTTTTTTACAGCTTTGCGCTTTTTTACCGTACTTTTTACCGTTTTTAACATAGTGCTAACATATTTTGTTTCTACTTCCGCAAAATTTTCGATACGTGTTGGGTGGCGGAACTCAACGCCCCGCTTATGATGAAAATAAATTAAATATAACCATTCCCCCTGATTCCTACAGGATCGGACTGTCCCGATGATAAGCCTAATACTACTAGTACTTTAATATATCAATTTACTATGAAAGAGTTGGAAAGCGAATAAAATTGGCTGAGATTGCAAACATCCGGTAACGGCGTGCTGTATTGCATCGCGTCAGTCCGTCAGCTGTATTCCGCATATAGCAGGGTAGGTACAGGAAACCTAGTGTTAAGACACTCCGTCGAGGCATTGTGTATTGAGTGGCGGAACGCAACGCCGAACTGCCTGTGCCAGGGCGAAGAACTTAAAATATTAATAAATAATCATTCATTCCCTCGAGTGGGGATCGAGCCCATAACTTACACGTTACAGGGTGTGCATGTTGTGTTGTTTCTCTTCGCTTCGACGGCCTCATGCGGTCCACTCTCTGTATTTAAATGGTAACTTTAAAGTAAAAAATTAAACGGAAGTCTTTCGAGATGTATCCTCTAATTATTTCCTTTCAGAAGTTGTAGGATATTGACGTGATGTGCGTCTCAGGAAATATAATATTTACCAATATTACTTGTATATAAGATATGTATTGGAATTTGCGTCCTCACATTCAATTTCCGTTCTAGTTTCTCTATAAAATAGAATACCATAGTTTAAAATAAAAAAAGACACTTTTATATACCAAGTACTGCAACTACTATAGCTTGTGCTCGTTAACTAATAACTTCTGAAGCGTTCCACTATTCAGGTCCCAACTCCATCATCAGACCAGCTCGATGGTATTATATTGACTTGTCTACGCTATGCATTGCTGTTAAGTTTCATGGTGTTAGAATTAGATATTATAAGTTGACCTAAAAAATGCGTTTTAAAAAGCGATAAGGATATAAAAATATTGATAAGGGATGTATCGTTTAGCATATGTGACAAAAAGTTTTTGGAGGTTCACGCTGTATCCTTCATGCAGCAGCATAGTAAGAGGGAACCTAAGAACCACTATTCAGCCACTTCCGTTCTTTACTTTCCGCCAAATTCTGGAGGCGTTGCGTGTTGAGGGGTGGAACTCCACGCCGCGTATTCTCTCCTTATGAGGGTGATGAAATGAAACTATTAAACAACCTATCGCGTATACAGTTTCACGCTTGCGACCCTGCTTCTTGACAGGCCTCAAAAAAAGTCACAAATGTGAAGTATTTACAAAATTGTTTGCAATTTTTGTTTTGTAATAGATATGTTCCTTCGATGGCCGCAAGATTACCTTATATCTTATATAGGCGTAAGTAAATAATGATATATTTAAATTAAATCACATCAGCCATTAATTATGTACAGATTGAATATATTTTCCAAAGAATCGTCTTCAATCGCAGAACACAGATTATATAGCAAAGTTTATTCGATTCATAATTATGATATTTTTTATATCACTTTTTATTTTTTATCTTTTATATTTTTTTAAATGTAAATGTATAAAAAATCTTATGTTCTGTGATTAGAAAAAAAATAAGATGTACACATGCGGCCGTCATAAAAAAGGTGCACAAATATGTATATCTAACTATAAATAATCGTGTCTCATATAATGTAATCTTATATTACTTCTATAACATAATTTAGTATATTTTATAAATATAATAAGATAATAGATACTTACAATCCGGTACGTAGGATGTCCATGTCGTCGGCAACAAGTGTTTTAGTTTTGCTCCAGTTAGGGTTCTGCCGGGTTTGACGAGGTTCTATCTCCTCCTTCGCCAAACGTGGCCGCTCTGCTTCAGGAGTGGCTGATTTATGAGAAATTTGGCTTAGAACAGACATATAGGGAGACTAAAGTTTTAGACTGTGTGTTCCATATGAGTGCATCATCTGATAATGATGGTTGTGCGTTCGAAACCTGCTCGGGGTAAAAATTATATTTAAAGTACCTATTTAGATTTTCGCTCTTAGGCAGACCAAGAACGGCTTTGAGTCTCGTCACGTACATACAATGTCTGGAAAATTGGGCGGAGAATGGGGAAGGGCGTGTATTAAGGATAGATTTTCTCTGTCCTCAATGTTATTTGTTGCGAGATTTCCGATGTCTGTTATATGCGGTATGGAATGTAAGGTGCGCTTTTCATGAATTATATGTTTTTTTTTTTCACACTTCCACGCTGAATACCACACCTAGAGTTATGACACTCCGTTCCCATTAAGACAATTCTGTAGCCATTGCGTGTTGAGCGGAACTCAACACAGCAAGAATACTTTGAAGTATATAAACTAATTAAATTCACGCTAACATCACGTCATATGCATGGTAATTAAATGAAAAATAGAGGAGACTGGCACACCTGGTACACCGTAGTGCTACTAGGTAAAACAAAAATAAATTGATTGAAACGATGTCCATGCAAATAGAGTTGTGGGCGGCGCCAAGTACATATATATATAACGTAAATATTAATAAAGGTAATAGCTTAAAATAAAATATATCAATTACTAGAAATACTAGAAATAAATTAAATTCATCACTGCAATTCGGTATTAATTAAACAGTCCAATATTTTCATCTAGCGTAAACGATATTTCAACAATTTGTTTTTAACTGTACATTTTATTAAGATATTGAATATTTTTTCACTTTCACGCTTTTCAATGAAATAATGAGCAATATATAACTCTTAGTTTTGGTTTCTACAAGTATCTACGTATAAATTGTTTTAATCGTGGTATCAAATCGGTTATCTAAAACTGAGCCTTAAAAATAGGCTGAAAGAGAACACCGGAATATTTATACCGGAGGCTCTATCTGAGGTAAGTGGGGAACGAACGTATATTAATGTAAAATGAGCACTTGGTTACCTTTCTATGTACGGCATACAGGGTGAAGATAAAAAAAAAGGTTTCTATTCCGTAAAATATGAGAATTGATAACATCGAAAATTAAATCACCCATTATAGGTGGCACTATCTAAAATTGACAACTAATGAACTGCTCGGCGCGGTCGCTTCAGGGTAACTTATTGCTTGTTAACTTATTATAAGCCGCTTGGCCGCCGCTAGTCTTTCATAATAGAAACATTTCCATTATAAATTTCACATATTCGGTCAAATAGTTCAGCCACGACGGCCACGACCGCGTGAGCGCAGTGGCAGAATGTGGGTTCGATTCCCACTCGAGGAAATGAAACATTTGATGTTTTCATTTCTGTGCTCCGGTGTCCGGTGAGTTCCGCCAATCAACACGCAATGACTCCAAAATTCAGCGGAAAGTGGAGAGTTGAGTGTCTTATCATTTGGCTCCCTCTACCAACCCTGCTGCATGCGTGATAAATCTTTATGTATTATTTGTATTATATTAGCCTAAACTAGTTTCATTAAGCGTAACTGGTGAAAAAATTGTCTTTTTAGTACATAATAGCCTCTAGTTACATCCAAATTAGTAAAATATAGAATAAGGTTTTTTGGTTCCCGTCGTGGTGTATACCACATAGAGCAGGGCAGACCGAGGGAACCTAATGTTAAGACACTTTGTTCATGTTTTATGTAATTTTCGCTAAAATTTCAAGACATTGCGCAATTCAACGATATAATTATTATATAAAAAGATACATATATTCCGTCTTCCACTCTCTGCTTTAGAATCATTAAGCTTAATAGGCGCAGTAATTAATGTAATTAAAAGAGTCATTACTCCAATTGAGGTTCGAATCCATATTCTTCAATATACACTAAAAGTAAAACATTGAAGAGCTGAAAAGCTTTGTCCGGTTCAACAAATTGATCTCAGAAGCTCCAAAGGTCCTGATTAAAAGTGAAAAAATCTTTTTATGTTAGATTGTCAAGTTATGAAAGACTACAGTTTATTAGAACCACTACGATATAACCCAATACGTCCTATGTTTACAGTACTAGATTTATTGTAACAAAAAATATTTCAAAATAAATGCATACTAACTGCTAAAACTCTTAGACACTCTTCTAATACAATAATCACATAATATGTAATATTATCCATTCTTCCATTGATAAACTAAATAAAGTGTTATCAAGCGGCGCGGCGTCGTGGAGTCGCGGAATTTGATTACTTTCCTTATTCTCGATATCACCAAACTCATGTAGTGATTGAGGCCAGTCGTGGCACGGTTACACAAGAGTACGACTGTAAGCTCGACAGGTCGTGGGTTCGATTACCACTCGAGGAAATAGTTATTAAAATATTTTAATTTCCGTGTTCTCGTATCGAAGCAAAGCACCGCTTTTGTGTTCTGTTCCGCCAATCAACACGCAACGTCTACAGATGTGAAATGTAAGAGAGAAATATGTATAATACTTTAATTCCTCGCTTTACGTTGACTTAACAGCGTGCTTGGCTTCGTTACCATAGCGAAGAAATTAAAATATAAAATATTTCGCTCCATGACTGGCAATCGAACCCACATCCGTCACGTTAACAGTTCCAATATTGTGCCCGAGCGTCATAACGCCTCTCCTTACAAAGAATTAATAAATTATGAAATTTGCCAACTATTATTACATACTTGCTTTCGGTGGATTATCCTCAAAGTATCCAGCGTCCAATGGCGTCAGAGCAAAAGCTTTTTTCAGGTCTAAGGAGTTAATTTCTTTGTCCAAAACTTTTTCATAATTCTCCGGATAGCTGACACGTGGCCTATCTTCCACCATCCTCAGGGGCGCCGTGTCGATCTTCTTTGGTTTTAGCTGAAACAGAGTACTGTCACCTTCTATGGGACCACCAAACATCTGGATATAGCCGCGAGGTAACTCTGGCATCCATCGTTGGAACTGATCGTATGGCATGGGATCCAGTTCTTGAGCTTCTAACTGATTGATCAGGTTGATTTCCTGCGGAATAAAAATATTTTAGTGCTTTTTGGGGTTTAGTTTTTAAAATTTGAGAAAAAGAGGGAAAAAAAAAAGAAATTCAAAAATTTTATGTGACAACGTTTATAACGTAACGTTTTTTACGTTTTTGTTCAATACAATGTTAAAGAACGCATCATAGTGAAGTTAAGTGGCACACATAGTGGATGTGGGTTCATTCCCGATCATAACCATTTAATTTTTTTGTATATCTATTTTGATATACTCCAACCTGATGGATACTCATGGTTAAGTATAAATTATGTAATTATAACAATCTACAATTCAAACTTTTACTGCAATTTTCTGAAGTTCCTTTCATATTTGCTTTCCTATACCATTAATATGAAGCTGAAGAATGTGTTTGGTTGAACGCACTAATCTCAGGAACCATAGTCCGATTCCTCGATTCAATAGGCTGTATCATGTAAATCGTTTCGATATAGTTTAGTTATTTTCCTTTGGCCACGGGGCCGAAATGTCGAAATAAGCAATAGAAACTCAAGTTAGTATATAATAATTTTCGCAGCGGGAAAATGAGAATTACAATCTTTCCCCCAAATGTAGATCAAACTCACAACCATTAGCTCATAGTCCAATGCGGACTCACTGCACCACAATCGCCGCACCTCTTAACTAATATATTTTTCTATTAAAACTTGTATAAATTACAATGTAATTTAAGGTTAAGGTCGGGTGTTATCTACATATATAACTAAATAATCATCATGAATGTTCCCCCGAGTACTGTCGCGCACTTGAGTCATATTGGTTGTCAGTTTCACGCTATATACCGCATATTGCAGGTTAAGCTTACGGTGGGAGGTGGTGGGAATTCGAACAGAATTCGACAGAAGGTGGGTACCTTCTGTCGAATTCTGGAGATACTGCGTGTTAAGTTTCGGAACTAAGCGCCGCGCTTTGCCTCGACAGCAAAGCGAAAAAATTAAAATCGTAAACATTTCATTTCCTCGAATGGAAATCGAAACTGCAACCTGTCGGATTTACAATCACGCACCTGTGAAATTGTGCCACGACTGGCCTCGGCCATTCATTTAAAAAAACATTCATCCAATTTTTTTATTGTACCAAGCCTTCAGCGGTTTTCATGTAATTTTGGGTGCAATATCAATATTTCACGTGACCTTTAAAACATTTTAAGCCCGCCTTTCATTCCCGTTTTAGAACTAAAACCAGATTTAGCCAAATACAAATATTCTATCACTTAACACGATGTTTACTGATCAAATATAACATTTGGAAATTTATATGTGATTTTATATGTATTACTATATAAATTTAGTATATTAAAAAACTGTGTAGGTGCTTAATTCTGACTAAGACAGTAGGTACTTTCTAAGACAAAATATATTTAAGAAACTTGGAAAAAAAATATTTATACTCTGTACTCTTTGTACTTTGTACTGTTCTCAGATCTTGTCAAATTTTTCAATCATAGTCCAAGGGAAGTACCCTAAGAGTTTTGATTATACGGCTCGTTTTTTGTGATTGCGTTTATTCAGATGCTTACTTTATAGCTTCACGCTGTATTCCGCACATAGTAGGGTAGGACAAAGGAAACTGGGAACCTAGTATTAAGACATCCCTTTCCCGTTGGCCTCTTCTATTCCCCACTTTCCGCCGAATTCTGGAGACATCACATGTTAAATGGTGGAACACAACGCCGCGCTTTGCCTCGTTACCAGAGCGGAGAAAAGAAAAATTAAATATGTCATTTCCTCGAGTGAGCATCGAACCAACAACCTGCTGTTTACAGTCACACATTTGTTCCCTAGTACCACGACTGTCCTCTTTATTCTATGCTTCAGGTGATAGACGACATGGATATTAAATATTAATTTTAGCGTGATACGTGCGATAGCGTGTAGCGCTATCAGAGAGAAAAAATGATGGACAGATGGACAGACAGACGGCCAACAAAGTGATCCTATAAAAAGTCCTTTTTGGGGTTCCCTAGCCAAATGACCAAATACGGAACTCTTCTTTCCTTCCCTTCCCTGAATTTTCTCATATGCGTCTGTCCATTCGTACGTCACGACTAAAGTATGTGTAAAGAATGGTTGAAATTTGTAAAGTTTTGTACAAACGGCTACGAAGTTTTGGAGAAACTGTATTTCTACGTAATTGAAATTTGTATGAAAGATTTAAATACTAAGGATGGTACTACCATATATTTGAATAAAATTGATTTCGTGGTTTAAGGAATATGGGATAATTTCAATAAAAATATCCTTGGGCCAATATAAGAATCTCATCATCGTCGAGAAGACGTCGAATCTTTAAAATCAACTTAGACGTTTTTTTAGTTTCACGCTGTATCCAACATTCAGCAGGGTAGGCAGAGACAACCTAATGCTACGACGCTCCGTTCCCCAATTTCTGCTTAATTATCGAGATATTATCCTATTGAGCTGCGGAACTCAACGCCGAAAAAAATGAAAATGATTTCCCAGAGAATGTAACACGTAACTAAATGTATCAACGCATCAACCGTACGTTGCTAAGCTATTATAATAGACACTTATTCAACAATCGCATCAATTGGCCAAGATTGGCGAGAGGGATCCAAGATATACGTAGCAAGTAATTTTCCACTCTGCACTACAAACACAATGCAACGGACCAATCGACACCAATTACAGTTTAAGCCAAATCAAACAATTTACTCGTAACCCGACCTCAACCGACTCAAACACACTCAGGTATGCAAATTCTGAGTCTGGTCTAAGGTTTAGATTTGGACCAGCATAGTGTTAATTAAAATGTATATGTAAGAGACGAGCGTTTACCTCCGTCTTTTCCCGTGAAAATGGCTAAATTACATACAATGATTTATCTAAAACAAAAATAATATTCTAATATGAGCCTGATTACTTCCTGATATTAGCGCATTCTACCAAAACTGATCAATCTGATTCAAATCTCGTTTAGGTTAATGTGTTTTATGAAAAAAAAACAGTTTCACTTTTTTTGCTCTTAGTAGTCTTTGTCTACAAAAGCGGAAAAATAAAAATAATCAAAATATAATTCTTATAGAAGGGTCCGAATCCATAACAATTACGTTCACTTCGACGGCCTTGTAATATTTTTGTGAATATTCTTTTTCAGTTTAACTAGGAAGTACGCAAGGTGCGGCAAGTGGATAATGAAATATCAGCTTATTTCTTTATCTTTTTTTGCTTCAAATGCTCTCAGAATAACTCTATCGCCTCGTTCACTGTTATTAACCTGTTCCTACGTGTCCTCTGGAAGTTCCTTATATCTTTCACGTGACCTTCCTCCAGTATGCCTATCTCCCCTTGCATTTCTTACCAGTCACTCTTGCTTCATACTTTTTGCCGTTCTTTCAGCATTCAAGCATTCGTTCGTCACTCTTTCTCTCGACGTGCCTAAGTCACCTGAGCACGTTCTTCTTTATTCTCACTGTAACATCATCGCTAGGTCTCCCGTTTTGTAAAAATATAAATTTTCAATTATGTTTTTGGTTTAATAGTGAAATAGGTGAATGACATATAAAAGACTTACCTTGATCGTTTTTTCGTCTGGCTGCAAGCCTCGCATCTGTTGAAACAAAAAAAAAATACTTTAAAAAAATCCTTTATACTACATATAAAAATGGACCAATACAATTTATTAAAGAGAAAAAACAATTAATATTCCATATTATCACTTAACACGAAACCTTCGTACTCTACTGGGACAATCAGTGGCAAGCGCATTGGTTATGAGTTCAATTTACAATTCGCGAAATCAAAAAAAAATATTTTCATTTCCTCGCTAGGCAATGAAGCAGAGCGCGGCGTTTAGTTACCACTCTACACGTAATGCCTCCAGAATTTGGTGGAAACTGTCTTAAGGGGAATGGAATATAGACAAGACACCCAGGTTCCCTCTGTCAACGCTAAAACATGAGGAAACGAAAAGTTGAAAAAAACATGATACAAGAAAAAATGTAATAAAACTAATTAATATCAACACTGATTTTGCTTTGTACACCCACAAAAATACAACGAATGTATTAGAAAAAAATCCAGTGCTTTTAAATCCTATATTGGTTTTAGAATTTATAGGAAATTCGCGTTATTTCACATTCAAGCTTTTGTTCGTCGAATTCCACGCAGCGGTCCGCCGGAGAGGACTTGTAGGGGATTATTGGCTCAGCTTATACTCTTATTAATTCTGTTGTAAATGGGCCAAACAGGGAACGAAAGTGTCTTAATGAGAACGGATTGTCTTAACTCTAGGTTCCCAAGTTTCCCACTGCTATGTGCAGGATAAAAAATGTGACTTATTTGATTAAAGTGGGATATTGTAATATGTAGACGAAGACTAAAAAATCAAAAGAAATATAATAATTTTATAAACGTAAGTCAAAGTAATTTCTACCTCCACGTATAAATCAAACTGTAGATTTGCTCTTGACAAATGATTAGACAGTGTCAATTGATTAGTTGATGGCATCATCTCGTCATTCATCTAAGTACTATTTTTGAAAAGAACGGAGAAGGAGAATATAGAGAGCGAAGTAGAGGCTCTCGTAGCGTAGCAGGATGTGACTGCACCGCGAGGTTCGTGAATTCAATGCCCATTCTATGGGATGATATATTTATTTAAATTTATATTTTCTTTTCGTCACTCGTTGTGTTGAGTGTGTGACGTGCCTTGCACGTCATTGAGTTCCGCAACTGAACAATGCTCTAGAATTCGGAAGAAAATTCGGAACGGCTACCCTACTGTGTGCGGGAAGCTGAGAACGAAGTATTATTATATCAGAATAGGACAGTTTTAAATGACTTCTATAGAGAAAGTTCTTCTATATTCTTTTTTTAACGTCACGCTGTGTCCCAGTAACAGGGTAGGCAGACAGAACCTGGCAATCTAGTGTTAAGACACTCCCTTCTCCATTAAGACACTTCCGTTTACCATATTCCATATTGAGTGGCTAGCGATTACCAGAGCGGACATCGAGCGGGATCGGGCGTCGAGCATAATCGACGCCACACCTTTTTACATTTTCATCTCGTTATAAACGTAAATTCCAAATGCAGGTGTGAATCACCAATCGTTCTTGTCTAGTGATTTGGTATGCGATAGGTATTTCTTGTCGTTTGCATTCATTTCATCTCGTTAACGCTTCGGCTTTGAGAGGAATGCTGCTTTGGGAGGCAATCGATGAATTGCTGGGATTTTGACAGTTCTGCATGACAATTTGTGTAAAGTTACGTTGGCGTTGAAGAAGAAGTAAAAGTTTGTATTTCTTTTTTATATTTTGTATCCCGCATATAGCACGTTAGGTAGAAGTAAGCTAGTGTTAACATACCCTGCTCCATTGAGTGTTAAGTGAAGAAATTCAAAGGTGGCAAGAAATGATTTTTTTTCCCATTTTCGCTGAGTGGGAAACGAACCCAAAATCGTCACGTTTACATTTTATAAAAATATTTTTTGAATGACTGGGAATTTTAGGAACTATTATTCTTTGAAGGAACGAACTAAAGTTATAATATTTTTTTAGCTTCATGCTGTAACCCGCACATAGGAGGCAAAGAGATCGTGGCAACCTAGTGTTGAAACACTCCCGTTCTTAATTTACTGAATTCTCGAGGTATTGCGTGCTGAGTGGCGGAAGTCAACGCTGCCGGTCGCCTCGTTACGAGAGCGAAGAATTAATAATGCGTTTACAGCTACATGATTCTAACAAATAAATTGGAAAACGCCTTAAATTAATTTGTTAATACGAAAAACTTATAGAAAATATAACCCTGAAGAGGATACACTAATATTTTAATAGTTTGTAGCTTAAAACACGATATTAAGTAAAATTTTAGTAGACACAACGTGGTTTTGAGGAAAGGTTAATAGACGAACATTCCATCCTATATTTTTTGTTCAGAGACATTTTAAACTGTGTAGAGGAATCTAACGCAGCTCTTTATCTAAGAATAACAGGAAGTAACAAAATATTACACTATTACCAAAGAAAGTAACGAGAAAAGGAGTTAATTAGTTTGATTTCTCTGCCCTTGTATCTAGATAAAGTGACTCGAAAATTAGGTTGCGTGATTTTTAACATTAGGTTCCCTTCACCTACTCTGCCTACTAAATGGGATATACAACATGAAGCTAAAAAAGAAAACTATATCTAGAAAAAAAGCGGTTTTAAATTCCATTTTAATCAACATGAAATGATTCGAAAATTAGGTGGTGCGTGGGGAACGGTATTTCTTAACACTAGGTTCCCTCTGCCTACCCTACCAACTATATGATGGTTTCTAGGTGAAAACAAATAGAAAAAATGTATTTTCCACATTTCAACCAACTAAAATCCTTCAAATATGTTCACTGGTATTGAGTACGGGCACTGTGGGTCAACAAGCATCATTCCCTAACTCAGTACCTACATGTTAGCATAGCCTTGTCCAAATATGTAGCTCTACTGAAACATTGAACGGACGTATCCGAAAATGTATCGATACATTCGCATATTGGTTTAGGTTTCTGAATTGAACCTATGTATGTATACTAACCTAACCTGACCTAAGAAGAACCAGCGCAACAAACTCGGAGGGACTTTTCAAATCAGTGATTTACAAATAGCAATATAGTCTGTTTATTAATAATATTAATCAGCTTTACGCTGTACCCCGCACATAGCAGGGTAGGCAGAGGGAACCTAGTGTTAAGACACTCTGTTCCCCATTTTCCTCCGATTTCTGGAGCTACTCTACGCTGAGCTTTGCCCCGCCACCAGAGCGAAGAAATGAATATATAATAAATTTAAATACATATATCTTTTCTCAAGTGAGGACCGAACCCACAAACAGCCGATTTTGCAGCACACTTTGTGCCACTACGCCACGACTAGTCAAGTCGGTAGTAGATATTATTGGCTATAAAGTTCAATCTTATGTAGTATTTTGTATAGTTAGTATAGGATTAGTTTAGAAGTTTAATCTTTTGTAGTATTTTTGCGTAACTGTGTAACAAAATACAGGCATGGATAAACACCGTATAATAAAAAAAATCCTACGTCCCAACTGTTTAGGAATTTTGTTTAATATCTTTATGTATGGACTTTAAATATTTTACCCTATATTCTGTTCGCATGAAAGGAGCGTTGACGCTTCCAACCTGTATAAACTACGTCGGAGTTAATTAATAAGTTATACAATTAGTTTGGCTAGGTCGAAATAGTATTGTCGTTAGCACTAGCGGAAAAACAAGTACATAAATTATAGAGAAATGTCAACTTCATAAGGAGAATCAATATGTATATAAAAGTTCATTCTTAGAAACACTTCATGGCTTATTGTCCCAGACGTTGTGTGTTAGGCGGCGGGACTCATCGCTTCTCGCTGTATCCCGCATGTAGTAAGGTAAGCGGAAGGAACCTTGTGTTAAGACACTCAGTTATATACGCCGAATTGTGGAACAAACAAATCAAAATCCAAATATTCTTTATTGAATTACAAGCACTTTGTTTGTTTTTAACTAGTGTTAGTGCTACGGGAAGGTAACACCGTCTTGGAAAGCAGTTCCGCTAAGTTGAGTCGACAAAAAACTTAATATTATATTTTTTTAATAAAATATTTTCACAAAGGAATATGTCCTACAATTTTATCTGAATATATGACAATTCTGCAAAGTTTCAGTCAAATTTCTAAAGGGTAAGACAATATTTTTTTTGATAAAAACTAGAAGCTCGGAAGCAGTTTAATACTTAGTTACAAACTTTAATGACTACTCGTATTTTACCCATGATCTGGTGTCACAGGAGCAATGACAGGAATACAATTTCTATCTGGATGGATTAATTGAAGCCAGTATACAATCGTCGTGACAGATTATGGGTTTGATTCCCACTGGGGAAATGAAATATTTAATATTTTCATCATTCTTCACTCTGGTAACGAGAGAAAAGTGCCTTGACATCCGCCTCTCAACACGCAATAGAATGAATGAAGAGAGAAGAGAGAAGCTAAAGAAATGGATTATTTATATGGTAAAAAGCTATTCGAATACTTTATATTCCCGATATATTTATCATTTTTAAGTAAGTGGTAAAAGAGGGAGAACCTCTGATCTTAGAAGAAGGTCACAAAAATAAAGAGATTGATGACAGTGAACTTAGGTATTTGGCGACGGTATATTGGTAATGACCCATATAACCTTTACCCATACCCATTACTCCGGGAAAAACCAGAGAAGCTACACGTGGAGATAGAAGCATTTTTTGGTGGAGTATTCAAGTTGTACCGAGCTGGCAACACTAAATATAACCTAAATATGCTTCCTGCTCTTTCCGGCACAACCAAGTCGGTCGAGGAATCATAGTGTTCTTAACACAAAACACTCTATTCCTAAATTTCTGCCCAATCTTGGAGACTCACTGCACGAAGCAGCGAAATTCAACACCGCATTTCTCAATCAGATAAAAAAAAATTAAACAATCATTCAGATCGAAATAAAATATTAATTCATTCTAAAAACTATGAGCCAACATACCTGCGCTATCAGTTCAGGTGGTGGGCGAGGGGCATTCAAGGCATCATCATAGGCAATATCGTTGGGCATCAGATACTGTGGTAGGAGGTAGGTAGCGAGGAACTCGGGCGACGGCTGCAATGGGACCCGCTGTTTGGGCCCCGGCGGCATCACGCGAGACGCTGGCGGCACATCTGGCCCGACTGTAACAAGGAAAGAAATTTTAAAACTGATCTTTTTTTTGAGTGCCGTCGCGGCGCAGGAGCACAAGTGTTTGAATGTAAGCGCGACTGGTTGTGTGTTCGAACCCCATTTGAGAAAATTAAATATTTATTTAAATGAATATTTTCAGAAACTTCAATTAATATATCAGGTGTCGTATCGGGGCAAAACGTAGCGTTAACGACCGCCAGTCAATACGCAATTCCTCTGGAATTCGGCAGAAAATCGAGAATGGAGTGTCTTAACACAGGGTTCCCTCTGCCTACCCTTCTGTGTACAGGATTGAGGCTGATTTAATTTGATTTTTAATTTTTTTTTTACTGATTTTTTTATGTCAGATAAAGTACTGTTGATAATAAATGTTAAAGTTCAGCTGTATCCCTATTTAATAGGATAGGCAGTGAGAACTCAGTACTGAGACACTTGGTTCCCCAATTCCGTACAATCATCAAGACATTGTGTGTTATGTGGCGGATGTTAACGCCGCGCAGGCTGAAGAAATAGAATGATTCAATACTTATATTAAACCACTCAGCATAATATGCGGGATATGTAAAAATCAAATAAACATATGCTATATACATGTTGTGTTTACTTTTAACCTTAAGCTTAATTCTTATATAGAAACAATAATAAAGTTTTATAAATGGCATTAAGACGATACTTGAGCTTCTCTGAATTTTAATCTTTAGCTTTACGCTGAACCTTGTCGTTTTAAGATATTTCCCATTTTCCACTTTATTCTCAAGTCATTACTTGTTGAATGGCGGAACTCAACGTCGCGCTTTGTCTTGTTACCGAGGCAGGAACATGAAAATAATTAATTCCACCAAATGGTCACACTATGCAACCGTCGCGTCGTTTTAAAGCTTAAAAAAAAGTTTTAAAGTTAAGTATTCAAAGGAAGAAGTTGAGTCTGATCGACACCCACTGCCAAAAAATGGATAGACCGAACCAGCTATCACTAGGATCTATTTTAATACTCAGCTAGCGCATACACTATAAGCTGTATGCCAGCTTCGCGCTGTATCCTGTACAAAGCTTTGTGGGCAGAGGGAACCTAGTGTTAAGACACTCCGTCCATCATTTCCGCCGAATTTTCCGAGGCATTGCCCATTGAGTGGCGGAACTCGACGCCAAACTTTGCCTTGGTGCCGAAAGAGAGAGCGAAGAATTTAAAATGTTAATAAATAATAATTCATCCCGAGTGGGGATCAAACCCACAGCCGTCGTGTTACAGTGGTACCCTTGTGTCCCTGCGCTACTATGTCCTCAAAGCAAGATGGCCGATGGAACGATGTAAAATGTTAAATAAACATTTTTACCTACACTTTAAGTAAATAGAATTTCAAGGATTTACGTCGAAGAAATTATTTCGTCCGGACGACTGTGATAAGCTAGTTTAAAACTAAGCTACGTCACAAAAATAAACTTGCATTGCTAATAGAAACTTTGATACATAGATTTACCAATAATTTTACACTGAAAATTTACCATATGTAATTAATTACCACCACACACTACATATTGTATTAACATTTAAATTATTTTCATAATTTTTTTTTCATAATCTCAATAATTTAAATACAATCCACACGTCTAAAATTGAGACATTAAGTTGAGGTATGGAATGTCTGAACACTTGCGAGAAAATCACACTGTTCCCATTGAGACACTTCCGGTCCCCACTTTGCCCTGAATTCTGGTGTTTGTATGGAGTTAATGAATATAATATGTATTACGAAAGATGAGTTAGCAAACGTGTATACATAGCAATTTGAGAAATTTTGACTTGAATTTTGTCGCGGATTGTCTTGTTACCAGAGGGAGAACATTTAAATTATTCATTTCCTCTAGTGGAAATCTAACCCAAAAGCGTCAAGGTTACAATTAAACGCTGTTCTGTTCCGCCACGACGGAAGGCACAAGTAATGTCTCAAAAATTGTCCTTATATTATTTTCCCCTACTTACCCTACTATACGCGGGTTTCAGCGAGAATCTACTTATTTTATCTCTAAAATTCTAAAATTAAATAAAAAACAAGTAAAACAGAGAATTAGCTTCAATGCTAAAAAAAACCTTAAAATTCCTTGGAGAGTATGTTTAAAGATTGATGACTGTAAAAACGTATGAAGTAGTAGTAACTACTATAAAGGGCGACGCGGCGCTCAATATCTATTATTTATTTTACATATGACATGTTAGAAATGGTGAAAATTAACTAGAATTTAAATAATTGTAAGGCTCCGTTATTTAAAGTTAAACTAGAAGCACTGGAAGGTCACTTGGCTATGTGTTTGTGTGTCTGTCGGTCTTTCCGTCTGTCACAAACATATTCCTAAAGGTTCCGTGGAGATGAAACTATAATTAGTGAGGCAGTCGTGGCACAGTTGCTTAACATACGTAAACGATGGTTATGGTTTCGATTCCCGCTGGGGGAATTAACAAAACAAAGCCCGGCGTTGAGTTCCGCTCAACACGCAATGTCTCGAATATATTTTTATATAGAGAGAATAAAATCTTAACCCACTAAGCACTTTTGCTTCCCCACTGTACCATCATGCTATCATTGTTTCAACTCCCTAAGTTAAAATAAAGAAAATAAGACAAAAACAAACTGGACAAAAGAAACATTTTAACCGTTACAACAATGGTTAAAATGTTGGACTTGCGTCCGAGACATTAATAATTGTTTTTTATATTAAGAATTAAAATATGCGATGGTACATGGGTTTGTAGTGGGTTCAATCTCCTCTAGGGGAACTATTCATGTTAAAAAATATTCTCTGTTTCCTTCTTAAAAAATAAAGCGGAAGAAAGTCGCTCACCTCGCAAAAAAAGCACAATAAGTTATTACTATTTAACATATTTCTTTAGCTCAACATTGTTTTCCACATGTAGCAAAGTAGGAAGAGCGAAGCTAGTGTTAGGACACTTCTTTCTCCGCGCACCGCCCAATTTTCGAGAAATTACGTGCTGTTTGGCGGAACTCAACGCTGCATTTAGTTTATATTATTAGACCGAATCGAACACACAGCCCTCACTTCTAGAGTCTGACACTGTTCCTTGACAGCCTTACCTTAACATTCAATTAATACTTGACATATCGAAAAAGAGACCATTTGAAAGTCATCTAACTCAACAAGTGCTTTAAGCTTAAAATAATATTATTGTTTTTTTTCGTTTTTATTAACTTCACTTCTAGAAAAAGTTTCGCAAGGTTTCATAGGAGCGTGGGGCACCTGGAATACTTTATAAGCTCACCAAGGCTAGTTTCAATGTCGGTAAAAACAATATGAGAGTTGAAAATTGATGAATGAATAAATAGGTCACTTTTCAACACGATTTTATTAGGTCGAGCTGTAACAAACTATGTAATAAAATTTCAGACACTAAATTTCGCCCACTTTTAATAATTGTGTTATCATGAACCTTGGCCAGGCAAATTTGTGGGTTCGGTTCCCACTTAAGGAAATGATGATTTAATATTTTTATTTCTTCGCTCAATTTGTTTGCCGATGCAAAGCCGGACACTAGACTAACCCAGCAAAATAACTAAACAATCAAAATAAAAATTCTACATAAACACGATTCAAATGAAAATCGATAAAGTTAATTCATTTGAGTGTCGATAAAATTAGCCGAAAACAAAAACAAAGCGAGGTGGTGTTAAGTTCCACCTGCCAACATGCAACATGCTTGAAAATTGTCGCTTTTCTTTAATACCATTTAATACCTGAGATGAAAATATTTCAAGATAATAAATATTTCATTTGTCAGATTGAGAATCGAACCCACAATCTTTACATTTACAGTCGCAAGCTAGTTAAACTTTCTAATTGAGAATTTACTTTTTTAAAAATAAAATACTAATTTAAATTAAAACTATTTAATACGTCTGATCGATTTGGAGATCACAACAATATTAATTCTTAAAGTTAAAAATATTTGTATTACAAAAGTTATAATGTATTGCGACATTTAACATGAATTTTACGAAACAATAAAAGTGCTTATAACAATAATGGGAATACTCCGGTGGTCTCGCTGAGCCAGCGGAATAATCTCGCTTAACCTAATACTGAGGGTTTGGGTGAGTGCATAACTACCT
>JAAIXI010000233.1:254253-310140 GCA_013403645.1 Heliconius nattereri | reverse complement strand
AAAAAGGAAGGCAAAGAGTTTTACTCACCGACCGATCGCTGATCCCATCTTCTTGTTCAACTTATTTCTTTGGTTCGTGGATAGCCTAAGTCTATTCGCACTGTACTCGCGATTTTTGGGCGAATTTGGACACCCAAATCTACAAGACACGCAGACCTTTGATAGACTATCCTACCGGCTGCGCCAGTTAAACTTTCTAATTGAGAATTTACTTTTTTAAAAATAAAATACTAATTTAAATTAAAACTATTTAATACGTCTGATCGATTTGGAGATCACAACAATATTAATTCTTAAAGTTAAAAATATTTGTATTACAAAAGTTATAATGTATTGCGACATTTAACATGAATTTTACGAAACAATAAAAGTGCTTATAACAATAATGGGAATACTCCGGTGGTCTCGCTGAGCCAGCGGAATAATCTCGCTTAACCTAATACTGAGGGTTTGGGTGAGTGCATAACTAGCTTGTGTCGACCATGTCCTCGTAAGCTGAGATGAGACGTCGTGTTCAATATTCCCGGCATCAGCATCGGCTGGCTTTATCTTCATAATGTCAGTAGTAATTAACAGTTATAAGAGGATGACAGAAAACAGCATGGACTTTTCTTTTTAATGTAGATAGGCAAGCATTTGTCCGATATCTCACCTGGTGGTATGTGACGATGCGAACGACGGTGGAGCATGCTTGCCTAGATAGTGCCTAATCACTCGTTCTTTAAAAAGGGCCAGGTTATACTTGTCGGCAAGTGGAGGCGAAGCGCTGCGTACGTAAAGGTGATATATCGAAAGGACGGGCTCGTGAAAGTCACTAGGTTTTAGTACAACTGAGACATGACAGAATATACATGCATAATGTGAGCTATATAAGGGGTGGGTGATTCGAATAAACTAACTAAATTTGTTTCTCTGTAATTAAGAGTCTTTATAATAATAAATATTATTAAAAGCACAATTACACTATTATGAATAAATGTTGCAAATTACCTGTAAATAAGAGAAACTACAATTAAGGTTAATTATTGGTCTCTCTCTTTTATCCAATTTGCTTTGGTTTATAGTTATTAATTTTACATTGCTTTTATCTTCACATGTATTCACTTTTTATTTCTTCGGCGTAGCTGTAAATTAATTATAGACATCTGGCGGGTGCCATAAAAAAAGAAACACTATATTTAAAGAGAGTAAATTCTCTTTACATATATTTAGATATGATAAAAATGAGCTCCAGGCTGTATCCTGCATACAGCGTGGTAGGCAGAGGGAACGTCGTGTTAAGACACTCCGCACTTTTTGCCAAATTTTGGAGGCATTGCGTATTGAGTCGCGGAACTCCACTCTGCGCTTTGCCTCGACACCAGAGCGAAGAAATGAGAATATAAATGTAAATAAATATTTATTTTCCTCGAGTGGGGGTCGAACCCACAAGCAGTCGATTTTGCAGCATATTTCGTACCCATGAGCCACGACTGGCTCCTATATATAGATATGACATATATATAAATATATGTGGAACTCGTATCTGATTAGAATAATTTCACAGAACAACTCCCCGAAAATTTACAGGCACATAAAGTTAAATTTACATATATGTAGGATATTTGATAAAATTATATATTCTCGGAGAATATTATTAGTGACGAACAAAATCATAAAATGATATTCTACGATGGCGTGTCTTTTCTAACTTTACGTAGTGGCTTCACATCCCAAGCAAAGCCTTCAATTATAATTATGTATCGATCGATGAAAAACATAGATTTCTGTAAATAAAAATTTTCTCTTTCAGGGTCACACCCTTCTGTTATTAAGACAGAAGGGTTTAGTGTTAAAAAAATCCGTTTCCAAGTTTCTGTCAAGAATTTGAAACGTTGCAAATGGAATAGCAGAACTCAACGCCACGCTATATCTAACGGAGCAAGGAAAAGAAAATTACAGGCAGAGACTGTGACACGACCATGATGGTCTCATGTAACCTCTCAAAAAAGAAAAATGGAGAATTTAACCACTAGGTGGCGAAACAAAGCGCGGCGTTGAGCTCAAGAACCTCCAGAATTCGGCGAAAAGTGGGGGACAAAAGTATCTTAATGGGAACGAGGTTCCCAGGTTTGTTTGTTCCCAACTTTGTGTGACATACAGTGTGAAGCTAAAAAAAAAGTATAAAGTAAGGTTACTCTACAGTTCAATATTACTCTCGGCCAATGTGTGTTAATATAGTTTCAATTTACGATAAAACGACGCGAAGTAGATTCTATATAAAGTATTCATTTAAACCGTCAATTATTTTGATGCAAGTAAATCTATATACACATATATATATATATAAAATCGAATGGTCACTCATCACGAAATATCAGAAACTACAAGTGCGTTATTTATAGGACGTAGGTGCTCGCTAAGACCGGAATTTGCAATATTCGACTTCTAAGGGGTTGTTTTTGGGGTTAAAGTTTGTATGAAACTTCGTTACTACAAATGCTAAGAGTCTCAAATTTTGCATGGACGTCACTTATAGGACGTAGGTACTCATGAAGACAGAAATTAATAATAACGTAGTTAACGCAGGCGAAGCCGCGGGCGGGCCGCTAGTATATTTATAATTATTTTAATTTAATTTATATTTATAAACTCTGCGGACACAACTTATACCGCATAAAACAATGTAGGTAGACGGAACCTGGGAACCTAGTGTCCAGACACTCCGCTCTCATTAAGACAATTCCGTTGCCTACATTCCTCTAAATTTTCCTTGTTACCAGAGCGGGAAAATATTAAATATTAAATTACCTCCAGTGGGAATCGAACGCACAGCCTTTCGCATTTACAGTCACGCCACGACTGGTCTAGTGAAAAATTGATCAAGTCAAATAATGAACTGGCCTCGTCAATTATCAATCAAAAATACTTTATTGCACAAAGATACATAAAGATACATGAGAATAGTTTGCGCAATATAGCGCAAGGGCGGCCTTATGTATGGAAATAAAGAGCATCGCTCTGTCCTTTGCTCGCTTGTGACACTCACTGACTGGACACTGAAAAGGAATGATGAGAAGGACACTGGTCCTTCTGACGAGACATATAGTTAGCGGCCACGCGACGCTCCCATATGGCAAGACACGCTGGTCAAACGCCTGAACTGATTTTTATGAGACTTCCACTGAAAGGCAGAGGTTGCAATAAACCGCGAGCTTTTTGCGATTAAAAGCAAATAAAATCCCAAAAGGAATCATTAAATCCTAAAAATTACATTTTATTTAGAGTACAACAGTGGAGATACTCGTTCTAAAATAACCAATCATCTCTAAACAATACACTAAAGTAATAGTATAACACCAGCGGGCGAACCCAACGGCGGGCCATTAGTTTTAGACAAATATTTACATTTATACAAGACATTCGCTTCTAAGTTAACTACCTATAAAGTTTAGAAGCGTATTGGAAACACTTTACTTGGCAGTAATCAAGTTGGAGGAACTTCTGTGTTCCCAATTAAAGTAGTTTCCTCGTATCATATTTGTATTTGAATCTGTAACTACAGCGCTTTCAGTTGATTACATACCAACTTTGTAATAATTGTCAATATCGTTATCCATACCTATATTATAAATTCTAAAGTAACTCTGTCTGTATGTCTGTCTGTCTTTTACGCAATCAGGGCCAAACCGCTAATTTAATTGTGATAAAATACTCATATAAAGATACTTGAGGGTCTCGGGAGGGACATAGGTTACCTTTTTTTCTCATATTTGTAATATTTTCAATATATACCAATATATTAAAATACTTATTAATTTGGCATGCAATTTATTCCTTCCTTTGCAAAGTTTGTTAGTAAACGTCACCCAAAATGAGCTTGCTTAACGCATCTCTCTATTGAAAACTGAAAATAATTTCATAAATATATTTAATAAATATTCGTATAGTTCAAGCGGGCGTAGCCGCGTTCGGGTCCACTAGTATTTATATATATATATATATATATATATATATTGTATTATCAAGTAATTTTGAAACAATAGAAAACTAATACTATATATATATATATATATATATATGTTTGTTATTCATTAGTTTTATTGAAACAAGTTATTTGTATTGAATTAAAAGTTGTTATGTCTATAGTAGATGTATCAGGATTCAGAAGACACTTTATTGCAGTGGGACAGTGTGATTTTAATGTGATGGTTTTGGGTTCGATTTTCACTCGGCAAATGAATATAAATTTTAAAAAAAGCGCGGCGTTGAGCTTCGCAATTCAACACGTTATGTCGTGAATTCTGTCGAGAAGCTGCTTAACCTGCGTAATACATCGAAGTTAACAAAATGACATACCTTCACTTTCCCATTCTGGAACAGAGTATTTTCAATCAATCATGGGAAATGTATCTATATATTCTTAACTTCCCACGCAAACAGAGGAGTGTTGTAGTATGACGTGTCTGTATATATGAGTGTATTATAAGTCCGTCTGTGGCTTCGTAACTCCCGAACGGGTGGAGCGATTTTGATCTAGTTTATTTTAATTGAAAAGTAACAACACGTTGAAGATCATCAGCTCATTTCTAGTTATTTGCATACCTTATACATTAATATAAGATAATATAGAATATACAGAATTAGTCAACAATACTTAATATCATGTCAGCCTGGACAAAAAAATCAAAGAAGAGCTTACATGAAACAAATGGTATTGTAAATTGAAAAGATCGCCTCTAAAGCCTCTTTATTTCGCATTTATATCTTATTTTCTGTAAGGAGCTCCTCAGAATGCAATATTGCTTTTGTAGTCAGTAGGACCCTAAGTACCTACTTCCATCTCATTGTAAGTCTTTAAGTCTATGATTGCAGCTTACAATCGCTTCAGAAGTATATTTTATGTATTTCTATTATTTTTTTATTTATTGTTGAATTTAATATTATTTTATATTAGTCCTGTCGCATCGCATAGGCATAGACGTGCCACTGTAAACACTCTAGAATTCGGGGGAAGTATGCAATGGAAGTACCTTCATTAAGACACTTCCGCTCCCGTTTTCGATCCGGATAACGTGGTGTCTGAAAACTAGGTTGCGGGTTCCCTCTAACTGTCCTGCTATTATTTTTTTTATTTTAGGGAGGTTTTGGCTTTTCATCATAAAAAGCTAATTGGACAAATTCCAAAGTTAAAGTAAAGACCGCAATTATTAAATTTTGATTTGATTTTCACTAGAAATGGGGGCTGAATTTTAAGTAAATAAAAAGTACTAGGTTATTTGCATCGATTTTTAGCGTAAAATTTTTGCTTGTAAATTTATTATATTTACATTTCGTACGGATGCCGAAAGAAAGGATATTTCGTCTACTTTAAAAAGTTTCCCATTTATTTTTAGAATTTTCGCTTGAACTTTTATTTTTAGAATTTTCGCTTCGTTCTGAAACTTCTGTTACTTTTGCTATCGTATTTAATAATAGTCGCCCGTAAATTCAAAAAGCCTACTTATTCTCGTTTCCATAGCAATTTCGATTGCATGCTGTATCCCGCACATAGTAGGGTAGGCAGAAGGAACTCAGCCTTAAGATACTCCGTTCCCCATTTCCATTTAATTATTAAGACATGGCGTGTGTGTGTGACGGAACCTAATAGGACGCTACAACGTCCCGCTTTGTCTAAGTACCAGAGTAAGAAAATAAAAAAATCGTTCCCCCGAATTTATTTAATTATAACTTTGAATAATTGATTACATTGAATAATAACAAAACAAAAACAATGTTTTTGACAACAACAAAATTTTCACTCTTTCTTTTTAGATAGAGTTTTTTAGTCTAAAAAAGATTATTTTAGGAGTTCTGTCAACAGATTTTTGTAAAAAATGAACAAATTTTGGTCCACACTAACTTTCACGCTTATTACAATAGTAGAACATTTTTTTTTATTTAATTTGTTACTAATTTTGTTGTAGCGCCTGTTCAATTCTAAACACTTATGTACATAACTCGTTCATGAAAAAAAACTGCCATTTATTTATCGGTCCACAGATTAAACATATGTATTCTATTCTTCCTTCTCCTCATGGAAATACACAATATCATGGTACTTCTTTTTATTTTTTCATCCTTTATTATTATTTTCTTAAATATATAAGTTTCTGTATTTTTATAAAATGTAATAAAATACAGAAAACTCGCAGAGCGAAGAATAACTCTTATTTTATTTTTCAACAACCCACGTGTAAAATATATAAAAAATTAAGATTCGGTTTATTAAAAAATATATATTAAAATCTAATTTATTATCTGTCTTTCTTATGTATTTTAAATACACAATCACATATTCTTATTAAAATTTTAATATTAAAATGCAGTATTTATAAAAGAAACTGGCGCCACAAACAAAATGTCTAAACGAAAACAAGACAGCGTAACAGGTGTCAGTCGCTCAGCACATGACGTTCAACTCTTAATTTTACCCAGAAAAAAAATCCAAAGAAAAAGAAGAAAGAAACCGCTTAGCAAAAAAAATTCGCTTGAATCGCTCAAAAGTTTGACTTACCTGGTGGGCGGGCCAAGGCGCACGCTAGCGCCGTAGCGGCGAGGACCAGCAGCATATGCATGCCTGAACTCTTCGACGAGGAATGATGGAATGAATGTTTACTGCTCGTTGGAAGTCCTGACGCGCACTCGCGCATCGATCGATACCGCCCACATGATAGCTACTTGGTACTGGCAAGAGGACGTATTTGACCCTTTTGGGGAATAAATAACCTTAGCTCGTTGGAAAAAGGACTGTGGAAACCGCTTAGGATTTTTTTGAACTAAGCTATAGCTAGGATCGTGCATCCGATAGTTGGAATGTCCTGGAAATACGACTTTATGATGGTTACTTAAGAGTCCAAATGAGGATATTTGATGTATTTTTAAATTCTACTCCTTGCACGATATGACGTTTGGCGTCCATGCACTAGATAAGATAACGTTTACTTTTGGTGTGCCTTAAGCGTTATTTGTTATAATTTATATTAGAAGCTATTTCTACTAAATTATTTATCTATTTTAAGATAAATTACCTTAAAATAGATATTATGTTGTATTTTTTTGTACATTTTAAATAAGTTTATTTATTATTCTAAACGTATACAGCTTTTCGCTAACAGATTTGTTTCACTTTTAACTTTTTATGAGTTATTGAATTTTTAAAATTATTACTTAAATTCGTTATTATAAAATATTAACTCAAAGAACATCAATTTTATATTAATTCAAAGGTAAACTTCTATTAAGCAAACGATTTTACTAATAAAACAGAAGCTTTTAAATAAAAGTTACGGCTCATTTGGTGGAACAATGATCAGTCCAAAAATTGAGGAACAGAATCTTAACACTCCGTTCCCTCTGCCTACCATGCTGTATCACGCTTACAGTGTGAAGCTGACTTAATAGGCTATATTTTAGTAAACTATAAAATACAATCGCTTTTGTCATAAACACAAGCCGTTTCATAAAGGCATAAGTAAAAACCTATGCACACTGCATTGCAACGTAATACCTGAAATACCGCTATTCACCTGTGTCGTCGCGGTCTGTTGAGAAGAAGATTTATAAAAAAATGAAATTGAATCATTGAGGCCTGCTTGCCTCCTGCTGCTGAGGTCTACTTCACTGTGTATCTCGCAAACAGCAAGGTAGAAGGATCCTAGTGTTAAGACACTCCGTTCCCGCCGAACTTTCCGAAGAAATGAAATTATCAATTTAAATAAATATTTAATTTCCTTTCATTCCCAGTCGAGTAGTCATCGCCCTGCAACCAGTCACTGCCCCACGACCGGCCTCAATTATTTTTTTACTATATTCATTTTCTCGCTCTTTTTTAACAAAATACTGCGTTAGGTTACGCCTCAATGCAACGTATTGAATTCGAATGGAAAGCGGAGATGAGAGCGTTATAAGACTTTGTCTCCTGTGCAGAGGAATTCATTATTTTGACATTTCCGTTGTTGCACGTTGAATTATAACGGCGCGGCGTGTAGCTGCTCCACTTTGTATGGTCTTTATCAGGCACAGCCTGAATATAGCAGATAGGTAGAGAGAACTTGGGAACCTAGTGTTAAGACACTTATCTACCCCACTTTCCACCGAATTCTGGAGGCAATGCGAATTAAGTGGCGGAACTCAAGCGAGCAATAAAAATGAAAATGTTAAATATTTTATTTCCTCGAGTGGGAATTGAACCCACAACCGCACGTTTGTGCCTCTGTTAGACATATTAGTACATATGTACACACATACATATTTATATATAATATAAATACCAATGTTATTATTAGAGAAGTAAGAAATTTCTCTATTTAACATTTCTAGATCGTACTTCAAAAGCGACATTATTAGAATCATTTCGAATTCGATTAGGTAAAAAAGGAGATGCTAGAGTGGAGGACCCTTTAAACTTACACCTACAACCCTACACCTACAAAATCAAAAACACTGCTTTGAGCTCATCGACCTGGAACACGACGGACTCATGGTGAATCCATGGAATGCTGAGTTATTTCCTCACATAATTATGTTAAACTTGATGAGCATTTAATATAATACTTTATTTTACCATTTATATTTAAAATAATTAGAAAAAGGAAAGAATGCTAGGCCGCCATGGCGCAGTGATTGTAAATGCGATGATTGTGGGTTCGATTTCTACTTGAATTAATTATTATTTATTAATATTTTCATTTCTTCGCTTTGGTAACATACCAAAACGCAGCGTCCGTCACTCAACACGCAGTGCCTCGAAAATTCGGCGGCAAGTGGGAATGGATTAACTTAACACTAGATTCTCTCTGCCTACCCTGATAAACGCGGGGATGAGCGTGAAGCTGAAAAAAAATATATATCAAATAAAATAGTCCTAGTACAAAAATAGATCACATTGAAGTGAAATACGAGTAAAAAGAACTCGATGTATCGTACCTAATGGGATTCCTTATTCACAGTACATTCTTGATATTTTACAAGGAAACGCATTTTATAGGTTAAGATAACTTTTATTGTATTTCTAGAATATGCTTATACTATATATTTTTAGGGTTCCGTAAACTTTTTAAGGAAAAAAGAAACCTTTATAACATCACTCCGTTGTCTGGAGTGTCCAAACTCTAGATTCTCTTTGCCAACATTATCAACGGACTAACGGAACTAAAATACTGAACATATAAATACAACCACACTCATATTAAAATAGTTGTAACTTGAAAAATTGCAATCGTTTGGCCTATATTCAGTGCGCGCTGTCGTCCTCATTACCTACGCTAGTGGCGAGATGCGGGAGTAATGTTTTCTTTTCATATATCTATACATTTATAACCTCTCTCTTATTTGCTTTTTTTCGGAAACCTAGATTCTACATAGATAAGTGTGATAAGATACCTTAATCTTTACTTACCCCTAGAATGCGAAGGCGGAAGGAACGTTAAAACCTAGTATTACAAAACTCCGTTCGCATTAAGCCACAATCGTTGCCCACAGAACCTACAACTGTCACGTTTACACTCTTTTGCCACCGGACTACGACGGTCACGAGTTTCACACACATCATATAGCAGAGTCTATAGAGACAACTACGTTTTAATTTATCTTATCTAATTTCGAACAGCATATAAAATAAGAAAAATTAAAAAATGTGGCGTTAAGATCCGCCACTGGACAAGCAATGTCTCGAAAATTGAGTTTTGTGTCGCTAACGGATTGTTTTAACAATAGACTAACCCTCTCCATAGAGTATGTTATATACGCAAAATAGGTGTACCTAAAAAAATAATAATTGTATTTTGAAAAACATTGTATTTTTTCCCATCGAACCTACTATCACCACAAATTTGTATATTCCCCGAACATTTTAGAAGTAAAATACAAGCAAATTCTAACTAGAACTTTACAATCAATTCAACTATCGATCATGTAGATTGAAGAAAATAGTGCTGTGTGTATATTGCGTTCCATCGGCGTTTTTAGTGAAAATGCGTTAAGTTACTATAGAGAAATGTCTCTGAAACGGGAGAAAAGCGGAGTGATTTATCACTGGATTAATATGATTTAGCCTCGTCAAGGTGAAAAAAGGCCGTCGTGACGCAGACGTGAGCGTCCGAATATAAACGCGACGGTCTAGGTTTCGAGTCGCTTTCGTGGAAATGAGCTACATTCATTTCTTCGTTCTGGTAATAAGAAAGCGCGGCGTTAAGTTCCACTTTGAAAATTGAAAAAGAGAAAGAAAGAAAATTGGGAAAGAAATATCTTAACAGCTCTTTAATTAACCGTAGACATTTCATACATTTCACCGCATGTTTTACATTACAAAGGTCACGAAACCACTGTTCTTTGTAGTGTAGTATTAAATGTCAGATTTGTTAGTTTTCCGCAGTTAAAATGAAATATTTTATAGTTGAATATAATATAGTTACATTTTTGTCTATATAGCAGGGTAGGCAGTGGGAACATAGTGTTAAGAGACGAGAAGAAGAATTCTGGAGGCTTCGCTTGTTGAGTGGCGGACCCCAACGCCACGCTTTGTCTCATCACTTTAAATAAATATTTCATTCACACTTTGTGCAGCTGCCCCAGGACTGGCCATTCTCTTTGTTTTTAACTAAGTTACGTTTATAATCCAATCGCCACTGACAACGTGCCATACCAAAATTGCCATTGTAAACATAACTTTTCAACTGTTTTCTTACAATTTTTTTTAATATGTGCAATGAAGAATATAATAATAAATATTAATTATAATTTAATTAAAATTTTACATTAGATTTATATATTATATTGAAGTTCTTGCTTGTCACAACATCTCTATCTTTTTTTAGTTTCACGCTGTATCCCCCACATAGCACCACCATCACGTTCCCTCTGTTTGGGTAAGTCCGTTCCCATTAAGACACTTCCGTTCCCCACTTTGCGCCCTGCCTCGTTACCAGATCTAGCAAAGGAACATATTAAACAATTTACTCCCCCTAGATAGAATCGAACCCACACACGTCAAATTGACAGTTATATACATATAACAAAAGGCACACCACAAATCCAGCTTGCACCAGCAATTCCTTACATAAGTTAATATCAACTTTAGCATAGGTACTCAACGTTCACTAAACGAAAGCTGCTTTTCGTTTCAGCAGTCGTAGCTGAATGGGCGAACGGTAATGTTTGTAAATCTGGCAAAGCAAGTAACACTTTGAAAGGTCTAAGCTGGATTAAAATGTAGTGGTATTTGTATTTCCTATAATACTGTTATACTATAAATGGCTAGCTAGTGCTTTCATATAAAATATATGTTTGTAAATGTAACAAAGAATAGCGTTTTTACGTTCATTTCAAGTTGAAAATATTAGAAAAGAGCTTTGGGCGTTTTAAAGCTTATTTTTCAAATTTATTTCATACTGTATATCACAGTGTACAACATCGTTTGACTGTAATTGTGAGTTTTTTTTCGGAGAAAAATAAAATTTAAATTGTTTTTATTACAGAGTAAGACACACATGAAAGATAATGCAATCGTAGTGCACAAGGGCACAAACGTGCATCTGTAAACGCGGCAGGTCTGGGTTCAATATTTAATAAGTCATTTCCTCGCTCTGGTATCGAGGCAAAGCGTGGCGATGGTGGCGAGTTCCGCCACTCAACTCAAATTCAGCAGAAAATGGTGAAAGGAAGTTTCATAATGGGAACGGAGTGGCTTAACACTAGGTTTCCAGGTTCCCTCTGCCTACCCTGATGTGTGCTAAAAAAAAAGACAAAACATGAAATTGAGTTGAAACTAAACACAGTGCGACTTGAATTGGGAAGGAGAGCAGAAAACAGAGTGTCTTACACTAGTTTCTCCTGTCTTTATTTGTACTACATGAAAGACTAAGTCACGTGGGCGGCCACTAATAAATAATACGTGCTTCAAGAAGGATGAATCTTTAAATTAACGATCTCAAAGTTCTTTAAAATAAATATCTCGTTAGAAACTAGTATTAGTTCTTAGAATGTTCATGGAATGGAATTAATAAATATCATTGAAAGAAAAAATCTTATATAAAATACCTAAGTAGCGTTTATTAAATACTTCTAAGATACTTATTAGAGCTGCAATCTCTTCGATTCATTCACTCAGATACGTTTAACGAGAGTGACTATGCTACAGAATTATTGAAATTGTATTTTTTTAGCTTGACTCTTTTTCCAGTATAAGGCAACATAGTTTTAAGACACTCCGTTCCCTATACGCCGCCTAATTTTCGAAATTTGCGTGACGTAACTCAACGCCGCACTTTGTCTTTTAACCAGAGCGACGAAATGAAAATAATTCTTTACCTCAAGTGGGAATCGTACCACCACTGTTACAGGACCTGGGAGTCGAACCCAAAACCAAACTACCTATGCGACGACGCCCCTAAAATTTACTTGCACATATACCGATTTATTCTCTTACAAAGCTTATTTTAAAAAATCTTCAAAACTTTATTAATTGGAAATACTGTATGTAAAAAACCGAAAAAGCTGCCACTCGCTATTTTCAGACCATTGATGTTTGACAACAAAGCGTTACAGGTCCTTTAACACTTTAAATTACTACTTTTGTCACTCATTGTTGGCGTGTTCCAAATTTTACTATTTTTTTTAGCTTTACGCTATATGTACTGTTTCCATTAAGACACTACCGTTCCCCAATTTCCACCGAATTCTGGAGGTTTGACGTGTTAACTGGCGTAGCTAAACGCCGCTCTCTACCTAGTTAACAGAGCAAGGAATTGAAAATAAAAATAATGAACCTACAATCCGCAGCATTTACAGTCGAACGCTTGTGCCAAATTTATGTGATATATGAATACTAGTTTTCACAAGTAACTTCATTTGCTTAGTAAGTATATATATATATACTTTTCCTTAGCTACTTCCATTTGCGTTATCAGGTTAGTTAGAGTGAGGAGATAGGGTAGTGGGTGTGACCGCTAATGGGTAACTAAAATGACGTTTTAAGCCTACACCGAGTTACCAGTTCTGCAACGCCATGGACCAGCACTTCCACGGTAAATCCTAAAAATGGAAGGTAGGTATGTAGTGTCGTCTCTTCAATACTTAGGTAAAAGAAAATTTAAGAGAGATCCGCATAAACTAGGCGTCTTTACTTATTTAAAAGTGTTTTAAACTTTGAATTCTGTTTTATCACTCATCACCTCATCTACTGTGGATAGGACTGAACAACGATAGCCTATTTGAGCTACATCTTATATTTAAAAAAAAAAACACTTTCACGCCTCCGCACACAGTAGGGAAGGTAGAGGGTACCTAGTGTTAAGAGTTTAATACACACCGTTTCCCCACTTTCCACCGAATTATTCGAAGCATTACGTGTTGAGTGGCGGAACTCAACGCCGGGTTTTTGCCTCAATACCAGAACGAAGATATGAAAACATTAAGAAACATTACCTCGAGTGGAGATCGAATTTATTGTGCCCCTGCTTCACGACGGCCTTACGTATATAATATTTTAAACAATTTCTACAATTTATTAAAATCGTAAAAATTCTGAGAACATTTAATACTGCATTTCAAATTACTTTTCAATATATATACATATTGGTAGCTAGCTATAGTTGCTGTAAAAGTGCATATCTACGCGTGAATAAGGGAGCCAGGGTGATATTAGATTCATATTAACTTTACTTCTGTGCCACTATTACTATTTGCTTTGAGAGACACGTTTCAAAGTTACAGTTTTAATATCGTCATACATTTTCTGTATTGTGCAGGTTAGGTGGGGTATAGGTAGGATAGGATAAATGTTGGGTAGGATATAAAGAAGAGTCACTCCGTTTTTCAGATACTGTTAGTTTTTAAGTTGTTAGATAGAATAGACCAGAAAAAGAATCATAATTGTACTTAAAAAACTTTATACCTTTTCCCTTAGGACTTATTTTACAGACTTGTTGAAACTTGTTGAAATGTTGATTACTTTACCATTGCCGCAACCAGCGATCATGCCCACAGCCATTGCTTTTGCAGCCAAGTGTGCACAAAAGCGCGGCGTTGAATTCGGCCACTTAACAAAGATAAATATAATTTTAAAAAAAACCGATTTCGTCAATTTCAAACCGAATCCCATAATCTGAACCTTACAAATTTACCCTTGAAGTGAATCCTGTCTAATAGAAAAAAAAAATACTTATATGTTTTTCTTGTGGGACCATACGGGAATCACCAAACGCTTTCGAAAAAAGAATCGTGATAATCGGTTCACTCAGTTAAAAGTTCTGTGGTAACAAATATAAAAAAAGCAAAATACAATCGAATTGATCACCTCGTTTTCTCTAAGAAATTAAATATTTAGAATTTTCTTTCTTCGAACTGGTGTGGTGGTGAGGAACTCACACAAATCCAAAGCTCAGCTAATGCCTCGCGTACCTACTGTTAGTTATTTTGATGTAATGGTATGTACTCATCGCGGAATTGAGTATAGAATTATTTTCAGTTCCTCGCTTTGACGTGTCGGTGTGATCAAAGATGTATTTTAACAATGGGTTTCCTTATGGCGGAAGAGAACAATATTTACCGCCGATTTTTCGAAATTTGGGCGAAAAGTCGGAAAGAAGTGCCTTAAAACAGCAGAAGGAACTTGAAAAAGCGAAGTTGCCAAAAATACATGAAAACGTACATTTATTTAAAAAAGGTGAAACTAATTTTTCCATAGAGTAAGAATATTAACTTCACATCTTAAAAAAATTACGACTAAGTTATAAATACAATCTATAAATTACTTATCCGTTGTTTATTTCTACTATAATATCTTATGACAGCTTTCTCATAATATAATTACATACCTATAGATATATGGTACAGAAAGGTAAAGTATTGTTTTCCTTTTTAACTTATGGAGCCACTAGCGTCATCTATCGAGAGAGTGGATTCAGAGTTTCAGAGAAATTTTCATACAAGAAATAATTTAAAACTCTTTTGTGTTTATATAGTATTTACATTATTTTTCCATATAAGTCAGATGAAAATATACTCATATATATATATTTTGGTTTAGTTATTCTGTCGAAGCGGCGCCTTGGCCTGAAAGCTTGGAAATTTATCTTCAGGGCGGCCACGACTCGTTTACCGTTCTATAATTTACTAATTTAAGAAAGAGTAGCTTCACGCTGTATTCTCCATAACATGATAAGTAGCAGAAATCTAGTGTTAGTTTTCTTTATAAATGTAGGCATTTAGACATTTTTTTATGAAAATAGAAAATTTAGAGAGAACTGAAAAAGAAGAGACACTAAATTCTAATTTTTCCATATAGATATAAGTTGTCACACAATGTAACACATAGTAATACGGTACAATCAAATATCACGCGGTTACATCACGTTGACTATTATTCACCTACGTAGGCATTGGGACGAGCAAAGCGAAGTCCCCAAAGCTCTTCCAGCTCGGCTTCCCCAAGTCTTGTGACGCTGCATATTAGAGCCAATAGCATACTGCTCTTTCGAAAACATGAAAGACCTGCCTGGATTAGATGTTGATTTCACCCACGTAGTCTAACGGTAATAATGAAGATTTAAGTGCCGAATATTTTTTTATTTCTTCTGCTTCACATTTTGTCCCGCATGTAGTGTCTCTAGTGTTGACAAATATTCAAAGCACCGCGTATTGTTCGGCGGAATGTGATGAACAGAATTCTTAATGGGAACGGAGTGTCTTAACTATTCTTAAGACACTCCGTTCCCATTAAGGAAACCTACTGGTTTTCAGGTTCCCTCTGCCTAACCTGCTATGTGCGAGATACAATGTGAAGCTAAAAAAGACCGTCTGACTGTAAACACGACTGTTGGCCACTCCCACTCGGGGCAATGATTATTATTTTCTTTTTTTAACTAAACAAAGAACGGCGTTAAGTTCCGCCACCTTGTTAAGAAACTGCGATGCGTGGGGAACGGAGTGCCCCGCACTGGGTCCTCTCTTTAGATCAGATAAAGATTATTTGACCTCGCAAACTATTATAAAGCATATTGGGTAAAAATAAAATAATCAATAATTATAGTTATATTTTAATTTGTTTCATACATAATTACAAACATAATATAAACTTATCACAAAATTAAAGACCAGTTTTGACAGACATTTTTCATTGATGGTGGCCACTCGGCTGTGCAATGCACAACGATTAGAAAAAGTGAATCATCAGATAATCATTATGACAATGATTATCTGATGATTCACTTTTTCTCGACTAAATTTACCTTTCGAAACATTGTATCATTTTAAAATATTTAAGTGAAAAATGTCAAATCGAGCCTTTTATTTTGTGATAATTTATCTTATAAATAATATATTCACTCTCGAAACGCCATAAATCAAGAAATCAATTAATCAATAAATAAAATACGAAATAATTAAAACAAAATTCATTTACCCGATGAGTTTATATTACAAAGTATTTTCTATAACTTTTTATTTGCTTATAATATAAATATATTCTTTAAGCAGTCTGTATATATATAATTTTAATATTATTTAACAATTATAATGTATTTATTTACTAATATGTAAATAAACAAAAATTAAGTAAAAATCGCAAATTTTATAGAAATAAATATTAATTAATTACTTTGATACTATTTTACAGTACAAAGTTACTGACTATAAAAGCGATTGTCGTGGGTTCGATCCCCACCCGTGGGAAAGATGGTACATAAACGAAGTTTCGTGTGATCCTACTAATATTATAAAAGTGAAAGTTGACGTTGGATGTTTGTTCCACTTTCACGCAAAAATTACTGTAAGGATTTAGATGAAACTTTAAATTACTGAAATACCTCTCACTGAAATACATCAGAATAACACATAGGCTACAATTTATGTAAAGATTTTATATAATTTGTCCATTTTATAACAATAACTTCAAGCGGGCGAAGCCGCTTGTGGAGTGATTGTATTGCTACTATTCTTTTCTTTTTTTATTTCTTCTTTGTAATGATTTTTGGCTTGACATTGGTCATAGGTTCAATATTGATAAAGTGAATCATTCACTTTTATAAATATTAATCGATTTGTCAGTCTATTACGTTAACACTTTTAAAAATATTAGAAAATATGCATAATAATTATAGACTTCTATCTATTTACTATATTTTTCATAATAAAAAAAAATAAGTAAAACTTAGAAATAGACAATTGGTCTCCAAAAACTCAAGACTAAAACATTTTATATACAATAATAGAAAAGTATTTTATATATAATATTAATTGATAAATAATTTAATTAAATTTTCAAATTAATTTATTTATTATTACATTGTTTTTTAATATGATATTTATTAATACTTTTATAAAGTGATGAAACATCTTTTCTCACATAACATTAGAGCTTATTGATTACATATTTTACATAAAATAGAAATAGAATGGTCAAAAGTAAAATGGCGTTTAATATATAATAAAAAATTAAAAGAAATAACATTAATCTTACATTAAAATTACAATATATAAATATTACAAAAAATGTCTGAAACAAAAATTTTATATATGGATATGGTAGAAAAAACTATCGCGACTTTAAAAAAACAAGGCACAAAAATTATATCACTTACAATGACTAATATTTACAACTTTTTATACAAATTTATTCCATTTATTTAGGTTTATTTATATCCATTTACACCACGTCGAAGGTGGACAGGTTATGTCAGATGTCGCCAGACTTTTTATCAAAGTCGTTGTGAGCTTCCTCTATTATTTCGTTATTTTCATTGCAATCAGTGCATATACTCCGATCTTCTAATAAAAATTTCTCTTTAGATACTTGAAGGTCTGGTTTTTCACATGTCTTTGGATTATCACTTGATAGAGACAGCTCGAACTGAGCCACCAATTGACTTAGCACTTTCTTTAGATGAACGAAAGATTCCTTATTACCTGGTAAAGGTTGTTCCACAGGTTCACAGTCTGTGCAAGAATTTTCAAATTGTCTTTTCATTGATTTTAGTTCACCCACTGTCATTATTAACTCCGTATCTTCTTTTAGAGCTTCAGCTAAATAGTTACCCTCTTGCGAGAAAAGGAAAACCGCAGGAATAACTATATCATCTTTGCCGTCACCGGACATTGCGAAAAGAACTGACGATTCGTGAGAAGTATCATCAACATTATCTATAATAACGGCAAAAGTGGCTCCTGCCTCTTGGATATTACGCACTTTTTGGGCAAAGGTGCACATTCCCCTTTTGGCTACTGCGAATCTTCCCCAGATTTCTTTCTTATTTTCTATAGGAGAACAAGCGTCGAGTGGTTTAACATATATAGGTGTTCCAGTATATCTGTCATCTCCTGATATATCTTTTCCAAAATGACCGGGGCCGGCCGGGAATAACTTTTCTTTTATTTTAACTCCGGCCGCGATCACTCCGTTCTCAGAGTCACTTAGAGTGTTCCATTTGGACATTTCACGCATGAATGTGAGACCTTCCGCCGCGTCTTTTGCTGATTTCGCCTGGAAATTAACTTGTGTTAGTTTTTTCATTAATAGATTAATATTGTTAAGAGATATTTTTTTACTTATGTTGATATTTTTTAAATCTTACTTAAGATACTCGTAGTTAAACCTATACTAATACAGTTATTTTCAATATCATAGAAATCGTAATGTTTTATCTAAAATTAAATAGAAAAATATTTTGTATAAGTTAATATTATTAGGTGCTTCGAAAAATCTGGTTAATATTCTAAGCAATAGACACTACAAATTTAAATAATTTTCTCTTTTGGATAACTTTCCGGAACTTTCCAAATCACCTAAAGTAGTAGTATGCTATGATTCTGCAACTGATTCATGCTATTTTCCGAGTTTTCCGAAAATATTTATAACACTTACCGTATTAGTGGTATACAAAAGCTGGACCCTCCCATCAGGCAGTGTCAGGACTGATATGCCCATGTCAGACAAGGCGTGTATCTGTCTTGGATCGTTCAACGGTCTGAGTCTTGCGGCAGGACGGGCAGCAACAGCGCCTAGCATTTGTCGCATTGGTTTACGAACTTTTTCCGCTATTATCGATGCTGTATTTGGACATGTCCTGTATAATTAAGAATTTGTATGTAAGATTGTTAATAAATAAAACTTAAATAAATAGATATTTAAACGTTTTTATATATTTATTTATAAATGCCGGTTTTTTAGGTGTAAAGTATTTCATTATATATAATTTAGATACTCAACATTATTTTATTAATAAGAAAAGCTTAACCGCACTCTGATTAATTATGCCAGGGCAAACATTTATCAACATATATAACTTTAAGCAATAGATTTGATAGTAACACACGCCATCTATTAATAAACAATCCGACTTTTTTCTAAACTTATAACCAAAAGAAAACAACAAAAACCAAACTCACTTCCTATACTTATCCTCATCCCCATCATCGAACTTGAAGGCCAATAACGACTCATTTTTACCATACGTCGCCAATGACAACGGCAAGAAATGCGCTTCGGTGGTCAACACATAATCTTCTAATTTCACCGGTAAATCCTTGTCTTCCCCGAAAAGCAGAAACAGATATTTAAAAGTTTCAGCCAGGACAAAAGAGTCCATCCTGTCCTCCTGAACTCTTGTCCTTACGTCGTTAACCGCCGCATATCCGCAAGGTACGCGAGTGTGTTGCTGTAGGGCTTTTAACACCGTTTTCCCAACTTGTAAGTAGTGATCGTCACCGGTAACACGGTGTAAGAAATATGTAGACTCCAGGAATTCAGGACGGAGAGGGTGTTGGCCCCAGTGTACCTGTTTTAAAGAATAACATGGCGAGATAAATACACGGATACGCGAATTTGATTTCATTATAAACGTTATATGTATAACTGTGACTGTGCCCGCGATAGTTGCGAATACGAATCTCGATTACGGGATTGAATTTTTAGTTTCTTCATTCATTCTACTTCTTCTTCATTTTTAGTAGTCCAGTTCCGCCACTTAAAACGCAATGTCTCCAAAATTTTACGAGGATCGAACTGTTTTAACTCTATGATATCTCTGTCTATCCTACTGTAGCGTGAAGCTAAAACAGAATAATTTAAAATGGTATAATTTTTCTTGCTCTAAACTATTACATTATTTCCAACAAAATTTCGTCTAATTTATTACTTTTTTCTTATTTTAAAAACAAATTTAGCCTATTTATATTCTTGAAATGTCCTATACTTTAAGACAAAATACAGAGAAAACCAAGCTAGTAACCTAACCTAGCTATTAACTCCTTACAAACAAAGAATATAATCTAATTATTATCAAAAATATAATTACATTCATCAGCACTTACACAATCTATGCAAACCGAAATTGAACCCCACACCCACCTGGAAGTCAGAAGTGAAGGCCTCCGGTATGAAAGTGTGTCGTTGCATCACTTGATACAACATTTCGTGAGTTTCCACAGCTGGTCGGACATCGCCCAACAGTACTTGCAACCCTGGCCAGAAAGCTAGGAGAGCGTCCATGAAGTTACGCGATTGGAGGTGTGGCCTGGGGAAATTAGCAGGACTCTTGTATACAATAAGGGACATTTCACCAGCGTCACTAAGTAAGCCGCAAATACTTCAATAACGCGTTAAATATTTCCAAAACAGAAATATCAAGATTGATGACAAATCCAGACAAATGCCTCAACTTACGTAACCTAGTGTCTTAATACTAGCTTCCCCCTAATACAATCCTATAACGGAGAGAATAAGCAGGAAAAAGCGAAACTGAAAAGAGAGCTATAAATCAGGAAAATATTTTGAAATCGTATAAATATTTGAACGTCGCGGGACATTTGTTTACCGGCCACTCTCTGAGCACTAAGCCCATACGTTTTTATCCAGTTACGCCGAAATTCTAATACGCACGATTACAGGTGATTTAGTTATATTCTTTTATTAAATTAGTTAATTAATTTTACATTTTTAAATATAAATTATTATAAAAAAGATACATTTAAAAATATAAAAAAAAACCACTCCTCCGAGGGCGGGACAAGGATCCAAGCCATCGGTGGCTAGAGCTTCAGAGAGAGGAACCTCCGCACAATACGCGCCGTCTCAAGTAACACTACCTTCTGTATACGGTTCTTGATCCAACAGGTAAGCGATAGCCTCTTAAGATGTTGGTCGAGGCTTTTTGTTATTAAACCGTTAACCGAAACCACTATCGGCACAATGATAGTCGCATTGACATTATATTATTAGACATAAGAAGGGAGATTTTTACAAATATCTGCTAAACATAAAATATTTCCAAACACGAGCATTTAGCAAGAGAACTATTTATAAAATTTTTGACTTATTCTCACGCAAATAATTTATATTTCTATAACAATATTATAAAGTTGAAAAGTATGTTTACGCGCGAAGAACGCGCTCATCTCAGGAACTACTGTTATGTACTGTGTATATAGTGTGTATATAGTATATATGTATATATGGCATATATGTATATACAGATAAATATATAAACAAAACAAGATTAAACGTATAGCGCTGATGGATCTCAATATGATAATACGAACACGTTTATTCAATACAATAGTGTTAGTGTCGCGTAATTGCGAAATTACTTTATTTGCATTGCTCTATTGACACACACACATTGTGTAAAAAAGGACGGAAATACGTAATAATAAGTTGAATGTAAGTTTATGTTCTCGATATCTATTGAACATGCCTTATGAAATTTAAAGTTAACGTATCCATAGCTAACCATTTTGATTTTACCACAAAAATTGTAGCAAACATATATCTCTAGAGATATAAGACATGACCGCAATTCAGGTTATTAAATAAATAATTGTATAGTTCAAGTGAGCGAAGCAGCAGTCGGGTCGCTAAGGAATGGATAATGGTTGGAATTGAAATGGATTCAAATACAAAACAAGTTAACTCCGGCATAAACATTTTCAAATATAAATTGCTAATTTTATTTAATACGAATCTACTAAAAATATGAAAGCTCATACTATATACCTATGTGTACTAAGATCATAAACCTTTAGTCAACTTATATGGTTCTTTCAACTATAGTAATATCTGTACTTATTTCAACTTTAATAAAATAGTGGTGGAAAATAAACATAAATAATATACATGATTGTTGAGAAGTTGTTTACTACGTGATAATCGCGGACCTAGTCCTTAATGGAAGACATTATATTTTATAACGTAATAATTAAAAGGCATTAATAGCAGGATATTAACCCGTATCCCTCAAATGCTATCTCTATACAACTTTTGCTATAAGACCTAAGTCAACACTAATGTTGTTTTATTAAAATTTATTAAATGTGTATCATAATTAAAACTAAAGCTGAACCATATAAAGTATGTAATTGCTAAAGTTGAACCCTGTTACAGTAATTTTAATTAGTTATATGATGTATCTTTACTAGTGATGATCGGTCGATCGATAAAATCGATCGATCGAAAATACCTAGTTTCAATCCCCCCAATTGGGGATGGAACTCACAAGCATCGGGTCTACTGCAACACATATGGTCATGGTCTACATGTTTCAAACTAGTAAAATTATCGATAATTATCTTTTTTATACAAAAACAAAACAAAGACTCACCTATGCATATGAACAGCCAACATAATGGGTCCACGGCTAATATATTTCATAACAGCGTTGTAATGTCGGTTGAATCTCGCTAAATATTTCTCATCGCCTAGTAAAATATAAGCCTTCAAACAATATTCGTAGTAGGAGTCGATCCCGGCACCGACGCCCGAGTCTTTTCTAACCCAGTCGCCGTTGTGTATGTTTATCACTGTGCCCATAAGGTCTGAAGTCCTAGAAAATGGAAGAAAAAGGTTTTTGATTTTTGTTTCGCGCTATATTCCCACCCACCTCGTATATCTTATGAACCATCTTCTATCCACAATTTTGTGTGATTAAATAAAGGATTATTTCAAATACTAATACTGTCGCGTTTACAGTGCGACTATAAACGTGAAGTAGGTTGTGGGTTCGATTCCCATTCGGGCGAATGAAATATTCAATATATTAATTTCCTCGCTCTGATATCGAGGCATAGCGCGGCGCTGAGTCCCGCCACTCAATACGCAATGTCTCCAGAAATCAGAGGAAATTGGTCAATAAAGGAAAATATCAATACTAAGTTCCTTGGTCCCCTCTGGGTACTCTACTATCTGCTGGATCCATAAAATGTTACAGGTTTTAAAATATTGATAGCCTTGTGGGCATTGGAATTTCGTTCGAATGTAAACAAATATTTAAATCTTTGTCAAATAAACATAATTCTACATATTCTTTAAAATCCTTTTCTTATTATACCCACCTATGTCTTATTTTCCATAACCTATCCATGGCTTTGTGGGCTTTAGTCTCAAACACTTGATTTCCAGTTAAACGAGATAAGGCGGCCATTTCCAAGATCATCGTTCCCGCGCACGCAGTGCAAGTTTCACGCGATTCGAACCCGCGGATACCGTGACGGAGGTTTACCTTAGGGAAAAAGAATAATAATAATTTAGACAAAATAAAAATGATAATAATAATAATTTCTCACAATTAGACTTTAATTTTTAATTTTATTAGAATTATTTTTTTTAGCTTCACGCTTCTTCCCGTATATACCAGGATAGGCAGAGGAAACCTGGCAGTCTAGTGTTAAGACACTCCGTTCCCATTAAGGCTACAATTTCTGTAAAGATATTGTTTAATTTGCATGAAATGCAACAACAAGTATAAGCGGGTGTACCCGCGTTTGTGTCGCAAGTATATATATTGGAAGCTACGAGTACATTTGTAACATATTTTTAATATTTTATTTTGTACAAAGTATTGCAGGATTATCGACTCCTATATATACTAACCCTTCCATGAGGTATGCCGGTGGAAGTATTGAAAGCTGGCAACAGTCTTCTTCCAAGATCTTCCGCCATGGTCAGCAGTTCACCGTGATACCACTCTAGGGCTGGCACGTCGGGTTTTAACGCCATCGCTAGCACGTGAGCCGATAGGAGGCCGCTATGAAATTTTAAAAATACGTTATTTTTGGAGAAAAATCAAATATTTCTTTGCAGAATTTAACGCCACTGTTTCCATGTCTAAATTGGAGAAATTGAAATATTAGGGTCAGTAGGATTTATATCCATAACGCAATTCGCGAATATCGAGCTTTTAATGTTGGTAATGCTATTTACAGTAATCATCGTAAGGAATCGTATACTTATGTTGTAGAATTACAGCTTAAAACAAATAATAACTACAGAAATATATCAATATAAACAAAAAGCAATCTAGTCTGGGATCGAACCCACGATCTTTAACTTAATACGCAGAAAATAGCCACCAAAAGTCAAACTGTAAAAAATATACATATCGTGATACATTTAAACGTTAATTTAAAATCTTGACCAACGGGTTTTCAAATAACACAGTTGAATCCGTTATAAGTACTTTTTACATTGTTACCTAATACCGTTATTTATAGTCACTGAACTGAACTTGTTTATATCCTTTAATACTTATATCCTTTAAGTGGTAGGAACGTAGAACCTAGAGGGAGATCAGAACTAAGTTTTATGACACTCCGTTCAACTGTTTTTATTATTTTTATGAGGTACAATAGAAATTCAGAGTATCGAAAATCCGGATAATCGAATGTACGACGAAAAGGGGGATTTGTGAATGAATGTCGTAGATAATGCCGTGTTTATTATAATAACAAATACACATTAACGAAAATGAATGTTTATTATGAAACTATTAAGATATATTTTCAATTTTCAATACTCTTTGAGGATTATTAAAATTACTCTCACTTAACCAAACGTTGCAATCATTCACACATAATTTGTTCAAAATTTAATACAATTTCAATTACATTTCATACTTTAGATCGTTGAAAACGATTATTTTATGTAAAACAAATAAGTAAAAACGTTTTTACCTACTAAAGGTTAGGCAGAACGAAGTCAGTGTTTAAAAACAAACTTTATACTATGATACGATGAAAGAGATTGTTTAGGCATTTATGGAGGGATATTTAAATATATTCCTGATACATAATTTCACCTAAGAGAATGATTATACTTATATATTAAACAGAAGTTTACCTTACCCAAGCATCCGTATATTAGTTTCGAACACCGACACTATTATATCGTGGTCGAACGAGACATCCTTTATGACCAGCTTCAACGCCCTGCTGAACTCCGCGAAGTCACCCATCACGACCAAACTGTCGAGACTGTCAACTAGCGTTAGAGAGAAACTGGAAATAAGAAAATTATATGTTTAGTTTTAAAAGAAAAATAAAGTGTGTATGATAGGCGGCGGCAAAATGAGGACGTAGTGGCACAAGCGTGTGGCTCTACATATGACAGGTTTCAGGGTGGATTCCACATTTAATATTTTCATTTCTTTGCTCTGCTAACGAGGTAAAGCGCGCAGTTGCAAGCAAGCAATATCTCGAAATTTCGGCAGTAAGTGGGGAATAGAGTGTTAACAATGCCTTCCTTCTGCGTACCCTGCTGAATGTGGACAGAGTGTTAACAATATTATGGGACAGATCGATAAAAAATAGTCGAAACTATTCTGATTTTTCTATGCGTAGCATGTTGCCATGTACGTACGCAATAGGTTCTCTAGGGGAAATTTTGATAAAAAAATCCGGTTGCAAACTTACAAGTGAATTTTTTACAAAATTGTCAATCCAATTGCACATCTTATTAGTTAAATTTGTTAAACAGTTAAGGGAAAGAACAATAAAATAAATATTTAGAACATTACTTTATAGTTTGTACGTAAAAAAAAATACAGTCGAATTGATAACCTCCTTTTCTTACACAAGTTAGTTAAAAACATTTTTATACGCCTTAGACAGAACATTAAAAAAACCAATTTGAGATCAGCATGAGTTGAGGAGATTGAAAGAGACCGACGTCCAAAATTTGACTTAGAAGTGGTTGTTAAGATGATATTAAGTTCGAGGCCATCTTAGGGCTGTTATCTCAGGATTATTTTTATTTGCACGCTCTGACTCGCTCTTGCTCTCGAAAAAAGGAGAACGGAGTGTCTTAACACAAAGAAACAAGTCATTGACACTAGTGCCCGTGTTTATAGATGGCTCTCAATATCGATCTAAGAGGTTATAAAGCAGTTTATAAATATGGTCCTAAGTTCTCTCTTTTGATGCTTAATAAAGGGTGAAACTGTTTTTTTAAATACTTGAAAGTTAGCCAAAAATGTCAAAATAATATTAAAATCAACAACAAAATGAAAAGTTTTTAAAAAGCTAAGTACCTAACAATAAAATGTAAACTAATCTAAAGAATTTCTTTGAATAATGTCTAGAATTTTCTCGTTATCGCTATTTTCCCATATAAAGTATAAAGTTATTTAAACTACCATCTATTAAAAAATATTTAGCATATATATGTATTAGGCGGGCGGTAGCTCTAACTGCGGGTACAGTAGTTTACATCGAAAGGATTCAACACAAAAATAATTCTTCACACAACTTTTGCATAGTAAAATTAAAATGTCAATAGTGTGAGTCCTATAGAATAGAACTACTACCGCTTAGGAAGGCAGTTCTGCTAAGAAAAGATGGCGAAAAACTAAACAGTCGCTTTTTTAAAACATAAATTCACGCATAACAATGTTTTTTTTTTCAGTCTCACGCAGTATCTCTTGCAGCAGGGTTACCAAGAGGAGCCTAGTGTTAAGACTCGCCGCTACTAGCTTTCCGCCGAATTTTGGACGCTTTGCGTGTTGAGTGGCAGAACTCAACGCCGCGTTTTGCCTCAACGCCAGAACAAAGAAATGAAAATATTAAACATCCCATTTCCTCGTATGGGAATCGACCTACCTTTCGCGTTTTCGGTTACACGCTTGCGTCCCTGTGCCACTAGCCCTCTAGCGTTCAATACAATCTTCTTTCCCATTAGAATACAAGATAAAACGAAAAAAATATTTAGCAATTAGTTCCAACCAATGCTTTATCAAGAAACAAAATCTGTACTATAGTAAAAAACAAATCATAAAATAAATCGAAAACTAAAAAGAGGCAATTACAGAGAAAAAAATAAATAAATTAAAAAATAAATATTTGTCACTTGAGGTTTCTTTGTACAAGGCAATCTTTAGGTTTATAGTATGGAGAAGTTGTTTTATTCAAATAGATTTTAGCTAAAAATGTGACGATTGTGGGTTCGATTTCGTTTATGTTGCTATTAACTTATGATGTACATGTCTGACAATATGCTGACGTGATAACATACAATGTATGTGTCAAAATGGACCAGATGTAGAGACATACATATATATATATTACCAATTTATTTCTATGTATATCCGCTGCAAAATATGTGTACATAATATAAATATACACATATATGCCGTATCAATATTTTTTAATTATTGAGAAAGTCTTGAGCCACTTTAGGAAATTAATTATTTTCATATCCTAGCTCTGGTAACAAGACAAAGCGTTGAGTTTCGGCACTCAGCACGCTAAATCTTGAAATTTGAGGCAGATAGTGGAGAATGGTGTGTCTTAACACTGGGTCTCCTCTGCCTACCTTGATATAAAGCGATAACATGTACGAACATATAAGACGAAGATTTGGGTGAAATAAATTAGTTACAGCTGAACTGTCTTCTCAATCATTCAATACAAGTGACTAAATTAAGATATACATTTAAAAAAAAATGGTGACAAGACATAAAATCTGGGAAGTACCGTACCATTGCTTGACCTTGACTTGATAAAAAATATTATGCTTATCGATCTCTTATCATGATTATTTTTTAAGTGAAATAAAACTAATTCTGAATTTAAAAAAAACAATGTAGCATACATAGTAAAATAAGAATATTAATTGAACATCTGTTTAAATACCGCATCAGACATTAAGTTGTTAGTTTTAATAAAATTATTTTAATTTTCTTAAATAAAAAGTAATTAGGTGTAACAATACTTTATCACTATGGATATATTTCGTACTAGCGACCCCTGTTCGCGAGTTCGCCCGCTTGAAATTTTTATAATAATAATAACATTTAAAAATAATATATCTATACCTATAATGAAAAATAATGTTTTAGCCATTAATAAACCAAATGAAATAAAACAAACAGTAAATGTTAATGGAAACTTGCCAAAATATAATAGTGAAAACTGCAATTAAATATGTTAAACCAATTCTGATAATTAGTGTGAACAAGCACACAAACAGAAAAAACAATTTAATCATTGTTTTTGAATATTTGAATGAATTCTATAATTTATTAAAGAACCTGCTAAAAGCTAAATTTATTAGTGACAATAAATAAAAATCAGATTGGAAGAAATTTTCAAATAATTGTATTTAAGTAACTGTAGAAATTGTTTTTTTTTTTTTCAGTTTCACCCTGTATCCCTGTATTAATAAATAATTAGTTCCCTGGAGTGGGAATTGAACCCACAATGATCACATTAATCACAGGCTTGTCTCCATATGTCACGGCAGCCTCAAATTGATAATTTCAGCATATTAGCTATAACAAGCACTTAATTTACAAACAAACTTCCTTTACAAATTTCCTCTATAATAATGTAGTAATATTTATATTAATCAATTAATAAGGTAGTTGTAGTATTCATTGATTATTAATCAATAATTAGGTAGTAGGTTTACCAATTGGGTACATATATAGAGACAAAGAATAAGTAACAGTAACAAGAAACAAAACAAGTATGCAAGAAAACAAACTCATAACTTTAAGCCTTATAAATTATCTAATGTGATACAACACATGACAACTAATATTATAAATTTATTTTTCACATTTATAAAGAAGTGCAGCTGAAAAGTTCTAAAATGCAAATGTTTAATATATCATATATTATTTTAATATCTTTTATTTATCAATAAAATTTGCACAACTATTACTATACGCTATTCATCACTATTGAATTACTATAAAACCTTAAGGAATGGAGTGCCTTGCACTGGGTTCTCTGCTTGCCCTACTTTATACTGCATACAATGTCTAACTAAAAAATAATTGAATAAACATTAAAGCACAAAAAAATAAGCTGTTAGTCATAATAAACTTACTTTCCAAGTACATCATCCATGTCCCCTCTGCTCGGTGTGACGCCCCTCCACCTTCCCTTACAGCTTAGCGGCATCAGCTCGTCTGCTGGGTATGCATTGTCCATATATGCGTCATACGCATGGTAGAACATGCGACGGGATTCTTCCCTGTAGAAAATAATAAATTTATTGTCAGCTCTTTATGTAAGAATCCTGGACAGTATGTAAAGCAAATAAGAAGTATTACTGCAAAGTGTTGAAGATATTGTATTGTCCAAAAATGAATGATACTACATAGAAATTGTTAATTTAGTTACTTTTATTTATAATTTGTAAAAATCAAGACAAAATGTGACATTGAATTTTATCACAGCCTTGAAAATTGGGTTGTGTTTGGTGCAAGGTTCCCTGTCTACCTATATATGCCATATAATAATGTGTAAAATAAGTAAATAGTGTAATTACAATAGAAATACTTATTTGATAGCTTTAATTCTTAATTTTAAATAAGACATTACTTAAGACACATACTAATAAGAATTTAATCACTTTTTCTCATCATTCTTATAAAACTAGGTATAAACAAAATGATAAGAAAAGTAAGATTGTTTTTCATAGTGCCTCAAATATAAACACTATTGTTCAACATAATATCAATTCCATATATATCTACATGATATGCAAAACGGATATTTATAATTATTCATTAATTATTAAAGAATTAGCAGGAAAAGTATGAAGCCTTAAGAAATAAAAAAAACTATCACTCACCTTAAGCTAAGCCTTTCCTTTTTAGTCATAGGTACAGTACCATCTTCATCTGCTCTTACATATGTTATAGTAAAAATAAATAATAATAATATCCTATAATACGACATTATTATCACCATATCACAATATTTTAAAATGACTAGCTCACTATCATAAAACGACAAAATCAATTGGCATCTATATAAGTTAGTCGATAGAAAATTACAAATGATTTATTGTACAAAAGTAAAATTTCACATTGCTAAATGATAATAATATAAAATAAAATATAAAAGAAAAACTGTTTCACTGTTTCTTTACTAGATACTAAGTACTGAGTAGTCTATGCCCTTATTTGGTACACAGATAATACAAATAAAACGTCAGCATGTTAATAATGATTTTATGTCGATGGTTTTAGTAAAATTTTCTGTTATACGCAGTATATTTTTGAATTATAACGATATAGTATAGTATTTTTAAAACTTTTAACATAAAAAAATCATTAATTTTAAGTTTAATAAAATTATAGTGAGAATTAGTATAAAATATATGCTACAAAGTATTTTATTTATAAAAATAAAAGTTCTAGAAGTGATGAAGTATTAAATGTCTGCGTTGAACGTATTTTCTGTCAAAATTTTATCTATTGACATACTGAAACAGAGCTAAAAAAATAAATAAAATTGTAATATAAATAAACTAAAGAAGTGACGTGTAAACACTTGATTAGCAAATTTTCAGCAGTGTTTCACAAGAAGCGAAAAGTTTTGTCTTGACTGTACTTGACTTACTTGCTTATTTATCAAACGTAATAAAATATTTATATAAAGTTGATAAATAAGTAAGTTATTATTTAAGTTACTTATTTACTTAAATATATACAATATTATTTTTATAAAAATCTAAATGAATGCATTATTTTTTTTTTCAGCTTCATACTCTATCCCGCACACACACACACAGCAGGGTAGGTAGAGGGAACCTAGTGTTAAGACACTCCGTTCTCCACAGTCCGCCGAATTTTGGAGGCATTGCGTGTTGATCAGGTCTTTTAACCGGCACGCATAAAGCGGCGTTGCAGCTCCACTCAGAGATTAAGCCTTGCTGGCTTAATGCACGACTTGCAACTTGCCTCTAAGCGGAGCGGTAACGCCGCATTACCTTTTGAGTACTGATTACAAGCCTTGGTGTTGAGTGACGGTACTCAACGCCACTCTTTGCCTCGACATCAGAGCGAAGAAATGATTACTGTTAATATTTATTCTCCACTCCCCCCGGTGGAGTGATTTTTAGGGTTCACACTGTTGTCCGTGTGTTCGTTCAAAACTATTTATTTGAAGATTGCATGGAAGAGTTTGTATTAAATTCATTGTGTTATTTATTTATTTCTTGACACATCAACAATATTAAATTAAAATAAAAATACAAACTTATATTTGTAGTTCATTTCATACTTAATATATGAATAAAAACAAACTTTTATTAGTTGTACTTACAATCCTTACATTGGTAAGGAAGCTTCAGTGGGCGAATACAACTGGCACTTGACCGATTTTTTTAAATACAATTGTATTTTGTAAGTTCTCTCGCGTTTGCGGACTAGAGAACGTACAATTTCCTAACATTTCTCCAAATATCAGCCTGCTACACCCCAGTGTTTAGGACTGTAAGTTGTCTGTCAATCACTTATTCACGACAGAGTTCTATATAGATACAGCAGAAACTCCATTATCCGGACCTAGGTTATACGGATTCGCGATTATCCGGACTATCAACCGCGATAATTATTTTATACAAACTACTACAATGAAACCTACGAAAACGTATATATGTACGTAAATGCGTTGGTAATTTATTTATGTATAAGGTATTTATGTATATGTATATAATTGGAAAATATTTATACAAATACATAAAAAACCTTTCAAAAATGTCAAATCTTCAGGAAAACATTCCTATGCTCGTACATAAAATCACGAGATATGCACAAAATAGTAATTGTCTTGAAACATTTTATATGCCTTAAATTGATAAATTACGTTTTTATCTTAGACTGAGATCCCAGGGCCTTCGTCATTTTAGCAAAGATGAAATTTTGAGGATTAACAATCTAATATGTCGTTAAGACTGTATACGTACTCACTAAACGCAAAGTGAGACCCTTTCAGAGGTCGTGGCATTTAAAAAGAAAACGCTCATATTTATATGTGTTTAAGAATAATGTAAAAAATATATATTTGTCATTGCCCGTCTCTTTTCTTCTCTTCATATGTTAATGTGTATTAACTTGCCCTTCGATAGTGGAGAAAGCAATTTACACCGATCTCACAAGTAGCATGGGTAGGTTTAATATTTGTATGACAAAGTATACTATACAATAATTGTAGGTATTGAATAACGGTTTAGTGAATTAGGTATTAAATTTCTATATAGTGAATTAAGTATAATGTACGTACGTACTCATTTGGGTCAGTCATGCAATGTAACTCAACGCCGTGCCTTGTCTACCGCGGACGCTGTCTGACAGCCTGTGAGCCACCCAGCCAAAACGCTTCACAAACTATCTTGGATAAATATTTTCCTGCAAAGCAACGAGTCAACGCAACAAAACTTTAAGCTGAAACACTCAAGCTTGTGAGGAAGCTACGAGAGAAAGAAAAGATGATTAGATCCTGGCTGACTGGTGTTATCAGACCACCTAGCTATACACACATACACCTATAACTTACTATCAGTTTCTTAGATTTTATTACATATCGATCTAATAAAAGCACGTGTAATAAATATTCACTGCCATTTATTGTCTAAGTACATAATATAACTTAAACTTAACTTAACTTAACTTCACGCTTTGTCCCTAGCGGGGTAGTCAGAAAGAACGGAGCGCCAAACGCTACGGTCTCTACATATTTCTTTCACGTCGTCATCAACCTCTTCATATCTACCCTTCGGGTGGTCCTAATGCTTTTTACGTGACCTTCCTCCAAAATCTTTGATACTGTATTTCCGAAGGTCAACCGAGGTCTCCCCCTACCTCTCTTTTTCTGGGGTCAACGATGGAAGGCTTGTCTGTAACATTCCATCCGCCACGTGCACATCGAGAGAGCGCACTGATGGGGCTAGGTCCTCCCAAGGCGACACGTACCAGTGCGTCCCCGCTGGTGTGTCAAGTGGCAACAAATGCAGCGTTGGGGACTGCTACCCAACACGCCATGTCCGGAACGGCGGGAGATGGAGGACGGAGCTTCAAATAATACATAATATATATTATATATAAATAAAAGAAACATGTCAGTTTCATTATACAGGAAATGAAGAAAACGAATGCCTGTGGAAAACGGAAATGGTTGTGACGTGTGTTTCATGTTTCCTGTTTATTTCCTATGGAAAAACAGTTTAAAGTTGAAATTCGAATGTAGTGTGTGAATATTCAAAGAAATGAAAAGTCAGTTGACTCTATATACTATTATTATAATTTATTTTATGAAGTTAGCAATGTAGGCAGTAAAACACAGATGCGCAAAATTGTGTGTAATTAATATTTATTAATTTGTAAGTAGCTAGGAATAATTGAGTTGCAGTAAGTAATTTTTTAGGTACAATGATTATTCAAAAAATGTTTACTTTTATCCCTATTGCAAATTAGTGAAATTAATTTAAGAATGTCATTACCTATAGCGCTTGCAGTGAAGGTTCTTTAACAATGAACTTTTATTAATATTAAAACAAAATATAAAATAAGTAATATAGTATTCTCCAATCTCGAGAAGGTGAAACGAAAATCGTCCAGCCTTGACGAGGTAGATTGCGCCGCAGATCGATATACTTACTTAGCCATTTTAATATACATATATTATAATACTCAAGTTACTTTAAGGATATTATAATACAAACATAATACATATTATAAGATTTACTTACTATGTTGATATATTTTAATGAACTATAACCCGTCCAAGATTAATTTTCATTGTAGTTATGGTAGTTAGCATGTAAATTTTTCTTTATTATTAAATATATTCCTTAAAGCTCTGTTTTATAAGAACTACAGTCGTAGAGAACATTTTCTCCTGGACTTGCTCTGTCAGATAAGCATACCTATTCATAGTGTCTGTACACAATTTGTATTTCTCTTTCTTTCACATCATGTTAGGTAAGTGGGAAAGAGATACACGGTAGTGATATTTGGTATTCAATATTTTAATACAAGAACAGCCTACGCCCTAATTTTGGTACCTATCTTTGGTTCCAAGTTAATATTTAACTTAAAATTGCTTATTTACTTATTTAGAAAAGTGAATAGGTATTGTGTTTAATTTTTTATTATATTAAAATGTTAATCATTTTAAGTGTATTTTCCTATTTATAAGACGTTCACGTTGCTAATTTGTAATTAACATAATTTGTCTTAAAAACTCCATAAAAAACTTAGAATTCGGGAATTTAAAACGAACTTAAGTACAAGTCGATATATAAAAAAATATAATAAATAAAAAAAAATACCATACAAAACTTTGGCGCGAAACTTTTATAACTTTGAAAGTTAATCTGTAAATTTGTCAAACAAGACATATTAAATCTATACAGTTATAAACAATAATGGCAATATATATAAAACATAAATATAATATTAAAATTTAAAATATAATAAAAAAAAAATATATTTTTTTTTAATTTTGACTGGAAGTCACGTGACTGACTTAACTCATCGCCGCCATATTGCGTTTGTGCTGTGGCGAGGGATCATGTCGCACTGTCCCTGATTTTTAAAATATTTGAAAAAATACCCTAAAAACGTAATAAAAATGAGTTTATAAGTAAAGTTATTAATTTATATAATACTGTGCTTGTTATTTGTTGTGTGGGATAACTTGTGAAGCTTATATTTATTGTGATTTACCCTGGGTTCGTACCATTGAAATAACCAAGGTGCTAGTGAACGTCGAGTACCCAAAAAGTGTCTACGAAACACCGCAGACACGATAAGGTTGTATAAATTTGTCCCAATTTACTAATATTTAAGTAAAATATACATTATTTCAATTGAAAATTAAATTATCAGAAGAATCTGTACCGGCGTTGATTTGTTTACTTTTATATTAGTTGTGAAAACTAGAAAAACAAATGATTTATTCACAAAATGTTATTACAATTGAAAAAACAAATACTAAATAACTGTTTATTCGCTCAATAACTAAATAGGTTAAACATTTCCCTTATTCGAAGCGATAGTAACGAAACGTATTGTTTTGTTTACTACAGATGTAAATATAAATAGTTCGAACGGCATTTCGGGGGTTGTTTCTATAAATGGCTACTAATTAACCTTTATAATCTTGAAAACAGATACACGTATCTTTACACAGTATTACCATGGCACGGCCATTTTGATTGCTAGCGCTTTGCCAGGGGGGAGGGGGATGGCGAGAGGGGGAGGGGGGAGGACTTCACTATAAAAAAATATGACNCAGGGGGGGGGGGGGACGGGGGGGGGGGGGGGGGGGAGGACTTCACTATAAAAAAATATGACGCTCAAACTTTTGGTACATCACAAATATACATTTATATATTTTTGAAAACATAACCTTAATTATTGTTACTGTTTTGACAGGTGCTCAGGGAATGTAGCCTCGTTATCAACATGGACTGTATGAATGGTACGATGGTGGACCAGGAGTTGGCTCATGCCTCTCCGGAGGGTGAGAGCGAAGATAAAGTAAACATTTCAAATGAGAAAGGCGAAGAACCAATAGAAACTGTTAATGAGTTAAATAATCATCAGGGCAGTGTCCCAGATATCTTAAATAATGAAAGTACTTTAAATGAAGATCCTTTAACTGATGAGGACTGTGAACCAAATGAGGAAGATGAAAGCAAAAATAAAGCCTCATTAAAGCACTCACAATCTACTATGAATTGTAAAATCAATGAAAACAATATAGAAAATGTTTCTGATTCTGAAAATGAAAGTGAGACAATTGATAGACAGTTTAATATGGAATTGAACATAGGGCAAAATAACAAATTGAGTATTGAAGAAACATGTAAAAAAGATTTAATACTGCAAAATGGGAATGCTATTGTGCCATCTGAGAATGGAGTAAGTATATTTTTTTTATAAAATTAATTTATATATGACAATTAATTGGAAGACATATGATTCAATTATAAAAAAACATAATTGTTTTAAAAGTCATCTTCACTATTTAGGTATGTATATTAATATTATAAGGCCAAATTATTTTTATGGTTGAATGCATTCACAGAAACCACTGGTTGAATTATAAAAAATATTTTTTTGTTAAATAGTAAATTGGTCAAGAAAGGCTATAGACTATATTGAATCATGTTAAATATTATACACAACTCTTATTCCGCATTATATCCATTTGATTATGAGGGTGAAGCCACAGACAAAAGCTAGCATAGAATGAGATCATTTTGTTCAATGCTTATTATTAGTTTATATCTTGATCAAATGTAATTTTTATTAAGTTAGTTATTAAATTTAATATATTTTTTATCTACCTAAATTAGAATTTAACTTATCTGCCAGTTTATGGGATCGATTCCTACTTGAGGAAATAAAATGTTTAATATTTTCATATCCTTGCTCTGGTAACGAGGCAAAGCTCGGCGTTGTTTCCCCCACTCGACAAGTAAAGCCTTCAGAATTTGGCGGAAATTGGGAAACGTAATGATACAATGTGAAGCGAAAGTAACGTTTTTTTATTTAAGTTATTTAGATTTAATATTTTTTATTGACATAAATGATATTTCTTAAAAAAAAGTTACTTACACTGCATGTCAAATAATTTATCTACATTTAGAAGTGTACACGGTTTTATTATAATAAAGCCGTAATAGAACATATCTTGTAACAATGTAACAAAAATCATAGATTTGGGTTCATAGAACCCATATAGCAGGGTAGTCAGAGTATGTAGTGTCGGGACACTCGTCGACTTTCCGTTCGATTTCTAGAGATTGAGTTTTGGAACATAAAAATAGTTAATTTCCCCGATGAGACCCAACCTATAACCATCACGATTACAACAATGTCCTCATTTGGAGAAACATTTATATTATAAATATATAAATCTGGCCTAATCTGGCTAGATACAGTTTTGTGGCAATTAATATACAAAACCTCATAGTGACACACTTCTAAATCAGCTTCACGCTGTACCTCGCATACAGTAGGCAGAGGATTGTCTTTTACTAGTAACTTTTACGGGTATAAACGTAAATGATAAACGATATTGCGTTTGTTAACCGACTTCTCAGAACTTTTGACTGTGTGAATCGAAAGCTGGTACCTCCAGTGTGGTCCCATTTTAATTTGGTACATTTCTGACAATGTTATCTACGAGAAAATCACATGAGTCTTAAATTTGCATTAGGTACGTGCGCGACAAATGGACGAATAACTCAATATCACGCGAACTGATTTCGATGATTCCTTTTTTATCGGAAAGGATATACTTCCTAGTTTGATGAGATTTATATCCGGTCCCAGTCGTTTTTTTTTCGGTAAAAATAATTTTAATGATTATAGGTTTTTTTATTTCTTTTTCTGTTTCACTGTTAAATATGTTTTTAACCTCCGTCGAAAACAGACATTTGACATGCCTGGGTTTATATGTATCTTTATGTCTGTCCATGGCATAGTAACTCTCAAAGACTTAATCGACGTTTTTCTTAGATTCAAGTAAATATGTTCGACTTGTATGAAGTCAGCTTACATTTTAGAGTATTTTGTGTAGGAGGTTTTTAATTATCATTTATTTATAGAACTTAAAGTTGGAAATACAGCGTTGGTAGCACTCCTGTAGCTATGGGTCACGTGACTCCATTGACGTCATTACTATACTATTATTTTAATCATAAATAAAGGAAAATACAGTACGGGAAACGAGTTGTGGCCGCCCTGAAGTTAGGTTATCTGAACTTCTGTATATTGTTCACTCATAATCGAATCTGCACAGACGTCTAACGACAAATTTCAAAACGGTCACGACTTGTGGATCGTACTATATAAGCATTTTTATACTCACTTTGTTCCTAACTTTGTAGACAGAGTTGAATTTTACGAATGAACTTTAATATTTATGTATGCAAAAATTGTAAAGGTCATATATATAAAAAAGTAAGAGAGGTAGGCAGCTACTCCCTTTTCCATTTTAGGTTTCGCTTGTAATCACTCTATATCCATTTTTGTCGTTATGTACTACTATATTTTTATATTATTCAAAATGCAAAAAAAAACAAAACTGATCTTTATAGACAATTCTTTATTCCATTTCCCATCGATATATTAGATATTTCGTGTAGACTGACGGAACCCAACACTGCCTACGTTGCTTCTCCCCAATCGGGGAGCGAATCAACGATAGCTATGGGACAGCAACAATAGTAGTAATTGATTATTTCACAATATATGAATTTATATGCAATATGAGGCCCAGTGTCTGGCTGTAATCGAGACGATTGAGGGTTTGATTTCCATTTGGGGATATGAGTTATTTACTATTTCCTCGCTCTGTTAACAAGAGGAAGCGCGACGTTGAGTTCCGTTACTCACAACTCAATGTCTCGAAAATTGGACGGTGCGTGGGGAACAGAGTGTGTTAACACTAGGCTCCTGATTAATGCGGGATACAATAAAAAAGCAACAAACATATTATGTATGTGGAAATAATATGACGTCATCATATTACGTAGTTGGAATGTGGCTGACTGATCTCGATGATTGTATGGTCGAAAGTCCCACTTCGAGGAAATTTATATTTATAATATAGGTATTTTCCCAGTATGGTTAAGCGCTAAGTAAAAAATGCTATAAATATTAAGTAAGTAATACTAAATGAACAGAATATAAAAATGTTTTTTTGTTATTATTCTTGTTCATTATTTATTTACATGTGAGATTAATCGGGTCGGGTCAGTTTTTTTACATCATTAGAATACTTAAAGAAGTATTCTAATGATGTAAAAAAAACTGTGTGGTGTGGAGGTATAAAGATACCTCCACGCTGATTTCCGCATATAGCAAAGCAGGCAGAGTATTAAAACACTCCGCTACTTTTCGCCCAATTTTCGACATGTTGCGTATTGAGTGGCGGAACTCAAAACTCTAAGTCACGCTTTGTCTTGTTACCGTATTAGAATCAATCGCTGTACTATACAGCGCTCCACCTCCACCACGAAGACTCTAATAGATTATTAGTTTAAATAATTTTAAAATAGTACATAAATAGTATATTAACAGTAAAAGTTTACATTGTTTCAGGTATCCGAAGGTGAATCAGAAAATGAGTCGAAAAACGACGAAATTTCCGAAGTATCAACTGAAATGAGAGCAGAGGAAGTTGTTAGCTTTCATTCTGGATCAGAAATGGACGTACAAGACGAATTGTCTCACGATGCTTCAGATAAAATAGAAAATAGTGATGTGTTTTTACAAGAAAACTGCAGTGAAGGTCAAAATGGCAAGGGCAGCACTAGTTCTGAAATACACGAAATCCTAAGTGACATAGATGATTGTATCTTAGAAGGAAAACAAGAAGAGAAGCAACTTGTACCGGTATCCGAAGGTGAATCAGAAAATGAGTCGAAAAACGACGAAATTTCCGAAGTATCAGCTGAAATGAGAGCAGAGGAAGCTGTTAGCGTTCATTCTGAATCAGAAATGTACGTGCAAGACGAATTGTCTCACGATGCTTCAGATAAAATAGAAAATAGTGATGTGTTTTTACAAGAAAACTGCAGTGAAGGTCAAAATGGCAAGGGCAGCACAAGTACTGAAATACACGAAATCCTAAGTGACATAGATGATTGTGTCTTAGAAGGAAAACAAGAAGAGAAGCCACTTGTAGTTGAAACACCAGTACAGTTAAGAAGAAGCAGTCGAGCGATAAAAAGGAAAAGATACGACGACGAAATAGAAAATGGCGATGCTATATCCGATTTAGAAGATAGTTATGTAAATAAACATATAGATTCACAGAAACGTAGGTCCAAGGCTATAGTAATAAATGATACAAAAACGCTAGTAGAAATGGCCGCCAAGCAAATGAAGTCTGGCATACAAAAGAAAGAACCGACTGTGGTTATAATAGATACTAAATCAATGGCCTCCAGTAAAGGGAGTGCAATAAAGAAAAGTAATACTAACAATACTAATATAAATAATGTGTTAAGTGCTCAAAGATTGTATCAGAGTATCGTAGCCCGTGGTACCACAATTACACCTGTCTCTAGTAAAAGTCAAAATTCTAATAATTTTCTAAATTCTCATAGTAATAATTCTGCACAACAGTCCATTTTGCCGTCCCTTACAGACGATATGTATGTAGTGGAAGCACCATCATTTATAGTGCCGTATGTTTATGAAAAGCCATCGATAAAACCGTTTAGGGAATTTGTAGATATTTTAGGCAATGAATTGAAAGAGCAGAAAGCCAAAGAGAATGAACTGAAGGAGAAAGAAGGTAAAAAAGAAGAAAGTAAAGATGATGAGAAGGAAGAGAAAGATGATAGTGATGTTGATGAGGCTCGGGAAGAGAAGGAGGTGGTGAAATCTAAGGAAGAGCAGTCAGAAGTAAACAAACAGAAGAAGAGAGATGGAAAGAAAGGTATCTATTATTTAAGTTTCAATTTTCCATACGTTAATAACGTTAAGTAGAAAATTAGGCGGTGCTTGGAAAGTGCGCAGTGTCTTATCACTAGGTTCCCTTTGCTTACCCTGCTGTATGTGGGATACTGTGTGAAGGTAGAAAAGTATTATTAAAATATTTAATAAAAATTTAATCCTTGCTTGGGTTACCAATTTACCATCTATGTAAGTTAAATATTCTTAAGAATTACATCGATTAAAGAATTGTAGTAAATATAATGAACTATTAATTTTTTTATATTAAAATGTATTTTGTATTTTTTTCAGAGCGACGCAAACAAAGTAACGATGACGATGACGCGTCATGGGACGGAGAATCGTCATCGGAAACGGATGACGATATAACATCCGACGAAGAAAATAAAACAGTAGTCATCAAGGATAAAATAGACGCTCTTGATGACATAAAGGGAGTCGCCGACCTAACCGTAGACAAAGTGGTCACGGGTAAATCTGATAACTACTTCGACCTGTCCCTGGGAAAATTCTTCACAAATATCGGCCTAAGTTTAGTTCAAGAATTCGTCCAAAACGATCTATTAAAGCAGAAAAATAGAAAGTTGGCTAGAGAGAAGAAAGGCGGCCACAGTACTAAATTGACGGAAATCTCGATCGCCTCTCTTACTAAGAACTTAGAGTTCAGCAAAGAGAATAATGCCCCGTACAAATTTAAATTGAAAAAATGTGAGTATTGTACATATAAATCGGAATCGAGCCTGGTCCTGTCGCACCATTTGGAGACGCCGCATATGAAAAATGGTGTTTACAAGTGTAATTTTTGTACGTACGAGAGTAAAAGTCCTCACGATATATTATTTCATATGGAAGCCGAACATAATACAAGAGGGAAGTTAGAGAGGGCCCCGGCGTATCACCAGTGTCCTAATTGTCCCTTTGAAGATAACGGTAAAGGGAAATTGGCGAGACATTTTATACCTTGCTCGAAGAAATTTAAGCCGGAATTGAACCTAGCACCACCCATTGAGTGGGAACCGCCGGCTAAAATACCTAAGGTGATTGTTTTTTATTGTGGTTTGAAAAGACTGATGAGTTACTATGCTTTTTATGCTTTATACTTGATTTTTAAAATCTTTGTCCTTTTTTCAGTTTGACTATTTGTCTGTGCGTTTACGCACGCTAATCTCAGAAATGGCTTAACCAATTTAAATGCAGTTTTCACTATTATATTTTGAAAAACTTCCCTTAGCATTTAGTGTTTCTTTTATTTCAATCACTTCAAAATTGAAAAGATATATTAATATAAAGTATTATGTTCCACAAAAGCACTACTAAATAGCTGTTTTATTGAATTGGCTGAAACTTTTCAATGTATAGATATTTCTTTAACATTATAATATTATTATAGCACGAAAGTAATTCTGGTCAGAGAACAAATTATTGTGTGGTTCAAGCAGGCGAAGCCGCGACCGGTTGGCTAGTCTATACTTATAATAAAATCGTAAGAAGGCACTTGCAACAGACACCGTGTCTGTACTTGGAAGATATTTAAAAAAAAATGTTATTGCGAACTTTTATAAACGTAATAGAACCCAAAACAATGATTTTGAAAAATTTTATCTGTTTGTCTGTACGTTTGTTATCGCTAATCTCAGAATTGGCTTAACCGATTCAGATGCTGTTTTCCGAAAACATCTAGGTTTTATTTTATTATAATCGGTTCATAAATAAAAAAGTTATGTCAATTTAAAGTACATAGTTCAACAAAGTTCCTGAAATTAGTACTGAACCCTTTGTGAGCGACTCTGACTTGCGCTTGCGGTTTTTTTCTTAAATACACTTAAATAAACATTTGTATATTTGAAGCGGGCGTAGCTGCACGGGCCTCTAGCATTAAATATAAATGGAAGTTACCGTACCTTACTAGTTTATTTTCGTATATCTATCAGTAAGGCTACAACCCCCCACCTTCCCTTACAACCTCTTATCTTTCTATATAAGAAAAAAAAACTTAACAAAAATACTAAATTCCAGATGGCCCGTTCCCGCAATCCGATGATGTCGTCATGCCACAACGCGTTCAACAGATCTCAAACAACCACCAACATGAACAAACACATCAACATGCCCACCAACATGTCCGCCAACTTCCGGCCAAGGAATCGCACGCCAATGCCGATTGTGCCAAGGTCTACGCCAATGCAAGGAATACCGATACTGAGGACTGGTGTCACAGTGAGGCACGCCGGTCCTAGTGCATTAGCGTCGTCTAATTGTTCTGTAAGTATTTAAATAGTTCGTTTTTATGTTTTTTAGTCTTAATTTGAAGGCTGTGGGTTTCATTCCTGTTTAAATTTATTACAATAGAGTTTTTTCAAAAGATTTTTTTTGTTAACCAGTTTTAAGAGACTTTAACATGGGACATTCCGCCTAATTTTTAGGAGGCGTGGTAAGGGATTGCGTGTAGAGGGGTGGGACTAACGCCGCGTTTGTCTTTTTATTAGTGTTATCAACTACCATCTCAACAGTATATTATTAATTATTTACAGAACGGAAAACCCAACACACCAAAATCAATTCATCAACCGTCCATATCGATTACGCCATTGCCCCGTCATCCGCAACCCATGCCCGTGCAAACCCCACAAATTAAAAACACCTGTGTTATATGCGAGATTTGCGACGGATACATAAAGGATTTGGAACAATTGAGAAATCATATGCAGTGGATACATAAAATTAAGATACACCCCAAAATGATATATAATAGGCCGCCGTTGAACTGTCAGAAGTGTCAGTTTAGGTAAGAGTTTTTTTATTGAATTTCTGAAAACGAAATTTTGCGACGGAAACTAATAGGTCACCATCTCATCATAACTAACTTTTTACTGCCAAATGAAATTCTTTTAAGACTTGGTTCTACAAGTATGTATAATAAATAATAATAAGTGATATTTCTTTAGTTTTGCTTATACGTTGCCTTTCACCAGAAGTGGTGGGTGAGTGGTGTAATAGAGAATAGAGTACAAAAAACTAGACTCCTTTCCCGGCTTCGTTTCTATTTCTATGAGTGACACCTAGTAATAATAACAAAGAACTGTTTGTTTTTTATAGGAAGTTTGTAAGGTTGTCGTGGCACAGTGTCATGGGGGGTTTGATTTCCACTTGGAGGAATGAAATATTTATTTCTCATTACCGTGCTCTTGCAATAAGGCACACCGCGGTATTGAGTTTTGCCGTGCTTGCTTTCTCAACACGTAATCCCTCAAGAATTCCATGGTGCGTGGGGAACCCAGTATCTTAACACTAGGTTCCCATTGCCTCCTACTCTGCTAAATATGGGATTCCAGAAGCGGGCGTGCAGAAAAAAAAATACATGTATAAAGTAATAATTAAATAATAAAGAAATTGTATTTCTTTCCAGGTTCTTCACAGATCATGGTCTGGAGAGACACTTGTTGGGTTCACACGGTCTAGTAACGAGTTCGATGCAAGAGGCCGCTAATAAAAATAAGGATGCCGGTCGCTGCCCGGTTTGTGGAAGGGTTAGCTTTCTTTGACTTATATTATATTATATTTTCGTTTTTGAATTTCTAAGTAGGTAAATAGTAATAAAAATCAAATTACTTCCTTTGAATGACAGTACTTATCAATAATTTACATTTAAAATTTACTTTTAAATTTATAATGTAACAGTGCAGAAATGTTTTTTTACGATGTAAAAATTTCTATTTCCACTGGGGGGAATGAGTTGGTGAGAAGATAATACGCGACGTTGAGCCCCATTGTTGACACATAATATCTCAAAAATTGGGCGACGCGTGTTTTAAGGCTAGGTTTTCTCTGCCTACCCCTGGATTGAGAGTACAGTATGAAGCTTAAATATCACAAAATGAATTATCGACTTCTTATTATTTTTATGCTAAAGGAGGGTGTAGATTGTTTTAACACTCCTCCCTCTGCCTAACCTGCAATGCGGGAAAAAATGTAACAATGCTTAATGCTTAAAAAAATAATTTTTCAGGTATACCAATGGAAACTACTAAACCATGTCGCCCAAGATCACAATTTAACACTCAAACCTGCCCATCTTTCATATAAATGCACAGTATGCACAGCCACATTTGGAATGTATAAACAATTCGAGAACCATGTATACTCGGCTCACAGCGTTGTGGCCAAACGTGTTATGGACAAAAAGAATTTAAATGGCCAAAATAATACAAATAATAGTAACAATCAGTCGGTGAAACCCGGACAGTCGTTGTTGAAGCCGTTAAAGATAAACGATGAGATCACTATAATACCTCAACCTGTGCCCGTGCCTGTTAAGGATATTAAGGATAAGTAGGTAATCTTTTCTTTTTGTTTTTTTTTTCAATTTTGATGTTTTTTTTTCTTCTTGGAGATTGGATGTGTGGAGTGTTTTGCTTACATTTAAGTTTTCATACACTTTTAGACATGTTTTTTTTATCTTTTTTGTATATTTTTAAATTATTCACCATATTTCTTTACTTTTAACTTAAGATAATTTCTACATAACTTACCTAAAATAAGTTATAGTATATATATTATAGTATTATATATATATATATATATATATATACAATATATATATATATATATATATATATATATATATATATTATAGTATAATATAGTTACTAGGTTTTTCTCTTATTTTATGAACAAAATACATTTTTTTGGATTGCTCATATGGTTTTTAAGAAAAAAGTTGATGAAGAAATTTGAAATATTACTGTTTATATTGCAAATGGCGAATATATATATTATATAAAATATGGCTGTAAATTATATTTTGTTAGCTCTGTTTATTTTCACAATGTCTTTAGATAATCAACCCAGGGGAAACCTAGCACTCGAAGTGTCTTAACACTAAGTTCCCAGATTAATTGGGCCTTCTTGGCTTTGCGCAGGATACAGTGTGAAGTTAAAAAACTTATAATGATTTTAATAATAAAAAAGATTAATTTTTTTATATTTATTTCTTGTCATAGAAATATCTTTTTGTGTGACAGGGCTTAAAACCGGTTTAGATAGTAAACTGTGATACGGCTATACTTATAGGCATATATGCGATTCATTATTTTACTACAGTACGGTAGACGAGTCGTGGCTACTCTGATGTTAGCTGTAGATGGCTGCACAGATTTGATTTTAGGTTTTTTTACATTTGATTATTTTCCTCCTAAGTGCACAATGCATAATAGTTCATAAAATCTTACCTCAGGGCCACTACTTGTCGGCCGTACTGTATTTAATATATAATATTTATTTATGTTCAACTTGAGTTTACTTATTACATTTATTTCCGGAGAGCGAAATCGACTTCTTATTATTTGTATATTTAATTATATTGTAACTATACTTGTATGATTATTATACACTAGCGTTTATCAGCTTGGCGTGCTAATGGATATAATTCCATGGCACATTTAGACTGTGACCGAAAATCCATAAATATCAGACATTAATGTTTGTACTGTCTACACTTGTATGGTTTTTTTGTGTCTGAGTAGTGTCTATTGATAAGTGTAAGCAACTACTTCGAGCTGTTTACACGCAAACACTGGACAGGTAGACAAAGTGGTTGATACGAGACTAATTATAGTGTCACAATAACAACACACTTGTGTTTATTCAGAGACATTCGATGTATACAAGTATATAGAAACTGCTAACGTGATACAATGTAGCCTTCCTCGTTACATATACAATACAAAAATATATTTTTTATTTAAACCGTATTTAGTGTGTCAGTAATATTTGTACAGTTGTATGTTTAAGTTTGACATTCATGTTTATTTTATTGTATTAAGCTTCACTCAAATAATATTGCAAAGAAGCTATATGCGATTTATTACTTTTTTCTTCTCTCAAGACTTTTCTATTCTTTTCTTTCCGCCGAATTCTGAAGGCATTGCATATTAAGTGGCGGAACTCAACGCCGCGCTTTGTCAGTGCGGGGAAAATGAAAATATTAAATATTTTATTTCGTCGAGCCCACGACTATTATAGTCACGCGATTGTGCCCCTGCGCCACGACTAGCTTCAACATTTTAAAATTTAAATTTATTAACTTTAAATAGAAAATAATTAATAAATATAAATTTGTACAGCGATTGAATTTAAAATTTATTTGGCGATTTATATACATAAATGAAAGCACTAACTAATACTCAATTTCATTATTATATTCAAAAGATGTGTCAAACATTGTTGTTGTTGATATACAAAAAATGTTTGTTTTCTAATGTTTTTATTGTATTATTAATAAAAAATACTTCATATTTTTATAAGTACTTATATTATGATAATTTTGTTCCAGATGATCTTATATTATACATAGCCGTGAGCTTGCCTTCCGTCTACTGCATTCCAGTATGAAAAAAAATTACTGCTAACAATAAAAAAAACTACTCTTTAATTTTCTAACGAAAATGGTAAGATTATTTAACGAAAATGCTATTATTTCTAGGAACTAATTTTCAGATTTTTTATTTGTTCTAAAAAACTTCCAAATTTGTTCAAAATAACTTATTTTTAACTTATTAGGCAGATATCTTTTGTGTCCTTTTTTCTTCATATTGGACAGAAATACATAGTATTATATATATTAATATGGAAAGCTTGTTAAAATCTTATATCATTTTTTTAAGTAAATCCGATATACGAGACCGTTTTGACTGTAAACGCGACGGTTGTGGAATGAATGAAACCGAACTCATTCGGAGGAAGGAATAATTTTCATTACCTCGCTCTTGTAACAAGACAATACGGCGTTGAGTCCCGTCATTCATCTTGTGCGGTGCGTGGAGAACTGAGTATCTTGACACCAGGTTTCCTCCGACTACATTGCTATATGTGGGGTACATACAATTCATTCTCCCTAGTGGGAATCGAACTTACAACTGTCTTGCTTACAGTGAGTCGGCCTCAGCAATCGTTTTTACTTAATATAATTCACGAAAGCAAAAAAATGGTATAAAATTTCAACTTGGCTTTAAACATAACATAAACATATTCACTTCTTACAATATAGTTTCATATAATTTTGGATGCGTAGTACGCACTTATCCTATAGAGACTGATTGAAAGGAAGTACGGCGGTTAATTGAACTGTAGAATAAGTTTGAAAATGATTGTCGATTTAATTATATGGTTTATTTTGATTGACCGGAATTGAATCGGCTATTTTTGTTTTAAATTATTTTTATGTAACTTAATTATTTTATATATTAAAGGGATATATTATTAGTACGAGTTGAGAAATTAAAGAAGTAATTTTAATTGTTTTTTTATTTTTTTTGATATTATTAGTAGATAAACAATAATAGTAAATTACTTCAATATGCCAATTAACATTTAATCAGTAGCATACTTTTTTATTAATATACATTTATTTGGTTGGTTGCACTAGCTATTTCTGAGATAATAAATAATCTCCGTAACAATATACAAATATATAAATAATCTCATAAACTACTTGTTCAAATTGGAAAAAAAATGTGTTCAATATCTAGGCAGGCTCTCTCTCTCTGCAGAGCATTATTAGTCCCATCTGATGGTGGGGTCTGCTTTCCTCGTCTTTTGTCTCCAACTCGCTCGACTGGCCGCATCGTGAGCGGAAACCTTGCAGGCGTTCATTTCTCTCTTTTGTGGTCCCAGAGATTTTCAGATTCATTGTGACATTTCCTATATATTCAGGAAGGCTATAGGCTATATATATATGTTAAANATTATACATTTATATATATATATATATATATATATATATATATAAATGTATAATTAAATCGACTACCCTTTATATATAATATATCCAGACAAATATCATAAGGATATTTCTAAATACGAGCAAATCACTATAATGTCACTGCCCCGGCTGTAAGCCAGTGATTTATTGATCAAATAAATATATATAAATATATATATATGTATAAATATCTATAAATGTTTATAAATATATATATAAATGCTAATAAATCTTCGTAAAAAAATATAAATGGCAGTGTTACCATAACTGTTTGCACTAAAGCTTTTTTTTTATCATACACAGATAATTTATTTCATAAGAGTCTTTTAATTAATATAATATATTACATAGTATACATATTTTATTTTATTGCAAATTGTCAATTAAATAATTTAAATGTTAGTTATAAATCTTACAATAATTGTTGTTTTTTTATATCTTTGTCTTTTTTCTATGTTTTATAGAAAGATATGGAGAAAAAGTTCACTGACATTGAACATAAAATAGCGGTTAGCAGCTTAAATTATTTAGTTGATGTTATTTTAATCTCATATTAGTTGTAAAATAATAAAAATTGACGAGAATTTCTTTGTGTTTTCTTTAAAAACAACAGATATACAGTTGAATTTACAACCTCTTGAAAGCCTCGATACTCTCGATCGGGCCACTACATTCAAAATTTTTATAAGTTTTCTAATAAAGTATTTACTCTTTCTAAGTGGAAGAACACTTTATAAATGTTAAAAAAATCGTGTATGACTTCAGTTATTTTTTTTATCTCAATTATGCAACAGATGGTAGGACGCTTGTTACATAATACAATCCATAGCAGTATAGTAGATTTTTATCTAAAATGCAATAAAATACTCGTCTTAATCTTGACCACATATAATAATAATTTACTTTTGACCAATATGTTAAATTATACTTCTAGATATATAGAAGTGAATTATTAGTATTCTGTCGATTTTTTTGATAATGGCAGCTTAATGTCAAAAAGTTTTGGTTTCTAATCTTGATAATCTGTATTAATATGGAATTCTGAATAAATAAGAAATAATAGTATACCTTTTACAATTTAATTCGAAGTTAAGTGCCTGTAAAACCATAAATAGAATTTTAATACTTTCATTTAAATAATCCATTTGTTTAATTATTAAGTTTCCTTTCTCATTACTTAAAGAGTACTTTGAAAAAAATAATAATTTACACCCTTTCTTCACAAAATACACATAAAAACGCATACATGTTACTATAATACTAAATTAAGGTGAGCATTAGACGTAAGTTGAATAGTAAATATTTTAATATATATGAAACAAAATGCAAACTTTTTTGATATTATAAAAATCACCTTAGAAATTTAAATTTTTATATTATTATAGACAAAGTAGATCCTTTATAGATTTTGATTGGATATATGTCTAGATAGACTTAACCAGTAAAAGTCAAGATGATTAATAACAATAATACTATTTAACAGTTACTAAAAATTATGGTTTTTTATATATTTATGAGTATTTATTTATTTGTATAAGCAAGATTTTTTACTCTTAAATATTTAATAGAGCATAATACTATTGATGTAGGATATTTATTTCGTTAATATTCGAACATATATACTACCGTTCAAAAGTATTTGCCCACTAAGAAATTAATGAGTTTTAGAAAAAAAAAACAACCAAAACAATTTTGTATTATTAAGATTTTATTCCTTATAATAAATTTACTTTTGTTATACAAAAAAATGTTAAGTTTTAGCTAGATTATTTATTAAATTTTGCCTTCATCGATATATCCGCCTTTTGCCTTTATTACCGCTGCGCAGAGTTTAGGCATTCTATCAATTAATTTTATCAGGTAGCCAGGAGCAATTGCATTCTACTCCTTTTGCAGTATATCCCAGAGATGTGTGGTGGAAGTGGGGCATTCTTTTCGCACCTTGATCGATTGCGATGGCCATACCATAACCTTTAGTACTCTTTTCCGCTCTAAGTCTTTCAAATAGTTCTTGCATAGATTAAAAGAATGTTTAGGGTCATTGTCATGCTGAAACATGAAGTTCTTACCGATTAATTGAACACCAGAAGACGTCATATTGTTTTGGAGTATTTTTTTGTATCCGTTTTTATTAGATCACCAGTTGTATTTCCAGCAAAACAACCCCAAACCATCACAAAGCCTCCTCCATGTTTTACTGTAGGCACTATACAAGCATCTATCATCCGTTCTTTTAAATTTCGGCGTATAAATACTCGTCTCTTCGAACCAAACACATCAAATTTTGATTCATCACTCCACAATACACGCTTCCACTCGTCATGTGTCCAATTTTGGTGTTCACGAGCCCATTGAATTCTTTTTACCTTATTTTGACGCCTAAGAAGTGGTTTCTTTACCGTTACTCTTCCTGAAAGACCTGCTTTTATGAGCCGCCTTTTGACAGTGGAAGTACTAACGGAATCTTCTCTGGATTTGTTAAATTGTGCTGCAGTTTATGGTGCAGTTAGTTTTCGGTTGCGTCGGCTGGTCAATGCTATGAATAGATCTTCACTGTTGGTAGTGTTACGGGGACGTCCAGTCCGTTTTTTGTTAATATAACTGTTAGTGTCTAGATATTTGTTCACGTTGTAGTAGTTAATTTATGTAAACTAATAATCATAGAACGTATTTCATTAGATAATTCTTTAGTTTTCACCATTTTATTCAAAATATGACTGCGAGAAGGATTTCTCAATAACAAATTTAATATAGTCTTGAGTAGATACGCTTATGAAGGCTGTCAAAAAACTAATTTATTAATATTTAGTATTTTATGTGCAAAAATATAATTCTCTTTATACTATAAATAATAATCAATAAGTATCAGTGAAAATTACATTAAGTCTCCTAATATAACAAATATACCATCAGGCTACGCAATGCGACTATTTTCAGATTTGAATAAAATTAACTTTCTTCAATTAAATATCAGTATAAGTGTTAATTTAACAGATTCAGTCGTTTATCATGTAGTGTCAAAGCTAAAATAGATAGTTATGTCGATCATGTATTCGCTCAATAATACTTTAATTCTCTAAAACCGCACTGGGCAAATACTTATGAAATACTTTAGCAAAATAAAAAAGGAACTATTATTATATTACCTATTTATAGGTAATTATGTTGTTTTTTGTTGTTGACTCTCCATTATTTGTGTTACTAGTTCGATTCATGACCAAGAAAGATTTTGTATATAAAAATATATGTCGGAGAATAAGGTGATTGGGACCGGAGCTTGTTCCGATCCCACTTATAATGTTGGAGAATAAGGTGCTTGAGGCCGATTCCACTTCTGATGTAGACAGATATGACCGACATCGTACTTCTAGTTAGACGTGGGTTTTCGGGCGTGGTAATTATAAGAAATGCTATCTTACTCTTGACGTGAAGCTTGGAGCAGTGCCGTGGACTTGTGACCACTTCAGTAGGCTTAAGGGTCCCTTTACAGTACTAACACTCGCCTTTCACTGCTCCAGCCCAGTACAATTGCAAATAGGTCTTAACCACATTTGTAATTGAAGTAGTCGAGGTTGGCCAGCGATGGAGCACGAGTAGTACTCCGAGCCGTGGTAGAGCCTCGACTGAGCGTACGTCCGTGCGGTTCGTTTTATGTGATTGTCATCGATCGGTGTCACGTCAGAGTGACAGGCAACGCCATCTGGTTTTGACAACTGGCAACTTAAATAATCTGCTTCCCTGATATATATATTTTTGAAATAGTAATATCTAGATGTATATTTAATCGAAAATTTCAAAGAATATTACCACATCACATATTGCTCATGAAGAGGGACTAGTTATATATAGTAATATTATATTCTTACACACAATTGTTGCATATTTTACTTTAACAGTTACATGAATAAGATTAAATATCACTTAATAAATTACCTCAATATATATGTATTTATGTTAAGAAACACGGCGTTAAGTTCCGCAATTCAGTATACAATGTCTTAAATAGTCAGAAACTGGATAGCGGAGTGTCTTAATACTGGTTTTTCTATACCTACCAGGCTAAAATCGGAAGAATAATAATGTAAATGTGAAATATATAAAAAGTTTTTGGGTAATGTATGTATGTAGAGACATATATAATTTTAAATATACACAAATAATAACAGGTTGCCTTTCTGTATATGTGTATATATATATAATACATAGTAAAGTTTCATACTCTCTATATTGATATAGTATGTTTAATAAATGAATTAAGGTTCTTAGAACTCTTAAACACTTCTTAATAGAAATTTCAGTATGTAAAGATGAAACATAATTCTTGCTAAGTAAGTGGTCAGTCTAATTATGTTTTATTGATTTACCATATTGTTCTATGATCATTGCCAATTTAAAAGAAATAATTCTTTGTGTTTTATTATTATTATTTTTTTAATTCATTATGTTTCCTAATTAATTTTTTTTTGTATAAACATATGAATTAATTAACTTTTGTTTTTTTTTAAATATAAGTGTGGACATAACACTTTAAATAATATTAAAGCTGAATCGTGAAGTTTAAGAGATATAGCTACCTACAATGTGACAGACGGACATAAGGTACAAAATATATGATAACTTAAATATTATACAGGCTGTGTACTGTACTAAGAATATAATTTATATTTTATACGTTAAACTTGCAATTTATGACACCTCGTGTTATAATAATGGTTATAGTTTAATAGTACTACATCATTCAATAATAAGTCTATATATTTTTCAATTTTTTCTGCAATTAATTTACAAGCCGCTGTTAAATCTTAGTTGTAACTAGCTTAATTATGATTCTTAATTGTATATGTATTATGTATATATAAATAATAATAATAATTATTTATATATAAATGAGAAATACCGGTTAACTAGAGTTAAGTTCTACACTTGCTCAGGTTACCTTTCATACATTGTGTAAGCCATACTATTGGCGATATTATGTTTATGTACTGTTGAAGTTATAGTTGAAATGGAACATGGATTCAAATCCAAAGTAAAGTATATATATATAAACCTGATTTAATATTTCTAAGATCAGAAATATCAATTAGTCTTTAATTAACGTTAAATGGTAAAATTAAACACAGATTTAAAGTTAGTTAAACGTTAATTGATGTGTTTAGTGTTCCCAGTATCGGAACACAGATATATATAAATCAGATTACTGTATTTGCATAATCTTTGCTATATATTGTGTTTATCTCTCGTTGTTTTTATCTCTTTTTTTTATTAGGAATCATTAGCGATTCTTCTATCGAATTTAGTATAAATTGTAAACTAATAGTTTTTTTATATTGTGTGTCACTTAGTTAGAAGTCACTTTTCGTTTCTTTATTAGTTAAGTAAATTTTCTTACCATATTTGATTCAGATATGATGGGTTATTAATAATATTAAAAGTTGGGACACTACGTCAGTTGGTCGGGGAAACGGGACACTACCTTCCGTTCTCACTGTTATTTATTGACGTAGTGTCCCAACTCTTATATATATATATATATATATTACTTTATCTAATTTAGTTCTAATTTGTTTAAATTTATATTTTAAAGTTTAATGTTGTTTTCCTTTAATATGTACAGAGATATTATGGGCACTGCCGACTTTAGGGATTTCGGTGGCGCTAAACGCCGAACGTGAGGGTTTTTGTAGATTTTTTGTTATTTTGTAAATATTTGGTGTCATTAAAAACATTTATATGTATATTATATTATGTGTGTTTCAATAAAAAATGTTGTATGCAATTTGTTATAATTTTTGTTTGTCCCCTTTTTTATAATATTTTTCTTAGAAGTGGTTCAAGAAGTGTTTGGTTCGTTGATAATTTCTTTAAATAAACTAAGTATACCATTGACTTTGAAAAGAGCAACTATTGAGTTTCTTGCCGGCCCTTTTCAGTAGAATTGCCTTCCGAACCGGTGGTAGTTTTTGTTTATATGTTCTTTCGTTGATTCAAAAGTGCTTATAATATTCTATTTGAATAAAGAATATTTTCAATTTGTTTATAAGCAATAAAAAAAATGTAAGGTATTTATTCGTTTTATTTCTGCATTTATTTTTTATTACTGTACCATAAATCATGAGACTCTTTCAAAATAATTTGGAAGTATAAGACTTCCAAATTACATAATTTAAATAATAATATTTCCAAAGATTTTGAAAGAGTCATCATTATATATTTTATATACTCAGATTTATTTAGTACACCCCTCCTAATTTTATTTATGCTCTCTATCCAAAGGTTGCCTGGGAGATTGCTGGCTCTCAAGCTAGCAATAAGGCCACCTATTGTGCTATTTTATGCATCATTGTAAACAGTTTTGTAATTAATTATTCGGTGTGCAATAATAAGTATTTTTTACTTTAATTCTAGCTCTTTGAATAAAAGACAAATTTTAAATTTTCCGCAAATTGTGTTTTTGGTGGGCAAACGTTAGATGGCAGAAGCATCGTTTTGTCACCCATTTTATAGTATGAAGTGAACATTTTTGAAGTAAATGTGTTCTGTGCTCATAGCATTTGTGAGTTTTGACGTCGAAGCATCAAAAAGTTTACAAAACTGAGAAAAATATCGCTTTATGCCTTATTTTCTTAGATAATATAACTTAGAGTGTTTTAAATGAAATAAGAACGCCTTTTAGGATAGTTTTTTTAAAAGTGCAATGTTACATCTGATCACTCAGACACATGAATCACTCTGAAAGAACTGAGAGTGCGGCACCGAGCCCGCTCGCCTTGGATGGGGAACAGGCTCGGTGTAACTTTTTAACATCGTCATCGTCTTCATCCTCGGAGGAAGCGCCTCTCCACCTCCAAACAAAAGACGTCGGCGTTCGTTATCTTATTCTGACCCAAGAGCCGATAATTTAATAACTCAGAGGATGATGAAATAAAGGTATATACATTGGTTGCCTTATTTCGTCCTAGGGAACAATTAAAAGGTTTTTTTTTACGTATTAAAGTACAAGCATAATATGGTAATACAAACTGTAATACAAATAATATAATACAAACAATTCAAACTATCGATAGTTTCGATACTATATATTAATATATACTATCGATCGTTGTATCTATCGCATGTGCTTTTTTAGATTAAAACTATCGATGGCGAAACTATCCATAGTTTGGCAACATAAGTCTCACGTCAGGGTGACAGGCAGCGCCATCTGATTTTAACAACTGTCAATTATTAAATAAATCGATTCTGCGGATATATACAGTGGGTAAAAAAAGTATTTGCACACCTAATTTTTTTGAAGTTACACCTAGAAAAACACAGAATGATTTCAGTTAATTAATGTATTTAATAGCTTATTCTATATATATTCAGGATTAATTATTAAAAATTCTTAGAAAATAAAAGTAAATAAATGAGATAGTAAAAACACCTTTTCTTAAAGTCAAATAAGTATTTGCACACCAACCATTCTCTTGATAGAATGTTATTCCCGCGACATTTGGTCACTTTAGGTAAAATATGAACATCGTTTGTATACATGTGAACATTGGGAAACGTATTCTAATAACGAGACATTTGTTTAGTGTTCAGAAAAAATCTTGAAGCCAACATGCCGAAAGAATTTGAACTGTC